>CM057090.1:26741760-27241760 GCA_029959045.1 Taenioides sp. WSHXM2023
GTATTTTAATAACTAAATAAAGAAATTGTCTCTCTATATTGCGTTATTGTATTCCACCTTCATTTGTGTAACTTGAACAGATGTTTCTTTAGTTGTTATTTTTAAAGACGGGTTTATTACATTTCTTTGTGGTATTAACTGCTAACACATAACATATTTAGATCCCCATGTTACCTTTTATTGTTTTGAAAATGCTATATTCACCAAAAATAACATTAAAATGTTGCTTTGAGTCCCTGCTCAAACTAACTCACTAAGTCACCCCCCCTTCAGAGCGCTATCACATTACAATCAGTGTGCATTTTGCTAATAAAACAACTGCACATCGCATCAGGTTTGTGAAGTTGTAGTTTATTTTGTATTATGCTTTTGTATATTTATAACTTGTGGACTAAGCATTGGATAAAATTGTACTGCTAAACGTAAGGAGGGTTCGAACAGGGTGGAGGACAGATCGCTAGATTACTCAACTCAACAGAAAAGATTAACTGAAACAACATATAAATGCATATCAACATTTACAATACTGTTTTTTTTTTTCTTACCTACCCAAGTTTAAACACACAATGCCATAAGAAATTCAAAGACAAGAAATGTATTTAGTTTTTAGCAACAGCTCAAATAAAACAGTGCTTGGAAACTTATCAACATCTTTTTTCTGTTCATACTGCACTACATGACATTGCAAAACATAATCTCGGAACCCTTTTTGTCACTTTAAAGCTCTCTTGTGTCAATCCTCTGTCTATAAATGTCCCAAAGTGAAATCATTGGCTCTGGCTTGGCCTTTAGGTTTTGCTTCCTTCACTTTTGGATTTGTTCAAATGGAGTGAAAAGGTCGAGCACTTCTTGCGCTGACAGTTTTGGAGCTAAAGCTACTTCTTTTTATTTTATTTATTTGTATATTTTGCACTGAAAATGTGTTTTTGCATTTGGCACTTAGCATGTACAGTAAGTGTTCCCATAAAAAAACTACTAAATATTAACTGAATAGTCAATACTAATTCCAACCACTCTCAATCAATATAGTTTAATTGCTACACAGTGCCCAGGGACCCATCTTCAGATCTTGAGCTAGTCTTGGTCAGGACTACCTCAGCTGGAGGATTTGACCTATTGTGTCAGGTTGAGAACATGCAAACTCCACACAGAAAGGCCCAAGAGCCAAACTTGTGCTCACATATTTTTTTTTCTCCTTCAAATATTTATTCAAATGCCACCACTGCCACCTCGTTCCAGGAATTCTCTGAGTTGCTCTAAAATAAACCAGTATTTAAAAATCAGGCAGCAGACGGCAAGTTGTGGATGGATAATCACAGACAGGATGTTACTACAGTTAATTGAAGCAAATCTTGAGACGTCCAGGGACAAGACACCATCACCAAGTCAGTCAAAACAACTGGATCTGTACGCTTTTGTAGCCAATGTTTCAAACCACAGAACTGCATCCAATCAGAGCCACATTCACTAACACAAAGCCCTGAAAAAGCTACCTGGTTTGGGAGTGAAACGGTACCACTGCAATGTATGTTCTTCAAGCTAATGCTAACTGAAATTAAAATGAATTATTAATGTTAAAAAAGCGTTACAATCTGAATCATCTTGCATACAAATACAGTAGATTTGTAATTAGATGTATTTTTCTTCACACGTCTGTAATCATTCATCTGTAACTTGCTGCCTGGTATTTAAATATTGATTTGTTTTAGCGCAACATGGCTAAATCCTCAAAGAGAAAGAATGGAGAATGGCCTATGAAGACGTTACTGCTTTGTCTGGAATGTTCCACAGTATGGCATTAAAGGTCTAATATTAGATGTTAGGATGTTGTTACCTCCTCAAAAACATACCTGGAGTTGTGTTTTGTTTTTCACACATGTTTGAGTAAATCTTTGTTGTTATTATTAGTCTGTCTACATTTACAACGCTCAAAATGTCCTGTTCCACCTTATGATGTCATGAAGTGGTAGTTTTTAAGTCAACAGCTACCTTTTACCTTTTGTTTAGTTGGGACTGGCAATTCCAGTGCTAAAACAATCCAAATGATTCTAGTGAAAGCTTGTGAATATGTGTGAATGAAACAAAACACAACTCCAGGTATGTAGTTGTACGCCTTTGTTTTGTTGTACTAATTTTAAGTTTTAGAACGGCCATTGAATACAACCTCCCTGTGGGTTTTTAAGCACCTACACAGTCTAGTCAAATTAAGATGCTCATTAGGATTACATGCACCACTTTGGGTTGCTTTATCTGAAGGGGCTGAGTCAGACTTTTCAAAACTTATTTCGATATGTAACAAATAAAATCCTTCTAATTTGTCTACGCCGAGCTCGATAAGATGCGGCACCCTTAATTAAAAGGGGAAATACTGGAACAATCGGAGTGTTTTTTAATAACCCTGTTGAAATTTTGATTAAGTACAGTCAATGGTTTGTGCCTTTCTTGCGGCACAGTAAATGGCCTGGTGGGCGGGGGGGCTCTGTGGCTGCTACAGGCTCACAACAGTTAAATGTGCATTTGTCACAGCTTGTACAGAACAGGTGGAATCATAGTGAAGTGTTTCTGATGTCAAATTAAATACAAGTTATAAATGGGAAGGCTATAAAGGGGCATGCAGGACAAACAGGTAATCTCAGTGGGGTCCTTCCTTTTAAAATTGTACTTAGCAAATGTTGTGGGAGAATTGGGTTTATGTGTGGGTATGGGGCAGGTACTTTAAGTTGTTATTTTGTTCTTTTTCATTATTGAACAATTCTTCAAATCACAGAAGGGTCGATTTCCAGTTCGAGTCCTTTCTTTGTGCAGTTATGTTTCCTTCAGTTTCACCTATAAACCTTATACCTTGTACAAATCAGGAATAACTCTGGTGCTCTAGCTGGTAGCATGCGACTTGGCTACTGAACTTTCGTATATGCAAGTTGTGGAAAATGTATGTTAAAGGTTGTATAGAGGATTTTCCAAGGAAGGACAAATCCATTGACTGTTTGTTCTTTTTCAAATATTGCGCATGCATAAAGCCACCCTCCATCCACCACAGCTCCCCAAGTAGAAACACCTCCTCCTTACACTGCTTGTTTATAGTTGGTGCGCATTCAGAATCGTTGTTCCTGCTGTAACTATAATGTATGTCTTCAAATGATAAGCAGAAGTTTCCTGTCCAGAAGTCATTTAGCGACCAACACGTCAGTCTTTAGACCCTCTGCTTCAGAGCACGCCATCGCTGGAAGGAATGTCCGAGAATCACCTTAACTTTGCTCCTTCCTTCTCTTCTTCTTTCAGCGATCTCAAAAACAGACTTGTTTTGCAGCTAACTGGTAGTGGATTCTTGTCTGCCATTGCAACAAACTTTGTGCTAACTGCGAAGGAAGCTATAGTTGGAAAAAGCCGCTAAGAAA
Source organism: Taenioides sp. WSHXM2023 (assembly GCA_029959045.1). NCBI lineage: Eukaryota > Metazoa > Chordata > Actinopteri > Gobiiformes > Gobiidae > Taenioides > Taenioides sp. WSHXM2023. Next base: position 26,745,156 of record CM057090.1, read on the forward strand.
CATCTGTGGAATGCGTGAGAGGCGAACGTAAACCACATAATCCCAGCGCGCCGGCAAGTCAGTTATGCTAGAAGAGTAGGGAGTTTGATTGACAATAGATAACAAGGTAGCCTTGTTATCTTTAGGCTAATGTTTATCTGGCCCCACCACGTCCACAGTTGATGGATTTTCATTCTTTTTTTTACAAGGCTGCTGCATCTCTATAATGCTATCACTGACAATTTGAAACAAACAAAAAAAAATCCTCCATACAACCTTTAATGTTAAAAACTAATCACACTGAATATTTAGATTGCTCGGAATGTGTTAGGAAAGTGAGGAATAACTTTGGACCAGCACAAACCGTTTAAAAACTCGTGGGAGGAGCTTGGGATAGAGCTGCTGCTCCTCCACATCGAGATAAGCCGGCTTGGGTATCTGTTCTGAATGCCTTCTGTTCCGGGCATGTGCCACTGGAAGGAGACCAGAAGAGCAGGATGACCCAGGACACACTGGAAGGACTGTCTCTCAGCTGGCCTGGGTGTGTCTCAGGATCTCCAGCTGGAGGAACTGGGAGGAGGGAAGTCTGGGTGCCCTGACTTGCTGCCCCCCTGACCCAGCTCCGGATAAGTGGATGCTCTGCTCCTCCCTTTCTCCTCTGTCTCCCATCCCTCTCTCCAGCCTATCTCCTCCTCACTCTTTTCCATTTCTCTTTTTCTCTCTTCTCCCTCCCTCCATTTCTCCACCCTCTCTTCTAGCTCCCTCTCCCTCTCCCTCTCTGTCTCTTTCTCTCTTCTCCCTCTCTTCTCCATCTGTGCTCCCTCTCTTCTCCATTTCTCCAGCCAATCTGAGGTCTCTTAACGGGCTTCCCTCCGTCTGCTCCCAGCCCTCCTCCTCTTCCTCTCATCTCCTCTCTTCTCCTCTGTCCATATTGTGTCTGTCTTTTCAGACACAGTCAATAAATATTTCATTGTGACGTCCAAAGGTATTCACTGAGGGCTCCAGCATATGTCCCCCCTCTGCTCCTCTCCTCCCATATCATCCTTTGAGTTTTGAGTCTGTCCAAGCCGGTCAACAAAATAAAGGACTGAGAAACAGTGTAGATTTTTTAAGAATCAACAATCAAAGCACCAAACCATTACTTAAAATAAGTTATATATTTTATGATCTGAAGATTACGTGAATTTTCAAGAGGAGATGTCTTCCGCATTTGAGAGGAACATACTACAAATTAGCAGCTGTAGTTGGACCAAGGTTCTTCACGCTCTGTGGTCCAATTCCAGACCCTTTTGGATTCGAACAGAATGTAGAAAGGACTGGCTGGCCAGGCAAGGTCTCAACAAGCATAATAAAGTGTAGCATTAAAACCTTAAGCCTCAACATTTGTGGATCATAAGTTTGGATTTCTTTCAAGAACAGTGAATCTCCCATAGAGTTATACAGGCCCCTGTCCTCTATTTGAATATACTATACAATTCTAGGACATGAATGCAACCTATAAGACCATAAGCTATTGTTAGCACCAAAGCACTGAACAAATGTAGGTCTTGTTCCATACTCACACTGACACGTATTAGTGCATAAATCCTCTCCATTGTCTTGTGCCTGCGCTAATGATGGCCTTTGAATTAGCATTTAGCTTCAGGACAAAAGATGCTTTCACACATCCTCCATCTTGGTACTGTCCCTAGCCCCCCTCGTGTCTTCTCTGGGTTATTAAGTGGCAGATTAAGCTCCTACAATAGCCCACAAGGGTCAAAAACACTCAAAAAGTGATATAATTTAAATATAATTATACTTGTGTGAAAGTCAAAAGGGTTAGACAGAAGAAGCAGTGGCCTTTCAGGGACTGTCAGGCATTAAAGAGATGGTTGGTGGTTTTATACACACCAGCAATACATCCTGGTGCTGTGCCATTTGGCAAGGCACTTCACTCACCTTGGGTTTGTAAGTAGACCCATGAGACTGATAAATGAAGGAATGATGCACCAAAATGCAAAATTTTGATATTATATTCTATTTTATAATGTCTATGAAGCCTATTAACTTTGTAATCTATGGTATATTTACAGTTGGTTATCATTATTTTTATGCAGAATTCAGTATGCACATGGCAGTGCTTAAAATGCTTAATGTCATTGTGCTCTTGAGCAAGGCACTGCACACAACTTGGATGCATACATCTGCCCACGAGATTGAGAATTTAAAGACTAATTTATTGGTTTGCAGTATTCCTCTAATTTCATTTTTTATTACCAGCTGCTGCAGATGAGATCTGTGGAGAAGCAAGTTACCTCAGTAAAAATGTTTTTCAAAGTTATTTTGAACAATAAAAATACTTGTATTTGAATAAATACAATATAGATAGATTTAATGTAATGAACATTCTTGGCAAAACAATAACATTTGTGGAGTCAATAATGTGCAAACGCCCCACCATAAAAGTTACTCAGTGCATCTTTATGAAATGTTTTGGGACCATATTATGCAAAATATACACAAACTGAATTCTTGTGAGCTTGAAGCCATGTTATAATGCTGTTACTTTATCAAAAACATACCTGGAGTTGTGTTTTGTTTCATTCACATGTTTGAGTTACCCTTTATTATTAGTCTGTCTACATCTCCAAAGCTCAAAATGCTCTGTTCCACCTATTGATGCAGGTAGGTAGTTTTCAGATAACTTTTACCTTTAGTCCAGTACAGGCAATTCCAGATCTGAAATTATCCAAATGATTCTAGTGAAGGTGTATGGAGTGAAGCACTTCCTGTCTTACCACATGACACCACAAGACAAAGTGTTTTCAGCTTGAGAGAAGAAAGGGTTTACGTGTTAAACATGTGTGAATGAAACAAAACACAAATCCAGGTATGTTTTTAACGAGGAAACAACATTATAACATAGATCAGAAAATAGCATAAGATGGGCCCTATAAACATTTTTATAGCTACATGTTTTTATTGTTTTCATTTCATGCATTGTTTTCTCTCCAACATCGTCAACATAATGATAATCCGAGTGTAATCTCTCCACTGTCTCTCTCTTTAGATGTGGAGCTTCTGATTGAGTACATGGTTCTGTGTGTAACGAGCTGTGAGGACTAATTGGGACCGTCAGAAAAGTGAGAATGCAGCAGGAGATTCAGAACGCCGGCATTTACCATTCGGCCATAAGTCAGCGAACGCAGCATCTCTATAATACACACGCTCACGCAGATAAGAGCTCACGGCAATCCCCCAGGTCTTCCTCTTTGAAAAATGAAAAAAAAAAAAAAAAAAAAAAAAACAGCTACATCTTCACAAATAATATTCTGGATCTAAAGTTTATTAAATGGTTTGTGTAAGAAAGATATAAAACGGTGAGGATTCAAGTGACCTTCTTTTTAATTGGGAATGTTAATTAAGTTTCTGCTAATGACGAGTACGATTTCCCAGAATGCATCAGGACACAAAGACGTTTATGGGGAGTTCAGTGGAATTGATGACGGCTCTGGTGCATATACAGTCTAACTCATCACATGCACAGTGAGACCCTAATTGCTTTAGCTGTAGTTGCTTTATCTTATTGTCTTCAAGAGTGAAAACCAAATGCATAGAATAAAAGGATGAAAGAATACATACAACTCACTACTGAAGAGTAATTCTGCCATTGAAAAGGCCATGTATCTGATTTTTTTCTTCATGTATTTGAGCAAAATTTCTCCCAAAATTTTGCCCTAGTACAGATATATTATATAAGCAGCTCTTGGTCAAAATAAGTCTGCTACGTGTGTATATAAGCTTTGCATTGTCCGATAATCCGGACAGGAAGTGTGCATTTGTTGGTATTACAAGCATGCTAGTTGTTGTTAGCTTTAGAGTCATGGCAAAACTCCCCTCTGGTGTCTGAAAGTTGTGAAAAGTGCTTATAAACTCATCATGGTGAATAATTAGAATGCACAGAATACATAAGGTAAGTGAGGAATACGTTTGGACCGCTGCAGACTGTTTCAAATGAACTAGTTGAAGTGATACTTTGCAGGGACATTAGGCTGGGGGTGTTCTACATGTATCTCTAATGATGGAAAGTTTAGAAGTTACCATGGTGACACAATGCACACTGTCAAAAAAGTTTTAAGATTGTCTGAAAACTCAAGAAAAAAAAAATGGATTTAAACGAAATTGTTGGCTAATGGTAGCTAGCTTGTGACTATAATTGTATGTGTTTCAGCCAAATCAATTCTTTATGGTCAGACTGTGTTTAAATGAAGCTCAGATTAAAGTCTAATAACACCTCAGACACAGCAGAGCCTACAGTTAGCACCACACCCTCAGGGAATGTTGATGACATCAGCTGCAAAGTATTAATTATTGCGGGACATTTTTTTTTTTCATCCACTTACAAAATGATTTAGCGTGATTATCATGTAGGACTCTTGTTTGAGGCATATAAAACATTTTCAATATTACCCTTTTTCTTCGTGATTTTTTGGTGACAGTATACAGTACTTCAAAATGTATTTTCATGACAGACCTGACAGTAGATTAAATCGTCTTCCCCCTCTCTCTCCATGGCCGTCTTTTGTTTTTAATCTTCATTAGGTACATTATAGCATAACAGCTCCTCTCAGCGTGCACATTAACATCTCCTCCAAGGCCATAAAAGCATACGCGCCCTCCCACTAATTACAAAAACAAAACTTCATCGTTGAATAGCAGTCTTAACCAATCCCACTTGGACCGGCCGCACTGAAAAACGATCAGAACATCTCAAAGAAAACTAATGAGATAAGCGCTCAAACAGCAGGTAATAAGGTGAACAGCGTACAGTGCGACTTCAGATTAACCAAACACTTTAGCTTTTATATTGAGGCGCTAACTGTTTTATTGTGTTTAATTGAAAAGTATAGGAGACTTTGTGATCTGTTCTCAAACCAGATCCATTTCATTTGATTTCATTTGTTTGTTTACATTGCTGATATGACAATTTTCATTTTCAGTCTAGTAATTTTCACTCCTAGAAATTGGAAGTATTGTTTATAATTTATATTTATTTATTTATTTATTTATTTATTTTAATTAATGTATTTATTTTTTATTCTCATTTTTTTTTTTTTAATTTACACAACATATCACAAAACATCACAAAATATACACATTTTCATGTACAAACCAACTACTAGGTTATACTAAAAAACTAACATTGTAACTTTCACATAGTCTATTTTTATCTATTATTTATACAACATATTACAAAATAAAATATATATGTTATGGGTATAAAATGTATGCATTTTTTAAAAATATAGTTACAAAATACTAAATTACTATTCTAAAAAAAAAAAAATTGACCATTGTAACTTTTTCTTTTTTAACAATACCCAAATAAACAATATTTGTGTAATTAAGGAATAAATAAAAATAACTGGGAAAAATGTTTACTTAAAAAAAAAAAAAAATAATAATAATAATAATAATACAAAAACTAATACAAAAAATAAAAACTGAAGTATAGCATTTATCTCATTTACTGTATGACATTTTGGAATTGAAACTCGTGCATTTTGTTATTGATTTGAAAATGAGCCTCACGGAGCTGAAATGCCACTGTCCTGTTGTATCTGCTAATCTCACGATCATCTGTCTCTCTCAACTCAGCTACCACTAGAGCATTTAAAACCCGTGAACGCAATCGCAATTAGAACAGCAAGAATATAAAATAAATATCTCATTTTGTGGCAAAAATGTTGCAACAAAATGTCACCACAGCAACATGAACACATTTTAAAATAATAAGATAAAAGGCAAAATCAAATTCAAAATGGCTCTTACCTTTTTACATTAATCTTTGTCATTGCAAAAGTTTGAAATGTACAGGGGAAAACTGGGCTGTTAATGTGGCTTGAAATGTCAGTGAATCCACTGTAAAATGATGGTATTTTGTTATTTTTATAGTATACCTAAAATGATCAAAGACTCTAATTCATGTATGTCAAAAAACAATTTAAGCTTTTTAAATGTTGGCCATATTATTTTGAACTAGTGTCTGATAATGTGCAATAAAAAAAAAAAATAAATAAATAAAATAAAGCTCAAATAAATGCATAAAAACATAATAACATCTATACAATGAAATAAAAAGCAAATTTGAATGTGTAGATGATAAAATTTGAATAGAATTGTAGAAAAAAGTGTAGTGTAAGTGTATTTTTCTGGGATACACACACAATTAAATTTAAATTAGTATGTCTTACTGATTCATATTTACACTGGATCAAAGTATTCACTGAGATCAAGTCTGAGTATTTTTATTGTAAACATGAGGAGAACAATGGAGGAGGCGTCTTTTTTCTTGAATCCAAATTCCAAAACAGTTTTCAAAAGAAGTCTGATACATGCACTTTATTTTGGATGGTAAACACATGTATTTTTTACAGTAGTGAGGCAGCAGTTTTCATGAAAGTGAAAATTTGCCATCACTGCACCTCATTATACTATTTTCTGGAATATTTTAGTCTTTAATGTATTTAGAGGTTTTAACTTTTGTTAATTTTTATTAATAGTTAATTTGCAACCAAAATATATGTCATGTCTTTTACAATGGCATTTCCAAAAAACAATATCATATTTGAATTGAAATATAAAAATGAATTGTGAATTGTGTAATCTGATACTATAGCTTAAAATGTCTTCTGATACCCGATATAAACTGATACCAGTGCAGACTGAGAACAGCATTTATTTCCTTTAAAACAAACATAGGACAAATGTGATTGTGTAGATGATATTTATCTCTCAAGTAACTAGAACAGCTTTGTATAAATGAAAGTTCAAATACTGTGAGACTTTCTGGGCAACTACGACCACTAAATAGTCTTTTATGTCCAACCAGAATATCAAATAAACCGATATTTGGAAGCCGATATCCGATCCAGGAACATTTTTTCAGTATCAGTGTGTCCCCGGTTTGGTTTTAATGCAGTTTCTCCACTTCTTGGAACTGAATTTAAATCTTAATTATTTCAGAAACGCCTGCCTAACAAATGCATTTTTACAAACCTTTGCTATTAAAGTAAAAGTAATATTTGCTTTGACAAAACTATATAACTACAAACTCAACTTGGACCAAAACAAAGTAGAGTGTCCCGGTTTGAGAATGCATTAAGATTGGACCTCCTCTGTGTACTTTTGTACACATATTGTCCATCACTTCTAATGAGTCCTGGGGCTTTCCTCTCTCTGTGGCTTTTCCTCTGATTGGTCTGGAGCGCTCACTGTCTAGACCGCCACAAGTTTACTATAGAGCTACTTAGTAAACGCTACTGTGCACATTTCCAATTTAGATTATAAATATTTCACAAGTAATAATCACAATATATAAACAGACTATGAAATATATACCAGGCTTAAAGGCCACGTATCTGATTTTTTTAGATATATTGTATAAACAGCTCTGGAGCTCAAAATAAATCTGCTTTGTTAATTACTTAAAAAAAGCATTTTTTTTTTTTTTTTTTTTTTTTTATATACCAATAATCAGGAAGTGCATGTTAGCATGCTAGTTGTTGTTAGCTTTACAATCAAAGCAAAACTCTGTATGAGATAAATCAGGATTAATTTTGAACCACTTAAAATGAACTAATTCTGTTTTTCCCTTTTTTTTTTTTTTTTTTTTAAAGACTGCAAAAATCAGGAACAGCACCTTTAATAGATTACAATAAAAAGGCAAAAAGGCAAAAAAAAAAAAAAAAAAAAAAGAATGCTCAGAGAATAAACCAGTAATTCTAAATATGTCAAGGAAAAAATAGGGGAAAATTAAAAAAAAAAAAAAAAAGAAAAAAAAAGAGAAATATTAATACAAAAATAAAAGTGCCCAGAACATAACAAAGCGCCATGTGTGAAGTGCTTAAAAAAATTCAAAAAGACTTACCTTTGTCGAAAATTCCTGTCCTCAATTTTGCGTTGCTCCTGTCGTCAGCAAATCTGAAATTTAAAAATTTAAATTAGCTTTTTTTTTTTTTTGCCAACACTCAAAAGTTGTTTTCTTCCCAAGACCTCGACAACAAATATTTGGTAGGACGGCGGGGCAGAGGACTCAAAACTGCGCATAAAGCTTTAACGCCATTACTAATTCAGGACGTTTATTGGCGCGTAAATAATTAATCACCTAATTAAGGGGGAGGGAGCTGAGAGGTACGGAGGGCCCTTGAATGCCTCTTTACCAGTGGGCTTTTGGTAAGTGCATGGTTCGGCGGAGGTGGACAGAGTGGCGCCGGGTGGATTGGACAAAGTGAAAAACAAGTGTCAGAGAAGTCATGATTGCCCTCATTAAAGACGATCGCAGGTTTTATGGCGGACATTTCTCAGATCTAATGGGGAGCGTGATGGACTCTTGTTTGGATTCTGGAAGTTTATTTACATTTTCGCTGAACCTTTTTGCGAATTTGTCCGATGTTGCGCTGTGGTTTGATTTTAGGTTTTAATGCCAGATGCATGATGTAGAATGGGGTGGATTGTCTTGCTCATGGGCTCAACTACGATACATGTTGTAGGTTCAAACCATAGACTGTATAAAGAAGTGGACTAAGGGAGCGTAAGATAAGATAAGATAAGATAAGATATGCCTTTATTAGTCCCACAGTGGGGAAATTCCAGTGTTGCAACGCACAGATCAAGAACAGCAGGAAAATGGAACATGCAATAAAACAAGATAATAGATAATGGCTAAAAAAATAATAATTTAGAAATAGACTTAAAGATAGACTCTAATTTTGTTCCAGTGGAGCAAAAATATAAAATACAAAATATAAAATACCAAAAAAAAACTATTACAATAAATTACAATAAAAGTAACAGTGCAGCATATGAACAGAGTAAATAAGCAGCACCCATAGCTTTCAGCTTCAGTCAAATGAAGCTCATTAAGGCTGGCAGTTATAGAAGTGAATTTGGAGCCTTGTTGTATATTAGAAATAGGAAATGATTTACAGACAAAATGAAAACACCAGGACCATGTAGAGTGGGTTAATATGAACATTTTAATACTAAAATGAAGAGTCTGACATCAGCAGTTACAGACAGAGGAGCGACATTTTTTCAGTACAAAGTGAACTGGAGCCAGAGTTCATAAAGCCACAAGCGCTCTCATGTTCACTTCTCCTTTGCAACGTAGCGGCTAAGAGGTTAGCTATGTCCATTTAGTCAGTTTATGGTTCAAAACCAAATTTTCTCAAATGTTATGAGAATGATTTTGTGTTGTTTCTGCTTTAACAATTATGAAAGGTTACATGATTTGAACAAAGGACTACTAAAATGCTTCTGTTAACAAAATTGACAACAATGTCATCTTGTAAGAGAGAAAAACAAAACGTAAATTCACAGAAAAGCAACAAAAATTACTTACAGATATTTTAAAATTGTGATAGAATTAAAAAAAAAAACATATCCAAACCTAAATGTACCTAGATATTTTAGTTAACAATTATACACAGTGCAAACAAATACACTGGACTCATTATGCTGTTAATACAGTTATATTTTATGCTGTTAATACAGTTATATTTTATGCTGTTAATACAGTTATATATGTATTATTATTATGATTATTATGATTATTATGATTATTATTTATTACAGTACTTAAAACTGAGAATATTTAAATATTTATAAAAATTCTAATATAAGGGATTTTATTATTTTAACTTTCTTCGTCTACTTTTATTATTATTATTATTATTATTATTATTATTATTATTATTTTATGTTTATTTTTATTTTGTTAAGTGATGCTAGACCCTATTTAATAATGGCAAGTATAAGAGAGACACAGGACAAGACATGACATAAAAATGGGACGCAAAACAAAATGAAGTAACATGACACAAATGTTTTTGATGGACTTGCTCTTATCTTACACGAGCAGTCGGTCCATATTTATTTATAACTCTCTCCTGGCTCCAGCAGCATACTATATATAGCACCAGACTGAGAAAGTGCTCAAACACATTTAAAAACAGTCTACGATCTTCACCACTATAACCCCGTTACTATCACCATCATCATCATCATCATCATCATCACCGCTGCCTCATGCTCGCTCAACTTTTTACAGCCCCGACTCTAATCTCTTCTCACAGTCATTCTCTGGATTTATAGCACAACATTAGCAGCTAGCGTGAGTGCACTTACTGTAACCCCCCGTAATGTAGTTCAATTTATGAAGAAAAATGTGTCTGCAGATTTGAGCAAAACCAAACTACGCACTTCACCTCTGGGCCATCTATTTGGACGTGTTCGAAATCGTAGCGCGAGTCTCTCTCTCACGGCTCCGGGCGAAATGGTGCTCGACGACGGGAGAGATGCCTGAGCAGATGCGCTGGGGGCCGAGTGAGATCTGATTTGTATCTAATCTTTTAAATATTATTAACTTGCCTGTGAACTATTATAGGAAATGGGTTAGGACGATATGTACTGGCGCTGCTGTTTGGAGGAGGTTGGAAAGTTGGGTACAGGGCGGGGAAATGTATAATGAATAAGTTTGTTTGTGAACAGTTTGTACACAGAGTCAGTCAAAATGTATATTTATGTAGGTTCTGCTCCAGAGGTAGGTATCTGCTTCTGCTTTTTATATTATTGTCCTGCTAATTACATTAACTTCAAATTATAAAACACAGTTACATCCAGACAGTTAAGTTACTCTTACTTGAGTAGCCGTTTTTCCTAATACTTTTTTACTCCTGAGTAATTTTTGGATCACTACTTTGTACTTCTACTTGAGTAATATTCTTTGAAGTATTCTTCCATAGCATCAGCTTCTTAATATTTCAGAGCAGGTGGAAAGAGCCAGTGTTTTCTCTTACAGTGTATTCTTTTGCACAGGACTTATACACAGCAGTGTAATGTGCTCCACTTATCACTGACACAATCTGACCGTCAGAGAGACATTCATCATCCTGTCATCTATTGTGCTCTATCTACATCCACATAAACATGGAACATTATGTATGAACACAGAGGAGACACGGTGCCTTCAGACTTGTTATTAACAAGTGCACTATGTAACTTTTCTGATTGTCTCCATGGAAATTATATTACTTTGTCTGGAATGTTCCACCGACACCTGTAATTTAATAAATACATGGCATATGTTTAATGTTATACATTTCAGGCAAAGTAATTACATTGTACCTGTTACTGTCCATTCTAGTATTTAGGCATGACAAGACAGGCAAAAGAAGATAAGAAGTCAAAAGGAGAAATTCAGTTTGTCAACTGGACAAAAGTTTATTTGATCAAATACGTTTCGCAGTTCATCCAAGCTGCTTCTTCAGTTCTGCGAAATGTATTTGACCAAATAAACTTTTGTCCAGTTGACAAATTGAATTTCTCCTTTTGCCATGGGTTCTACCTGGACGACTGAGGGATTCTACACACATCTTACTGATAAGAAATTATTAAAGTATATAAAGTAATGTATCTATTGTAATCTATTTTATTAAAGCCTCAGTATGGAACTTTTTACCTAAAAAATTAATCAAATAAAAGCATGTTTTTTTTTCCGTTTTTTTTTCTTCTCTTCATTATTGCACTGAAAAACATAAAAAAAAAAAACTCACTCTTATTTAGGCACCTCTTTGTTTTCATGGAAATTTTGTTCCTTTGGCTATAATATTCCACAATATGGCAGAAATGGTGCAATTTCACAAGTGTCATTGTAAAAAAAAATCTACAAATCATGAAACTAGATTATACTGTATATCAATACAAATGGAATTAAGGTAGTTCACCTTCCACCATTTGAAAGTTGAGCAGTCCAGGCTCTGACCTCAATTTAAAATGGATTAAAATCATAACTGTCCAGTGTGTGTAAATTAATTCAAGATTTTTTTTTATTTTTATTTTTATTTTTATTTTTTTTGGCCATATCGCCCAGCCCTTCTTACCACTGAATCATGCAGTTTTTTTTACCCTCAGAAAGTTACATACTATCACATTATATCATCAAAAATATACTAGTAATAATTCAGGAATTCTAAAATTTCCCTTTACCATTTTCTGTAATATTTTTTGTATTTTTGTTTTTACTGCTTCTGCCCTGTCCATTGATAATTCTCCTCTTTTTTCTTAAGCTCACAGATGATATGAGTAAAACAAGCCATAGGCACCGGATCATCTCCAATAACATAAAATGCAGTCTATTTTTTTACTTTATTTTTACTTCCAGATGCACAAAGACAAGCCCTCCGACGGCAAGATCCAAATTTATTCCTAAAGTGACACATTTCCTGCAGCTCTGCGCAGTGATTTAACCGTACTAGACCCCCTGCATGAGGCTAGTGCCAAAAAAGTAGTGCAACTCAACTGCGGAATGTCAAAACGGGACAATTTTAAAGATGAAAAAAACGTGAGTCTCATGCAAAATTAATAACAAAACCAAACAATTAAAACTTCAGTCTGTTTAAGAGCGTTCGGTTCATTCGAGGCCGTTTCTCTCACTAGCTTTGAGGTGGAATTAGAAGTAGGCCAGTTCACAGCCGGCAGCCTCTGCTCTTATTCAGTGTTACAGTAAAATCTTGTACATTTATAGAAGTGTTTGTGTGGCAGCAGAGGCCCATAGGGGGCGCTCTAATGATGCAATTAAAGACATGGTGATTAGTGAACATGAATGACCTTATTTAGCACCATACAGCGAGTGGTAGTGTTTTTAATGAAGCTTTCATGGCTCATCCTTTGGACTGTAATTGTCAGAATGAACAGAAAGTTGTTGACAGAGATATTGAACATTTCTCAAAAAGATACTGCTTTTTAATGAGTACAATTTTAAAATAAATAAGTGATATTTTAGTTTACCTGCACACATATGTATTTATTATTAAAGAGGGGGTATTATATATATATATATTTTTTTTATTGTTCTCTCATCAACAACATGCCAGTAAATGTTTTAGATGTCATCTATGCATGTTTCAGTATTTTTTGTCCCCCATTATTTTTTTATTGATTTTTTTTGTTTTGTTTTAAAACAAAACAAAACAAAAAACAAAACTGAAAACAAACAATACGAACACTGACATAGAATATAAATAAATGAGTACAGACAAAAATGTGCACCCATCCTGACAAGCACCAATGTTTCATTAATTTAGCGATCTCTCCCAGGCCCTATTCAAACTCTTCTTACGGTTTGCTGTAAGATTCTGTCCAACGCTCAGCTCACAAGCCTACGTCACCCATGCTCCCACATGACACTTCTCCAGAAATATACAAAAACATGATTCAAAACTGAACACAGCAACTTGACAAACCTGACGTGAGGTGCAGTAGTTTTGTTAGTGGGACGCACGCTGATTGTGTTGTGATAGCGCTCTGAAGGGGGAGTAACTTAACATAAGGAGAAAAGAATGGGGGCTCAGAGCACCAAAAACAAAACTGAAACTTATAAAACATGTTAATACTTTGTTTTTCGGCAAATATAGGATTTTCATGTTGATCTAAATATGTTATGTGTTTGCAGTTAATATCGCATAGCAAAATATAATTTCCCTTTAAAGGTGCGATGGAGCATAGGTGATGAAGGTGAAACTTTTTTATGGAAGTGTAGTTTCAATTCATTTTAATGCCAGACTCATTAGTATTGGTATTGGATCGTATTACATGGTATCAAATAGAAACAACTATCCATTACAACAGAGTGAAAATGATCACAGTGCATTTGAGGCCTAAAAAATAAGAAATGTGTCTTATATAACTACGATTAGAGTTAAAGTCACTCAATCTCCAAGGTGTTTAATGGTACTTTAATAGTGTTACTTGGTAATATTTCAAACCTGTATCATAAAACTTCCTCCCTCAGATTCAATGCTATTTAAAAGTAATGAGGCAAACCAACTCAACAAGGCCCCCATGGCAACTAAATCCTCTGCAAAGATATGGACACAGTAAAGATATGGCTGACACAAAGTTCTGTTCAAATGGATGAGCTGAGGTCTGTGGGCCTTGGGAATGACCCGTTTCTCATGGGTTTAGTCCTTCAACCATTTCTATGGACAATATTCTTCCTCCCACATACGAGACACAGGCATGGCAAGGGAGATGAATCAGTTTTATTCACATTATAGCATTTGGTGATTTCAAGCTCGCACAAGGAGGGTAGGGGCCAATAATACTCTATATTCTTATATATATAAAAAAAAAAATACAACTCCAAATGCTATATTTAATCTGTAAAGGCAACAGAATTATGTATTTGCATAAACCAAGCTACTTTTCTAGAGGAGAGTATGCTCCCCTGGAATGTCAACAAGTCAAGTGACGGGATTTTAAAGAGGGGGCGCTATTATTTGTTAACACACTTTTCGGATGTTACTTTTTAGTGTTTTGAAACACTATTTGCTGAAAACAACATTAAAATTAAGGCTGTCAGCGTTAGCACATGCAATTAATTATACATCAATTAATCAAAACAAATTGAGGCATCATCCACGAATCACAGATGAATCGCATTGTCTGTTTTGACCAATCATATGTGTGAGTCCTTACGTGGACAAGCGCAGATAGAGGCTTGTGAGGAAAATAAAAGACGGGTGTGAGGGCTAAAATAAGTAATACGGGCCAGATATTTCACCAAACTGTTATAGAACACTGGAAGACGTCAGGCCAGACACCATATGAGTCAGTTACACTCGCAAGCGGCAATGAAGGGCCTTTAACTCTGTATAAATGCTTTAAAATGCTTAAATTAGAAAGATAAAATTTCAAGATTAAAATTTGCATGCAATGGGATGAATCGTGATTAATCAGACTTCAAAAAATCTGATCATTTTATTTGACAGCACTAATTAAAATGTTTAATTAGTTTCTGTTTAGGTTTTGACACTCTGAATCTCCCTCCCTTACTCCCCGTGCTAAATCACTCCCCTTTCGGAGCACTACCACAACTCATTCAGTGTGTATTGCACTAATGGAATGTCTACACATCGCGTCGAGTTTTAGTGCATTGTTTTATATCCCATTCTTGTAATTTTATGTACAAGGGCTCGTACTGGTGAACTATAAGAAGGGTTTGAATTGGGCCTTTAAGATTGGGAACAATGTTATAACATGGTAGAAATCTCCAAAAAAGTCAACTCGGATAATATCACTTTTTTGAAACCATTTCTTTGTTCTTACTGTGTGCACTTAAATTACCTTTCGAAACATTGGATCTCAAATGAGCACACCATGTCAAACTTATGCACTGGGCTGAACAGTCGAAATATTCCATTTTGCCTCATTTTAAGTTCACAAGACAGGATCAAAGTTCTGGTTAGTTCATTATTTCAATCATTTTATTCTCTACGCTTTATGTTCCAGATGTGCAGTGGTGGAAGAAATATTCAGTTTTGTTACTTAAGTAAAAGTACAGCCACCAGAGGGGAAAAAAAAAAAACTCAAATAAAAGTATCACAAGCATCAAAGGTCCCATATTACATAGTTATGTTTTGTTTCATTCACATATGTTTGAGTAACCCTTTATTATTAGTCTGTCTACATCTCCAAAGGTCAAACTGCTCTGTTCCACCTTGTGATGTCATGTGGTAATACGAGAAGTGCTCCTCTATGTTTTTAAACTCCATACACCTTCATTAGAATTATTTGGATAATGTCAGCCCTGGGATTGCCAATCTGTACTGAACTAAAGGCAAAAGGTAGCTGTTAACTTGAAAACTACAGCTTCATGACATCACAAGGTGGAACGGAGCATTTTGAGCTTTGGAGATGTAGACAGACTAATAATAAAGGGTTACTCAAACATATGTGAATGAAACAAAACACAACTATGTTTTTGATAAGGTAACAGCATTATAACATGGCTTAAAGCTCACAAGAATCCATTTTGCGTAATATAATACCTTTAAGTAACGTAGAGATTTTTAAGTACAGTACTTCTTTTATTACATTCCACCACTGCAGCTGTACAATAAAGCACACTATAAAGTAAAATACATCAAACATTATAGTAATGAAACGCAATCCCTAGCCATTACTGCTCGTAATCATAAACATTACTGCATTAATGCCCACGTACATGTACTCGCCCTCTAAAAACCCAGCGCAGTTGTTCTTCAATCCAACCCGTGCGCAAACAGCATCACAGCCATATTAAGACATCACTGTATCAATCAATGATATCTGAATAGGTTAAGTATTCAGTATTGTGATGGATCTTGTTGATTACAGACACGAGTGAGAGACACAGTGACATGGGTAACAGATTTCGTAGTACCGTAAAAGCATCGATCAAAGCCTCTGTATAGGTTAATAGTCGCGCTAATTGCCCCCGTGATGGATGGTGTCAAATAAAGAGAAAGGAAAGACGAGACGGACGACAAGAAGAGAGACAAAAACACCGTGACGGATTGATAGCATGCGCGTCAGTGCGTGCAGCTACATTAGGTTTCATAAACATAAACAAGGGCGAAGTGTGTGTAGGGTGTTTAACGGAGACTTTGATCAACAGCTCGTACGAAGAGGGTGGAAGTTAGTGCAGGCGTTCATTACTCATTCATAGTGATTCAAATGGGAAGAATCAAGCCTTGTGATATGACTTGTTAGTTAAAGGGCCTATATTGTGGTATTTTCCGTGCCATGTTACAATGTTGTTTCCTCGTCAAAAGCGGGCCTGTTTTGTTTCATTCAGGGTTACTTCTGGTTTAGTCCAGGTTTAATTCATTTTAGTCCAGGTTTAGTCCAGGTTTAGTCCAAGTTTATTCCAAGTTTATTCCAGGTTTAGTTCAGGTATAGTCCAGGTTTAGTCCAGCTTTAAGCAAGGTTTAGTCCAGGTTTAATTCATTTTAGTGCAGGTTTAGTCCAGGTTTAGTTCAGGTTTAGTCCAAGTTTATTCCAAGTTTAATCCAGGTTTAGTTCATTTCAGTCCAGTCCAGGTTCAGTACAGGTTTAGTCCAGGTTTAATCTAGGTTTAATCCAAATTTAGTCCAACTTGAGTTCATATTTAATCTATGTTTAGTTCATGTTTAGTCCAGGTTTAATCCAGGTTTACTTCATGTTTAGTTCATGTTTAGTTCAGGTTTAGTCCAGGTTTAGTCCAAGTTTAATCAAGGTTTAGGCCAGTTTTAGTTAAAGGTTAGTCCAAGTTTTGTTCATGTTTACTTCAGGTTAAGTTCATGTTTTGTCCAAGTTTAATCCAGGCTTTGGCCAGATTTAGTCCTGGTTCAGTGCATCTTTAGTCCATGTTTAGTCCATATTTAGTCCAGGTTAACCCACTAAACTACTGCCACTTATGCCTAATTTAATATATCTCATATCTATAAGTGTTTCCGAGGCATGTGTCTAAACATGAGAGCAGATTAATAACAGTCATGTCACGGAGAGTGCACGGTGTCTACAATACATTTGATAAACAAGGACACAGCATATGTACAGCATATGCACAGCCTATTCTCACACTGACTTTGATCAACAATTATTGTAATATGGCGTCTGTAACCAGGTTCTGTAATTAATTAGTCATGTGCCCTTCTATATTTAAATATAGACACATTTTAATTAAGGCCCAGTGACTCATAAGACATTCTCATCATTTTCTGTAGCTTCAGTTTGTCCTTGGAAATTTGGAGAACCTGTACTCTGAGTTTAAATTTCATCTTATGAAAATGATACACCTCAATGACATTAAAAAAAGCTGAGTCCAGTTTTAGTTCATGTTCACTTAATGTTTAGTTCAGGTTTAGTTCCTCAGTATGGCCTAAAACTTATTTATCTCCATGGAGACAAGCAGTCAACATCACCAGAACAAGTTACAGGTCAGATCTGTGGAGAGGTGACCCTGTTTCCTGGCAAATCCAGAATGTTATCCCTCTGTATTCCCTATACAGAGGAAAATGCCTGGTCCCTGCTCCTTCCATCAAGTCTTGAGCTCATTGGTCACCTAACATTTTGAATAAATTGACATTTCTCTTACCTCAGATTACCAAAGTTTAGTACTTCCCTCACTGATTCTGCAGAAATCTGTGATATTTTTCAGTCCCTTATGATGATATACATATATATATTTCCTGTGTTTGTTTTTTTTTTCCTTGTAAGCAGCCATATTTGTTTTGATACGGACAAACCATGCATTGCTAATCCACCTGTTAATCACGCTAATCTGAAAATGGGGAGATTCACCAGACCAGACTCACATCTTCATAAAGTATTGGGGAAGTGTGTATTCTGAACCACAGGCAAAAGAAACTGAGACCAAATATACCTGTTATTATTTACCATTTGAATATTTTACACAACACGCCTTGTATTGAGACATGTGTACAGTATAGACATGTTGTAATCCAGGTATACTTAAGTAGCTCTGGTGCGACTGCCTGATTGACAGACATGATGAACAGTTTGAAAATCTTCTTGATTGAATGGTCTGCAGAAGAAGAGATAATGATTTTTTAATGGAGACTCTGACAGGCCCCTTCAGTCCTTCTGTGTGGATAAGAGCTCCAACGCAGATAAACTTAATTAGAGAACACAATGTCTTTTCACTATAGAAAGCACATAGACTCACAACAGGATCTGCTCTGTTCATTTTTATCTGATGTAACCATTTAAAGGTTAGTCAGTGTGTGACTGAACATATATGCTCTTTGAATAATGGGAGACTCTTTCTGTGCTAGTTACAGAGAAGAAAAAAATTGATAAAATCTGGAACAGTTTTTACATGTGAATGCTGGTTTGTCTGCTTGTCTGTTATAGGGTTATCAAAAGTATCGAAAAACTAGTCTCAAAACTAGATACTCATTTGAGCAGGTGTCAGTACTAAAAAGTCACATTCACAGGACAGAAATGAACCTTTCCTGAATAGCTTTAGAATAATGTTGAGCTGTATCAGAACAAGTATAAGAGCATACGCCCATGGACCACTATGGACCATTGACTATTTTGTTAAGACTTGTTATGGTGACTGCTGTTCTGATGTTGGGCTATTCGCAATTGAATTGAATTTTATGAAGACGCATGTGATAAATAAATAAATTATAGTCTCTATAAACGTGTTATTCTAAAGAGGACATTTTAGTCATGTACATAAACAGATTAACCCTTAAATGGTGCTTAGTGTATTGGAGACAATTTAATGTCCTATATAATGCAAAATTGACTCTTGTGAGCTTTAAGCCATGTTTTAATGTTGTTAGCTCATCAAAAGCATATCCGGAGTTGTGTTTTGTTTCATTCACATGTTTGAGTAATCCTTTATTATTAGTCTGTCTATCTCCAAAGCTCAAAATGCTCTTTTCCAAATTTGATGTCATGAAGCGGCACTTTTCAAGTTATTGTCTCCTTTCACACTCACCGCATGTCATCGTCCAATGGTAGTCCAGAGACGCTCCTCTTTATTTTTTTACATTTTTTATTTATTTATTTATTTATTTATTTGAAATAGGGACAAAACACATTAATGAACATATACATGATATGTAAATATGTTATCAGATTGTAGCCCAAGGCTAATTTCCATCTGCTGTCCCTAGACAGGTTGATGTAATCATAAAGCAAATACACACAGTAAAAACAATACACCCAGACAGACAATACAATACTACAAATACACAGACATAAAGAGATGGTCAGTCACAAGATCACAGACACAGGTCAACTAAAGGATGTTAGATTATTTGATCAAAATTGCACGCTGCCCTGTTTAGTTAAGGTGCCAGTGTATAAGTATTGCACACAGCCCATTGCTAAAATTATTACAGTACATTGCACAACCCTAAAAAAGGAAAAGAAAAAGTGCAAGGTGAGATTGCTAAATAACCCGGCTTATAAAGTGCTATTCTACAATGTATTGCATGTGCCCTCAAAGGTAAAATTCCTTAGTATATTGCATATTGCCCGTAAGTAAAGTATTAAAGTGCTTAATTAATAAATAGTATATTGCACATTGCTTTGTTTTTAAAATACACATATTATGCATTAATGGTATCACTACAGGACTCTAAATATTCTCGAGTGCCTTTGCTTTGGCATTATGTATTTTAAAACTTAAAATAATGACTAAATAAAGAACCACACATTATTTAGTGCAGGAATAATATTAGCTAATGAAAGACATGCTAATCAAAGCATGCAGTTGTAACACCAGCTTTGTTCTCAGAATGAGGCTGACGATGATTTATGGACAAGCGAAACTACAGGGCGTCTACCTTTGACACAGCAATCCTTAGAAAACTGCATACTTTCTGTGAGGCAAAGGACCTTGTAAACAGGATGTGTGAAACCAGTGTGAAAGATGGCAAAAGGAGAAATTCAATTTGTCAACGGGACAAAAGTTTATTTGATCGAATACTGCTTCTTCAGATCTGGTCAGACGCTGGTGGACACTGCCTTATAGCTGCCTGAAGGCATTGTGTGAAAGATGCTATGTGCTGTGTGTGTGTTGTGTGTGAAAGATGCTATGTGTTTGCTTTTGTATGTTATTGATGTGGAAACAATATTCACAATGAAAGCTCAAAAAGTGAATGTTCCATAGTGTGTTTCCTTTAAAGGGCCTTATTACTATTTTCCGAAAACGTACCTGGAGTTCTGTTTTGTTTCATTCACACATGTTTAACACACAAACTCTGCATTTGATGTCGTTGTAATACGAGTGCTCCACTGTGTTTTTAAACTCCATACACCTTGATTAACATTTTTTTGGATGATTTCAGTCCTGGAATTGCCAATGTCTACTCAACTAAACGAAAAGGGTAGCTGCTAACTTGAAAACTACTACTTCAAGTCATCACAAGGTGGAACAAAACATTTTGAGCGTTGGAGATGTAGACAGACTAATAAAAAGGATTACTCAAACATATGAATGAAACAAAGCACAACTGCGGGTATGTTTTTGATGAGGTAACAACATTCTAACATAAAGCTCACATGAGTCAATTTTGCAAAATACAGGACCTCTACCATACCTATACCGTGCACCTTCACAAACTCACATGATTATAGCCCTCTAACTGTTGTATAACTAACAAAATTAAAGTAAACAGCAGGTATTACTCTTTGTGCCTATAGCTCTGTAGTGTGCAGAAGTCTGGGCTATACCCACCTGGTTGTGTTGTGTGTTTGCAATGGTCGCTCAGGGCTCAGGCTCCTCTGGTTCTCATCTCAGTGGGAGGCGGCTCTCGGGCTCTGATCACAGGGATCTGTAAACGAAACAAACGCAGCACTCAGTCAGATTCATCCCCAAGTCACCACAGTATACACTTCAACAGGAGACAATGGGAGAGGCACCACACTGCACTTCTGCACACTGAAGGTCAAACAAGTTTAAGGACCAGCTATGGAACTTTTATGGAGCAGTCCCCAACACTCACTTGTCTCCCTGTTGTTTTGCCTAGAGTGTTAATGTTAATGGTGCACTATGTAACTTTTTGGGTGAGGGTTCGTCACAAGCTTGTTGGAATGCCTGGAATGTTCCACAGTATGACATTAAACAGCACTCTGATTGTGAGTGGGGTGAAAGGTTTATTGCCATACTGTGAAACTTTCAACACAAAGCAATAACATCTCCACAGGGAAAAGCATTTGACGGACCTGCCACCAGAAAAGTTACACAATGCACCTTTAATTACATTAAACATATCCATCTTGCATTTACTCAAATCTTGGTCTTTTTGCTGCCCTTCTACAGATTTGCCCTGTAACAAAAAGTGACATAGTGTACCTTTAAGCAGCGATTGTCTGAGTACACCTTTTTCCAATGATGTTTACTTCTATTTTATCACACAGTGTCTACTCCTTATGCGTGTGAGTACCTTTGCTTTAGCATTTCATGATTTAGAACTTAAAAGTGAACTGCGTAACATTTCTAGAGGAGGGTCTGCCACCTGCTTGTCTCCATGGAAATATTATTGCTTTGTCCACTATGTTCCACAGTACAGATTAAACCTGTCTATCACAAGGGAGACAAGCAGGTTACAGCACTATGCTACATTACAGTTCGGATCTGTGGAGAGTCGCCACTGTTCACAGAAGGAATTACTCTATTTATTACATATTGATGTAAGCATGCAGCAGTAATGAATGAGATTTGGTGGTAGAAATCCTTAAAGGCGCATTGTGTAACTTTTTGGTTCAGGGTTCGTTACTTGCTTGTTTCTATGGATATGTCATTGCTCTGTCTGGAATGTTCCACAGTTTGACATTAAACAGCTCTATCTTACCTTTATTCCATTGCAGGTGGATTTATAGCTCAAAAATACGTATAAAAACAAGGATTCTGACTGTGAGCGGGGTTGCCTCTCCACAGATCTGACTTGTAACTTGATCTGGTTTGGTCTCCATTAAGATAGAAAGGCTCATTACCACACTGTGAAACATTCCGGACAAAGCAATAGCATCTCCATGGAGAAAAGCATTTGACAGGCCCTTCATCAGAAAAGTTACACAATGCACCTTTAAAAGAAGACTGTGACATAAATTATGCAGCATCTCTATCTGTGAAATGAGAATTTCAAGTGTTTGGTGAGGCTCAGAGGCAAAAGTCTTTACACAGAGAAAATACAACTCCAGGTATGCTTTTAATGAGAGAACAATATTCTAATATGGCAAAAATCTCAAAAAGTCAACGTGTAAGATTTCTTCTTTACATCAGAGCTGTTCAGTG
The DNA here is from genome assembly GCA_029959045.1 of Taenioides sp. WSHXM2023. Lineage (NCBI taxonomy): Eukaryota > Metazoa > Chordata > Actinopteri > Gobiiformes > Gobiidae > Taenioides > Taenioides sp. WSHXM2023. The sequence goes on from CM057090.1 coordinate 26,767,756, forward strand.
CAGGTTGAAATCCCTCAAGCATGCGCTTTGTCACCTGTTCTTTTCAGTATTTTTAGGCACAGTATTTCCATATTAGGGATCTCATCTCGTCTCTGCTGTTTACAGATGATGTTGTCCTGAGGGTTTGGGAACAACGAGAGACAGATGCAGCTGGATGCAGGAGAGATTGGTGAATAGAAAATAGTAAAAGTACTAACCAGCCATATATTTACACCAGCCATATATTTACAGTCTCCTATCTCCACTGTCTACCATCTGCCTTTATCAGATTATGTTCAGATTTCACACTTTTGGCTTCAGCGGGGCTCGTTAATACTCTCTGATTCTGAAGCCGTGTGCAGTCAACCTAGGAGAAGCTAAATACTGAGGCAGTCTTAACTCAAATCTGCGAGTTTTGATTTTTCAATTCCATGCTTTTGCGATGATACAACAAGCGCGTTATCATTTGTAATGTCTGTAATTCACACATGTAGAATAGAGAAAGATATGCGCATCAGGTAAAGAGGGAGAGGCTGGTGGGAATTTGTCAAGAATCTTTTTATTTCGTATCAGTATTTTCATGAGGAGAACACTTGAGCAGCCGCTAAAGCACTTTTCATTACAAGTGTTTATGTGAAGTAGGACACTCGGAGCAGCTAATTATAAATGAGGGAATTTTTATTTATTCCAAGGCTGACACCAAGTTATTGAGTGAGGGAATGGCTGTTTGGTGGCTTGGCTTGATTTAAAAAAAAACACCTGATGCCACCAATATACTGCTGATATGCTGTACGTTTGATTTGATGTTAGATATGGCTGTGTTTCAGGTGACAGTGCGACATTCTATAGACCAATAATATTGAATACAGATGGGGGCAGCTTGTGTTGTAATACTGAGTTCTTTGGGCTAGTCACTAATAGAAATGATCAGGTTCAACATTTGTGAATTTACCTTTTGAATATTTCATGGCAAATGCAATGTACAAATCTTTTTTATTATTACATTTATTGCATATATACATACAAATGATTAAAATCACACACACACACACACACACACACACACACACACACACACACAAAGAATATAAAATAAATATAATAAATAAAAAAATAGGGAAATCTGCCTCTTGCTGAGAACCATCAATAACTGTTTACTGTTAGATGCCTGTGGGCTGTCTGGCAAAAACATGGCTGTCAATCTGTGCCAATGGCTATTTACATAAACAATGTGGGTTAAGTGTCTTGCTCAGTGACACAACAGCAGTAAGAATACCAGGATTACAAATTAAAACCTTTTTTGTTATGAGATGACCCTAGACCAGCAGAAAAACCATTGATAACAGTTATAGAAAGCAGTTAAATTGAGCATGATAGGACGTTTTTTGTAGAGTTGAAATGATGGAGGGTCCTAAACCTTCTATTTTTCCATCAACATGATATCGCTTTGTCTGATAGGGAAATACAATTTGAAAACAACTGTTTGCTGATGTCATCAACATTCACTGGGAGTGTGAAGCTAGCTGTAGACACTGCTCTGTCTGAAGTGCTTTAATCTGAGCTTTATTTTTAATACAATATGACCATAATTGGCTGCAACTACAACAGGTGAGAAGATCTGATGTTTGTCCCTCTCAAACAGCACTGCAGTAACTGTTTTTTCAGTTAGTCACTCTCACCTTTTTTTGGCTACTGAAAATGTGATAAATCCATTTTGTATTTTTTCTTGAATTTTCAGACCATCTTAAAACTTTTTTTTTCAGTGTTTGCTAGTGTGTGCATTGTGTCTCCATGGTAATTGCTGAACATTCCACCATAGAGATACATGTAGAACACCCCCAATGTGATGTCACTGCAAAGTATCAATTGGAGTTCATTTAAATGAATTGTAAGTCAGTTCAAATAATAGCTCCAACATTCCACATGTGCTATTGTTTTTCCCTCTGGGACTAGTCCCAGTGGCCGTGACAGTGATGCAGTCGGTAAAACACTAGTGACAGTTCATTCTCCAGTCACTACCCCTCCCTTTCTCTTCCTCTCTTTTTCTCTCCCTCTACTGTTTTCTCTTTTCACTGTTTCTCTTCTGTAACTCTCTTCCTCTCCTCTCTGCCAAATCCCTTCTTCCTCAACTTACTCTTTTGCCTTTCTCCTCTCTCCTCTCCCTCTCGTCTGGCCTCTCTTCTCTCTTCTCTCTCCCCCCCTCCCTCTCTTCCTTCTCTTCATCCCCTACTCCGATGTGCTGATAGACTGGTGGTTTGTGCTCACAGTGCGGCGGCTGTGTTAGTGTGAGACCTGCCGTTGACCCGGAAGAGTGAAGTGAAGCGCTCGGAAACAGCAGTGGTACTCGCATGCCTCCTACTGCAGGGGGAGGTACAGAGGGAGTGACGGGGTAGAGATAGAGTAGAGGGAAGGAGAGTGGACACAGAGAGCAAGAGGGGAGAGATAGGGAAAGGGGAGAGAAAGAGAAGAGCAGGGAGGAGGGAAAGGGAAAGAGAGCAGGAGAAGAGGAGGAAGAAAGTGACTGGGTAAGGAGAAAGGAGAGAGAGCAGGGGAGTGGGGGACCAGAGCGAAGGGAAAGGTGAGAGTAGGGAAGAGAGAGAGGACTTAAGCAAAGTGGAGAAAGAGTGGGCAGATGGAAGAAGGAATGGAAAAGAGCAGGGGGAGAGGGGAAGGGGAAGAGTCCAAGAAGAGGGAGGGAGAGAGACAAAGGGGATGAGTGAAAAAGGATAGCGAGAGACAGAGAGGGGGGTACAAGAGGAGGGAGGGAGAGAAAGGGTAAGAGTCCAAGAAGAGAGAGAGAAAGGGGAATAGTCCAAGTGGAGGGAGGGAGATAAAGGAGGTGAGTGCAAGATGAGAGAGAGAGAAAGCAGGAGAGAAAAGGAGAGAGAGATAGAGAGAAAGGGGAATAGTCCAAGAGGAGGCAGGGAGAGAAAGAGGGAGAGAGTAAGATGAGAGAGAGAGAAAGTGGAAGAGTGAAAGGGAGAGAGAGATAGAGAGAAAGGGTGAGAGTGCAAAGAGGAAGGAGGGAGAAAGAGAAAGGGGGAGAGTGTAAGAGAAGGGAGAGTAAGAGGAATAGTGAAAGAGGAGGGAGAGAGAGAGAGAAAGGGTAAGAGTGCAAGAAGATGGATGAAGAGACAGAAGTAAAAGGTGCAGAGCGCAAAAGGAAGGATGGAGAGAAAGGGCAAGAGTGCAAGAGGAGTGAGGAAGAGGTACGTCCCAGCAGACCATGTAAGGGCACGCGAGGTCATCAAATGTCCCCCAAACACGCTCTCCACTGGCACATCATCACTGCCTGATGTGTGTGCATGGAGTTTTACATGAGCGCGGATCTGGCAGGTGACATTTGGTGTGCTTCTGCCTCAATGCAACTGCTCTGTTTGGACGCAGAGCTCCCCCAAGCCACCAGTCTGACAGCGCCGTCATCTGCACTATCGACATCATCTGCACTATCGACAGCTGCAGTAAATATGAACAGACGCTATCAAAATCACAATTTCATTATGACAGGACCCAAAATTACATTACTTTGATTGAAAAAAAGTACAATATTTGAACCAAAGTATAGAAATATGGAGTCAGTGTGTCACAATGGACATTTTCATGATAAATTAGTCTGTAGGTTAGATTTAATTTGTCATTATAAGGTTAAAAGAGAAGTTACAAAAGAAGTTATAATTGGTTAATGAACACACTGAGGGGGATGGTTGCAGTTGCCCCAAAGTCTCCATGATAGTTTTAGTCTTGCTTTGGTCCTGGTTCAGTCCTGGTTTAATCCTGGTTCTGTCCATGGTTTAACCCTGGTTTAGTCCTGGTTTTGTCCTAATTTGACCCTGGTTTAGTTCTGGTTTAGTCCATGGTTTAACCCTGATTTAGTCCTGGTTTTGTCCTAGTCTGACCCTGGTTTAGTTCTGGTTTAGTCCTGGTGTAGTCCAGGTTTAGTCCTGGTCCAGTCCTGGTTTAATCCTAGTTCTGTCCATGGTTTAATGCTGGTTTAGTCCTGGTTTGGTCATAGTTTGACCATTGTTTAGTCCTGGTTTAGTCCTGGTTCAGTCCTTGTTTAACCCTGGTTTAGTCCTGGTTTAGTCCTGGTTCAGTCGTTAACCCTGATTTAGTCCTGGTTTGGTTTTAGTTTGACCCTGGTTCAGTCCTTAACCCTGGTTTAATCCTGGTTTGGTCTTAGTTTGTCCCTGATTTAGCCTTAGTTCTGTTCTGGTTCTGTCCTGGTTCAAAATGACCTTTTACTTACTTAGATTTTGGGTCAGAAAGTCTTCAAAACTATAATTGGATCACCACACATTTTAACTGGGATGCCAATATTACCATAGGGCACGTAGTCATCCAACTATTGTTAATCTAATAAAATAATGCATGCTTTGTTCAGTGTTGTGTTGATTTATCCTGTGACCTGATAAGTGATCTCTAAAACACTCTGGTGTGCAGATACCATTAGCCGACGCGGATTTGGAGGGAGGTGAAGTTGTTGACATGCTAGGCTGCCATATTTGAGTCACCTTCAATTATGTACTTAGAGCACTCAGCCGCATGCCTATGGTTTGGAGAGAGTTTAAGAAGGACAAAACTTTATACAAACTTTCAAAAGAGAACATTGTTTCAGGCTTGGGTGATTTTATGCAGTGATAAGTAAGAGGTATACAAATAAAGTGAAGAAAAAAAAAATCTCTGCAAAGAGGAGCTTTGTTTTTTCTTATGTATTTGAGCAAAATTTGTCTTGCCCTAGCTCTTGTGGTCAAAATAAGTCCACTGTGCTGTCTGCATCATTCAGGAAGTGTGTGTTAGCATGCTAGTTGTGTTAAAACTCTACTCTGGTCTCTTAAAGTCATTCCGGTGAACATTTAGGATGCTCAGAATAAGTAGGTAACAAGGTAAGTGAGGAATAACTTTGGGCCACTGCAAACTGTTTAACATGCACTAGTTCTGTTTTTCACGTTTTTAAATCAGTAAAGTTGTTTTCGATCAATATTGCAATTAAAAATATCTATAATATAAAGGTGAAAAATAGCACATATGTATTATTTTAAAATTATGATTATGATTATTATTATTATGAATTAATCTGTTTAATTTGACCTGCAACTCTTTTGCCGCTGTCCATGGTCCTGAAATGCAAAGTCTGATTTTAACCATGTTCAAACGAGGGTTTCAGTTTTAATCAATTGTGGTGCTGAAAATTTAACAACACAAAATAGTTCCTCGTTTGTTTGAGTGGTTTCTTGATTGGAAAATAATTTGTGACAAGCTTTTAACAAAAAATACAAATAAAAATAAAAAAATTTGCAGTTTTAACACCTTCAAGTTTTTGTTGTCGTGTATGGATGATGCTTCAATGTTTTGATTGGATTTTTATTCTGCTTGTCAACCTAATGTCGTAATTACTCAAAACAACTAAACAAGAGACCACCTTCACAACAAAAGCACCATTAGTTCATTATTATTTTATTTTCATTTTGCCGTTCGCCGATCAGAGATGTTTTTCATGTTTGTGAAACAGCTACGATTCTCCAGGTCTGGTGCAATGAAAGACAACTTTTTCAGTTTTGAGGGCATTTATTTATATTATATATTAAAAGGCCCATATTACACTATGTTCTGATCTATGTTATAATGTCGTTTCCTCATCAAAACATATCTGGAGTTGTGTTTTGTTTCATTCACACATGTTTAACACCTCCTTTTCACATTTAACACCCTGCATATTTAGGCTGAGTTCAGGCTGAGGAGGAACAGAGCATTTTGAGCTTTGGAAATGTAGACAGCCTAATAAATTAGGATTACTCAAACATATGTGAATGAAACAAAACAACTCCAGGTATGTCGAGGAAGTAACAACATTTTAACATGGCTTAAAATTCAGTTTAAGAGTCAGTTTTATGTAATATAGGACCTTTAACTCAGACACAAAAAATACCTTTTAGAGTAATGTTGATTAAAAAAAAAAAAATCAAAATAATACTGACTGTTCTTGAGGGTTCTTATAGGGTTAGATCTGATAGTATATGGTTCGACTTTGATCAGAATGTCTCAAGTTTATTCTCTGTGTTTGTTTTTTCTCTTGGTGAAATGATAAATGGACACATTTTTATATAACATAGATCTGACGTTTCTGATGTTTATGTTGAAGTTTTTGGTTATTGGTTTGCCTGGAATGTTCCACAGTATCATTTAACCTATCTTCTACTAGCATGTATTCAGCTACGTGGTCTAGTGGTGCTACCTGCTTGTTTCCATGGAGATTCATACGTGTGACACCATATTATGGGGCATTCCAGGCAAACCAATAACACTGCCATGAAACACCCTTCACGAGAGAAAAGTTATATATTGAACTTTTTTTTCCCAAGCACTCTGTACATGAGCTCAAGTATGTTTTTGTCTTGCTTTGGGTCAATAAATTCCAAAAAAGCTTAGCGGTTGGAGCAGAACTAAAGTTAGTATTGATATATTGCACTAATTTGGTTACGTTTTCCATTTTCTCTGAAGATTTTCATAACTGTAAAACCATCTCCTGTATTTTAGCCCAGGTATTCCATGAAGTTGATTTGCAGCGAGAATAGCCCGACCACTCTCCACACCTAAACGTGAGAGGATAGGTCAAGGCGAGGAATAATGAAAGCGGAGGATACATGAAATTGAACAGGCCAAAGGTGTCAGGCTAGGACAGAGGAGACGAATCAAGGAACTAGCAACAAAGAATGGAGAGAACCCTGAGTATAGAGCAGAGGAGAGGTCAGATGGGCGGACCAAAGAGGAGGTGAAGAGGAGGTGAAGAGAGCATAGCCTGAAGAAATGGAGAGATTCTTAGATAGAGGAGGAAAGGAGAGACTGCAGCCTGTTGAAGAATAAAAGACCAGAACAAAAGACTAAAAGAAAAACTGGTAATTACAATATTGATCTCTGAGGGGTTTAAGGTACAGCCATGATCTAGTGTTTCAACGTAATGTTAGGAAAAAATGTAATTAAATTTATTTTATGATCTGTTATAATGTTGTTTCCTCATCCTCATACCCAGAGTTGTGTTTTGTTTCATTCACACATGTTCGTGTAATCCTGCATTATTACTCTGTCTACATCTCCAAAGCTCAAAATGCTCTGTTCCACCTTGTGATGTCATGAGTTATCAAGTTAACAGCTGCATTTTATCTTATTCAGAAGATTATGGCAATTCCAGGGCTGAAATGATCCAAATGATTCTAGTAACGGTGTATGGAGTTTAAAAACACAGTAGAGCACTTCCTGTATTACCACATGACATCACAAGGTGGAACAGAGTGGGACTCAGCCTAAATATGCAGGATTTGTGTGTTAAACGTGTGTGAATGAAACAAAACACAACTCCAGATATGTTTGTGATGAGGAAAAAACTTTATAACATAGCTCAGAAAATAGCGTAACATGGGCCCTTTAACACACAAACCTTCATATTTAGCCTGAGTTCTTCTCTCAAACTGAAAACACCCTGTTCCACCTTGTGATGTCATGTGGTAATACAGAAAGTGCTCCACTGTGTTTTTAAACTCCATACACCTTCACTAGAATCATTTGGATGATTTCAGACCTGGAATTCACAATCTCTGAACAAAAGGTAAACTGTTAACTTGAAAACTACCAGTTCATGACATCACAAGGTGGAACAGAGCATTCTGACCTTTGGAGATATAGACAGACTAATAAAAACATGTGCGAATGAAACAAAATGCAAACTCCGGGTATGTTTTTGAGGAGAAAACAACATTATAACCCAGCTTGAAGCTCACAAGAGTTAATTTTGTGTAATATAGGCCCTATAAGATTTTTTTTTTTCATCCAAACATAATCCTCCACATTTTCAAACATTATAGACTTATTTCACTTACCACATGGTCCTCCCTCATGGTGCAGACTGTGTACATTAAGGACCTTATGTCTTTAAAAGGGAACAGCTTGCCATTAAAACCTGAGTTTGAATAAGCAAAACTCAGACAGCGCCTCCAGCATCTCCTCCTCATCTGCTACTCGCAACCTGCAAAACCTTTTATTCTCTGCATTATTTTTTTGTAACACATTTGGTTTTTTTTCTACAAATATTTGAATAAAGTTGCTTTGTTTAAGCTTAGTTGAAATAAGTGACAAGAATTGTTTGTAATATTCTTTGTTTTAGAAGCATAACTACAACTTTTGACAGGCTTCTCTCAGTTCAGTCATAAATAGGTATCTGTTATACATTGTAATCAGTATGAGAAGACTCAAAAACATGAGAGCAGATTGAAGTACGCGGATGACATTTTTGATTATTTTAGAATCACATCAATTGTCTTTTCTAATGTAATAAATATGCAACGAAACCCACTACAAGCAGTGGAATTGTTATATTAGTACACATAAACGCAGCAGAAGATGTGAAAAAATAATGTTTTTGTGAAAGGAGTATAGACTTTAAAAACACAGAGGAGCAAGACCAGAATTACAAATGGAGGGTGTTGCCACAATAATGTCTGTAGAGCCACTTTATACAAAATACACTGAATTAAATGACTTTAAAAATGCACTATGCAACTTTTCTGGTGGAGGTTCTGTGTAGTATGAAACTGAACTGATCTATTTCCATTAAGCCAAGTCAGATCTGTGGAGAGGCGACCCACTCACAGTAAGAATGCATGTTTTTGTAAGCAATAAAGACACCTGTCATACAATAAATGCTAAATGAACGGGTTTACAGCTACACAGAGGGACAACGCAAGCAAAGCAACAGCATCTCCATGGTAGCAGACCACTTACCAGAGAAGCTACAGCGTGCGTCCTTAACATGACAAAATAATGATGTAGGTCGTTTCTCAAATCATTCATTCAGTCAGAGTTGCCAAAGCGAGCCAGTTGCAAAGTTGTTTACAAGATGTTCACATTAAATACCCTTCATATTGTGACAAGAAAACTATTTTAACATTATTCACAGCTGACTGACACCTGCTCTACCTGATTATAACTGTTGTAATATGAAAAAAATAAAGACATAAAATAAATAAAAGCATAGTTTAGACATCAGGCCACTGCTAACAACGTGCCAGCACTTCTCTACTTCTATTATTTTTACTTCTTAAGAGTTTATTGTGACCAGTATAATCACACTGTTCATTTATTTTTATTTCTAGTGTGGATTAGTATGTACTTGGCCAAGATTTGAACCAGGTTTGTTGGTGGTTAGTGGTACAAAACTCACTGCTACTCCACCCTCACTCCATCTATAAACAAGTAAAAGTTTAGTAGCTGGAAGTTCTCACTAATTGCCATGAACAGTGTATTTTGTCGGTATATAAGACGTCCAATGTAAAACTCAAACATCAGCTCCAGCTCTGAAGTAGTGATTACAATAAGGCTGCTGCATAATGAATGAGCTTAGACCTGTTTTTATACGTGTCTAATTATAATGTAAACTGCATTAGACATTCAGTGTACACCCAGCACTGATGAACAACACAAAACACCCACCACATTCGACCACCTCAAACTTATACATTATTTTGTATAGCTTTGTTTAATGTTTGTTTTTATTGTTCTTAAAGGGCCCATATTACTCTATTTTCTAATCATGTTTTAATCTTGTTTCCTCATCAAAAAATTACCCCGAGTTGTGTTTTGTTTCATTCATACGTTTCACACACAAACCCTGCATATTTATAGCTCTTTTTTACCTTGGGATGTCATGAGGTAATACAGGAAGTGCTCTATTGTGTTTTTAAACTCCATATACCTTCATTAAAATGATCTGGATCATTACAGCCCTGGAACTGACAATCCCTATTGAACTAAAGGTCAAAGGTAGAGTAACTTGAAAGCTACTGCTTCATGACATCACAAGGTGGAACAGAGCATAGACACAGGATAATTAAGGGTCACTCAAACATGCAATGAAACAAAAGTATGTTTTTGATTGATTACAACATGGCTCAAAGCTCAAAAGTGCCAATTTTGTGTAATTTAGGACCGTTAAAGAACCAATATGTAACTTTTTGTTTGTTTTTATTGATTTTTCACTTTTTTTTTTTTTTTCATTTCAGTATTTTAATATTTTGACTGGTGCTTCAAATGCTGTAGGCTCAGGTACAAGAAAAATATGTGAACGTGTTGAACCATGACAGAGAAACAAGTGTCTGGAATAGTCAAAGACAGCCTGTATTTCTTATCCAATAAGAATTCTTATTGGATAAAACTGTCTGTACTTAACAACTGCCTCCTTATGGTCATTGAACAAAATGTAGCATTATGTCATTTGTTCACATTCACGTAAAAAAAACAAACAAACAAAAAAACCCACAAAAAATATGATCTAGCACCTTTATTTTGTTTCTGCTGTATTTCTCCTCTCTGACCCTCTCTCTTGAACTATTAGTCACTGGTCAGAGAGTGTGTTATCATCAAAGCCCCCCTCCCTCCCTTGGCGCTCTACGGTGTCCACAGAGGTTCATACCGTGTCAGGGGTCAGAGGTCGTTCAGTGGCCCGTGACAGAGGAGCAGAGCTGAAGACGTGTCCTCAGAAAACTCTCCTCCTGTGTCTGATCAACTCAAATACACTCCACATCACCAGGCCTGTCTCTGTCTGTGGGGCTGTGGGCTATGGCAAACTTTTTGTGAAATATATAGCTATCACAGGTAATCATTTGTTTAAGAAAAATAATGCTCAATTTTACTTTATATTTTTAGATATTTTTGTATTTATTTACACTACCAGTTAAAAGTTTGGACAGACTTTTAAATGTATTTTTCTTCTATATTTCCATGATTTTTACATTGTAGATTCTCACTGAAAGCATAAAAAATATGAACAGACACATGTAGAACGTAGTTAACAAAAGATTAACTCAAAATAACTCAAAACTTTTAGGTTTTAGTTAAAAAACAAAATAAATAAAAAGCTACCCTTTGATTTGACCACTGGTTTCCACTGTTGGCATTCCTTGACCCTGACAAAGCACACTTTTTTCTTTACTACATTATTCCATAAATTTGAAATCATATTTGATGTCTTCTATAAAATGTAGGTGGTAGTAAGCACAAAAAAACAAAACAAAAAACAAAACAGTGAATGAGTGTCCAAACTGTTTACTGGTAGTATATTTCGCTTATTGTTACTCATTAGTCACTAGAAATTAAAAATCAAAGCCAGCATATGGATATTTTTATACTAAGTTATTAGAAATCACAAATAAATCTTTTTTAAGTTAATTAGTTAAGTTAATTCATAATTTTGCCTCTTCCAATTTGATCATTTAGAGGTATAAAACAACAATCATCTAATACGAATATGCATCTATACCAGTGGTTCTGAAATCGTTCACACCAAGTACCACCTATAAGAAAATGTTTGGCCTTTCAAAAAACTGGTCTAGAACAGGGCTTCTCTGTGCCTTAACCTAGTCTGAAACTCAAAAATGTGGATAAAATTTACCCTAAATTCAGCAAATATTTGAATCCGCCTGCCACCAGAAAGAGTACACACACACACAGTGCTCTATAAAATATATCCAATATTACACAAACTATGAAAAAACAGAAGAAAACAGCACTTCCATCTGACTGGCTCTTCGCTCCTGATCTTCTCATAAAGAGCATGTGTTTTGTGTTTATCAAAATGCTGCAGTCACCATTACGGTCCTCTTTTGTACCTCCATTTTGTCATTAAGGACCAGGTCAAAAAGTCTCTGATAATTTCTGTTTTCACTTTGTGTGTGATGTGTGGTCAGAGCCAGTATTTACAGTGAAAGGACTAAATAATCATGTTTTACAACTGGACCAAACCAAAACAGCCATAACATGACTGTTTTCATCATTTACCAAGAATCTGTGTGCGTCACCTTTAGAGTAAATCCCACCTGTGTGCGTTCATGTTGAGGCTTAATTGTTCTCATTAAAGCTCAAATTCATTAATAAGGGACACATTAACCTAATATTGGAATACTATTTTAGAGATTGAAATGTGAAAACACTTTCTGTAGGTTATTTATATGAATAGAAGTGAGTTAGGTTCCAAATAACCTGGCCAAAATGATGGATTCACTCGAGAATCCATCGAGCCCGGCCCCCTGATGTGACTGTAAAAGTAGTAAAAAACTGTACTTAAGTAAAATTTGTAGGTATCTGTCTTTTCCTGGAGTAAATTTTAAACTTTATACATTTTACTTTGACTTCTCTACATTTGAAAGCAGGTATCTGGACTTTCTGTACTGCATATACAAATAAAAACAGCTAGGGGAAAAAAAACAAAAACAATTCAAGAGTCTATTGTACATTTGAAACTTTAAAAGACCTCAAAATCTACATGAAATGCTTTACCCTTTTCCTCTTTAAGTACATTTTTAAACGTGTTCTTTAATACTTTTACTTATGTAGATGTTTTCAGGTGATACTTTTACTTTTCCTTGAGTATTGTTTTGCTCCGGTATCTGTACGTTTACTTAAGTAACAAAATCGAGTACTTCTTCAAACCACTAGCTAAAAAATGAACCAAAACAAACAAATCATTCCCATTCTACCTAAGCAGAATATTTAGTTTGTGAAAACCGTGCAGAGAGAAGTGCTTTGTGCATTTGTGGACAGGCTAGACGTCTGTGCTTTTCTCTCAACTGGATTTCACAAACGTTTCATTTCTCGACTTGTTCTGTGGTTGTGATGCTTCGACCAGTCAGCTTCAAATATTTGTCATGACGTTCCACCTTTTCCAAATTACTTTCAGTGAGAGCAGAGTATAGAACTGAATCCAGAGAGACATTAATATAGTGTAAAGCAGGTTAGGTTCCAAGCTTAAAGGTCGTCTTTTAGGCAAAATAGACTCTTGACTCCATGTTTGTGATGAGGAAACAACATTAGAACAAATCAGAAAATAGTGTAATATGGGCTGCCTTACCTTATTCTTAACCGTATACTTTGAACATCAGATCAAATCAGTCCATCTATTGTAAAGCGCCATTTCATTTATTGATTTTTTAAAAAGCCAGTAACATACAGTGAATGAATGGTCCTTATAAACCCAGACGCTGCTGTTTCGATGCTTTCACAAAGAATAGCCAAAATGGGACGACAAAAGACAAAAAACACATGAGTGCTCGGTATTTCAAAGCCATTTCCTCCATTTTCCATTGTTTTCTTTGTAATATTTTCCTCAAAGCGCGTGTTATCTGCTCCTCTGTGCAGGGCTGCCCCGCTGTGCGAATACTGACGTTTAGTGCACAATGGTCAGCTGCGGAGAAGAGATATTAACTTAGCGCCAAAGCCAGCAAATTCAATTATTTATTTGTGTTTGGGAGCTCAAAAGTATTCAGCAGTTTTACAAATAGTAGACAGAAAAGAAAGATTTGCACGCTGTCCAAAAGAATATTCTCAAATACTAAAACACTCCATGCTCCTCTGTACTGCTCACAACTTCAAACTGATTATTTCTTTATTGGTCTTTTGTAGCATGTTTTTCAGTATGATTGGATTATATGAGATGGGCCAGCTTGGGACACTTGGGACTGTTTTAGGGACAGTTTGTTAGAAAAGGACAATGTTAAATGGTAAAAACATACTGAAGATATCAAATATATGAAGCAAGATGTGGAATTGTTTAGCAAAGAGAACAATGTTAATTAACTAAATATGGTTTGGTTGGGAGTCTGTCACCTGCTTGTTTCTATGGAGATGTCATTGTGCTGCCTGGAATGTTCCACAGTGTGACATTAAACAGCTCTACCTTACATTTATTCAATTACATCGGGGTTTATAGCTCTGAAATACCTAGAAAAACATCATTCTGACTGTGAGCAGGGTTGCCTCTCCACAGATCTGACCTCTAACTTGGTCTGGTTTGGTCTCCATGAAGATAGCAAGGTTCAGTACCATACTATGAAGAATTCCCAACAAAGCAACAACATCTCCATGGATAAAAGCATTTGACGGTTACACAATGCACCTTTAAAGCCGACCTATTATGCAAAATCGGCTTTTCAGAGCTTTTAACCATATTATAGGTGTTTCCTCTTCTCATTTACCCTCTTGAGGTTGTATTTAGTGTGATTCGTGCATGTTTGAGTAATCTTTACACTCCAGTACCCAAGACGCCATTGCTCTGATCAATTCCCATTTTCTCCACTGGTATATGCCTACTTCTCTGTACTTACTTCATTCTGCAGACACAAGCACAATACGTCTTCTGTGCCTTCAAGTACAATGTATTTGTGTAGTTACACAAATTGAGTTTCAAAACAAATACAACTTGCATTTTTGTTGCTATGGAGAAATAGTCGGGGCGTCAGACATATACTGGCTGCGTCTCTTCCATACAGCCGTCTCAGATGAACTCATCTCACTTTTGTTTAGTGTCTCTCATTGTATGAACCGTCCTCTTTTTTCAATGCCTGATTCGTTCTGCTCTTCCTCCTGATGTCCCGCCCCCTCCCCTTTTACAGCTCTATCGATGCCTCCTGTCAATCAAACACAAGTAAGGGATCGCCAATACTGCACTTTATATTCATCAATGTACATGAAGATACATTGGATTATTTGTATATGGTGTTATGGTGTATATTACTGATACAATTTCCTGTTTTCAAAATGTGAGATGGGTTTCCTCTGGACACCACCAACCTAAAACATGCACCACAGATCCTCCAGCTAAGGAAATCCTGACCAAGACTAGCTTAAGATCTTGAGATGGGTCCCCGATAGTGAGACTGCAACCACTGAAGGATGGATCAAATGCAAAGGACACATTTCACACATTATTATTTTATAATTTTACAAAAAATAATTGCCAGGATGTTTCTAGTAGTTTGGTAATTTTGGTTATAATTTTACTTCCAGGTTGGACAGCAGATATGACACATGCAGAAGTATATTACCAAGCAACCATAATGTTAACATGGACCAAACTCGTCTAAATTACACAATAGTTTTGAATAAACTAATAACACAAAATGACAATAGCTTTATTTTGTTAGATCAATGTTTAAACTGTCAGAAAAAATACTTCTTTGTGTGTAAACTGTCCCTGCATTTTGGATGGAATTGAAGACAACTGATGACATACTGTAGGTAGAAGGATTCTGTTTTGAATTCTCCGCTACGTCACATATTTTATATCACTTAACTGATGTAAAACTATGATAAATATTTACCACAGGTACCACCCCACCAAGTAATAATAATAATACATAAAAAAAAACATCCAACCCAATCAGTCGCATTAGCATTTCTGTAGTACTCTTTAAAATGCAACAGCACAACTATTACATGGTTCTGAATAACAAATATATTTTTACACTTGGTTAAACACATGGATTTAAATATATTAGTTTATGCACCTGACTCATACATAAATCCCTGTTCTCACAGCTATTCATTCACCAACACTAACAATATTTAACAGCCCACAGAATTTTAAGATACATTTATTACTGAGAAACATCTGCTCCCATATGATTTTTTTTCTCTTTATATTTACTAACCTGAAAGCACAAACCCCCACACATTTTAAACATTCATAATTTTACTCTTCCAAAACTTTAAAAGGCTAAAAATATATCTTTTCCTTTGCCAAACAGCTCCTGAAACTCTCCCCATTCCAGTATTTAACATGCACCAGCGTCACTATCTGTGCTCTCAGTGTGGCCTAAACCTGGCAACGCACTCAGTGTTATTTAATATATATTTAATGCTGCATTCTGTTCAGGTTAGAGTAATGCAGTGCTCTGTTGCCATCCTGTGGAGTTATAAGGGGAGAAGAAGAGACACCGCATCTGTGCATGTCAAACCGGATCAGCTCAGGTACAGTGGAGAGCCAAGGAGAGCAGGGTCTGGGGCTGGACTCAAATGCACGTCTGTATGAATGAGGAGGATGTACCAGATCTGACAAAATAAGGTGGAATTTGAGGAGAAGAGATGCTTGTAAGCTTGGACAGGTTTGGTGGGAGTTCAAGGCTATATTTTCAGCTAAATTAAACTAGGATGCGCACAGTTTGGGGTCTCTCAAAATATGTTTCAGTAATAACAATATAACAACAACTGGTATGTGTTTTTTTTTTGTTAAAAATAAAATTGAAAAGGCTTCACCATCACTGCTTTAATTGCCAGTCCAGTACTGTAACCATACTAAACTAAGATTAGAATAGTACCAACTGGGTCTACTACACTGAGAAAAGTGTTACAAGCACAACTTTGAACCGAAGAACTTGTAATTGTAATATTCTACTTAAAATTTATGCATATGCTTTTTCCTATTGGAGAGATTATTTCTGTTTACTTAAAATGAGACCAGTATACTCACAAAAAATGTTTTTTGCTTATGCTGAATTTAATTTAGACACATTAAGTGTAGCTGTGATGCGCTTCTTAAATCTAACGCAATTAATAAATGTTGATGGAAAGTAAAGTCCAGTCGGCGGGAGTTTACTTCCGGTTCAGACACGCCTGTTGGTGAGCGCGGGTGAGCCAGCCGTGGACGTGGTCACATTAAATCCAGCTCAAGGTAAATTTTACTTCAGATTCTTTTTATATATAGTGCTTTCTCTGTAACGCATGCTGTGTTTTATCATGATCAGTTCTTTGTTTTATTTTCTTGACAGTGCGTGTCCAAAATTACTTCATTATGTTAACTCTCTAGTTCAAAGCATGCGGTTAGCATAAAAATGTGCCAGTATAATGGTCATACGTCCTCGTAGGTTGGTAAAGTGATTTGCGTTAAGAATTGTAACTTTACCGTTAACCCCATTTTCTGAAACATAAGAACAGGCGAGGTTTTCGCTGTTTAGAGCTGCTAACTTATGATTGTTTCTAACGCACCGTTAGCCCCTGTTCAAACCAAACGCGACGATTCGCGTCAAACGCCCCTAGTTGGACGCTTGTCTTTTTTGAGTCGTTCACTTCATTTGCGCGAACTGCACTCTCGGGTCTGGGAATTTGGTTGCGCGATCACTTCGCTCTGTTCGCGCAAAGAGGAGCCAATGTGCCTGAGGGAGAGAGGCACTGTCCACGGATTTTATATTTGGTAATGGTGGACTCATGTACAGCGGGCGGGGCTGTGTGTGAGCCCGGGGTTTGGAGCCTCACGGCCGGTCCCTCGGAGTAGCGGGGCTCCGACCTTTGGTGCTCTGGTGTTTTATGTAATAAATCTCCGAAGTAATACATTCTTAAAGTCACTGTCTCAGCTGCTAGCAAGACAGCCCCGGGCAGCTCCGGAGGTCCACGGCTTTCGAGGAAGCCCGGGCAGGTTCGGAGCTAGGGTGACCATTCGTCCGGATTTCGGCCGGACAGTTCGGTTTTAGAGCCTTTTGTCCGGACCTCTGTTATGTGTCCTCATTTTTGGCATTTTGTCCTCATTTCGGACCCTCGGCCGCGAACCGTTGCATAACCACAAATCCCCGCACATATTACACCTGCAATGCTGCTATAGCGATTTAACATGAACAATCTCAATATTAGCCTAATTATTAAAATCTTGATTCAATTATAATATTGTTCATTAGTCTTCAAGAGACAAACAACTGCACCAAAAATGAGTCGGACCAAAGAAAATAACAGTGATCGGCTCTGACAGAAATGATGCTAACTCTAAATTAACGAGCTACCGAACGTTAAATCTGACCCTGTGAGTCAAATACACTATATTAACATTCAAATATAAACGCAAAAATACAGGAAAACAATTTCTTACGATGATTAATATGTTTAATTGTCCAGGTATGACACTTTTGGCCACTGAGTGGGTTTGTCTTCATATTAATTGAATTAAGCTTTTGTACATATCTTTCACGTTCACCGGCCGGCAAAGTGGTGATGTGTTCAGTCGTCATATTGATTTGGTGTATTTTCCTTTATTATCTACACCTAGGAGTGAGAATGACGTTTATTGACCCCCCCCCCCCCCCCAAAAGGGGCGGGAACGTCTCTCTCGAGTCAAGTTCCTGGATGTGCCGGTCTAGCGGATAGACCGTATATGTGAATGGACTAAGCTAACGCGTTAGCTGCCACGTGCCAAATAGGAAGTGCGCCTGGAGGTTCTTCCAGCTGCAAAAAAACACTTCTCCCACTGACTTTACATTGAGATCTTGTCGCCCCTCTCTCTCTGTAACTGCTGTTGTGGCCTCGTCATTTTGGTCTTAAAATGTTCCTATGACCTCGCTCTACATGGTCTTGATTTTTGTTTTGTTTTTTTTGTGTTTTTTTTCCACTATTTTGTCCGTCAAAAAAATCCTATTCATAACATAGAGCCTGGCTGCAAACTCGCCCCTTTAACTGTGGCATCGCGAGCCTCACTTGAGTGGCGCTAAACGCTATGGGTGACGTCACACTCACTTAGTCCACTCTTTTATAGTCTATGGTCCAACGCCAGTTTCGCCACTTCGCGTCGCTCCAAACGCGCGAATCACGCCGCAGAATTTGCTTCATTCGCGCCGCAGAAATTTATTTGGGCGATGGCGCGCCTTTCCATAGGGTTAAAGGACAACTAAAGAGTATTTTAAGCATATTTCTCATCACTCTCTTCCCCCCTTACCTCCCCACCCTCTTTTTTGGTAGATCTTACTTTTCACTGCTGCCACTTGATGGAAGACGGCTACAGCAGGAAGTAAGTGTGATGCAAAAGGAATGGTAAATAAATGTAATGAATGCAATGTACTTACTAGGGATGCAATAGTTTTAAGAGGAAAAAATACAGATAATCTATACATTGGAGCCTGCGTTATAGTTTTTGCTTTTTGTAACTTTAAACATTTTATCATAAAGGTACACCATGTTACTTTTGACTTCACATATGTGTTGCATGTGAGTTATTTTGTCTGTTCTTTGGATCAGTATAAAGTTCTAGACAGGTTTCCAATTCTTCCATAGTCCTGCCCTCCTCAGATACTGCACTGAAGGATTTGGTTAGTGGTGATGCTTGTTATAATTGGAGAATATTCACTGCTGTTTATTATAATTGGAAGATATTCGTTGCTATTTGTTTTTAGTTCAAATACTTTGAACTAACAACAAATTATTAGCCACATAATTTGTCATTAGTTCAGGCATTTATTTGTCAGTGCAGTGTTGCTTGTGGCCTCTAGAGGTGTTATACCTGAACGACTGAGGGATTCTACACACACCTATACCTGAAAAGTTACATGGTGTACCTTTAACTGCCTTAAAGTGACTCAATTATGTGATCTGCACCCTTTCATTGTAATGTGCAGTGTTTAAGAATGTAATAAATTTTTATATGTATTTTTATTTTAAATAAGGGCTGTCAAGTGATTTTTATTTGCTTGATACATAACAATATCCTATTCGGTCTTGCATCCCTAGTATTTACAATACAATAATTGCATGTAATACTCTTAAGTATGGACAACACTGTTTTTTTTTTGTTATTTCAATAGAGTATAAATGAGTTGGCCCTGCAAGATTTGCAGTGACCTATTGTCAACAAGAGAGGACATTTTGAAACATTACAGGCTGCATCATGGAACTAATGAGTTACATTGCATTTTCCCACAATGTCCATGCTTATTTAAAAACCGGAATAGTCTGCATGCTCATTTATCTCGCAACCATGCAGAAATTCGTGTACGCTCCCAATCTAACTCAAATCGTTATTTTACGTGTTTGGTATGTGGAGTTCAAGGGGTTCCTTCGGAAGGAGAATATTTCAGTCATTTAAGCAACCACCTCAAGGAAAATGAAACGGTTCATTGTGTGTTTGAAGAATGCCCTTTCCAGACAAATATTTATGGAACTTTCAAAGCACACAATTACAGACATCACACGCCACGGTCTTCAAGTCGTTTCAAGGCTGCTGTTCTTCAGGATGAGCAGCATGAACAAGTTGAGCTCAATCAGGATGTGGAGCCATTGCAAGAAAACTTTTGTACCTCTGAAGTCCTAGATTTGCGTGACACACATGCATTTGTAAATCACATGGCCTCTTTTCTGCTTAAATTGGAGAGTGTGCACAATGTTACAAACGCATGTATCAATGAGCTGGTAGATGAGCTACAGTTTGTTGTGTCTGAATCTGTATTATCTGTTAAAAACACTGCCATAGATTTTTGGAAAAACAAATGTGACCTTGATCATACTACAGTTGTTTCTTTGGAGGAGAAATTAAGAACTACATGCCCATTAGTGACTGTATTTGACACAAAGGGTCCATTGTCATCAACATTCAAACGACAGACCTATTTTAGAACCCACTTCAACATTGTGGAGCCTGTTGAATATGTCCTCGACTTAACTCAAAGTAAGAGCTTTCAGTATGTTCCAATCCTTGATTCCTTGGAACAACTCTTGAATAACCCTGAAATTAGTAAAAAAGCCATTTCAGATCCCATATCCACTGTTACACACAAAGGCTATAGTACATTTTGTGATGGCACCATTTATAGAAGCTCAGCTTTCTATTCTGAAGAACCTCGCATATGTCTAGTTCTGTATGTGGATGATTTCGAGGTATGCAACCCCCTAGGGACCTCCAGAAAAAAACATAAAATAACATCTGTATACTGGACTTTTGCAAGTGAGCAGTCTCATTTTCGGTCAACGCTTACCTCCATTTATCTTGCAGTATTGTGTAAAGCTGATGATGTGAAAAGATATGGTTATAAGGAGATTCTAAAACCTCTCCTCAATGACATTGCAACACTTGAAGAGACTGGTATTGTGGTCCCTCTTCTTGGAAAAAAGGTTAAAGGTTCTGTATTTTGCGTGGCCGCTGACAATCTCGGGGCACATTCCCTATCAGGCCTTGTTGAGAGCTTTTCTGGATCATATGTCTGCAGGTTTTGTTTGGGTGAACGTAAGGATTTTCAAGAAAAGGAATTACGGGAGGGTGCTTTCCCTGAACGTACCAAAGAGAGTCATCGTTTCCATCTTCAAGCTATTCAAGAGGATCCCACCCTGAACAATGTCTGTGGCGTTAAAAAACCTTGCCCACTTACTGAAAAATTGGCCCATTTTCATGTCATTGAAGGCTACCCTCCCGATATTTTGCATGACCTGTTTGAAGGCATTATTCCAATGGAGTTGGCAATATGCTTCAATTACTTCATTAAAAAAAAATATTTTTTGTTTGAAGAGTTGAATGACATTATTACAACGTTTCCTTACAAGTGGGCTGACAAGGCAGACAGTCCTCATGCCATTCCAAATACATTTGCAATTCGGAAAAGTATTGGTGGAAATGCCCATGAAAATTGGACCCTCATCCGTTTGCTCCCCATTATGATTGGACACAAGACCCCTGAGGATGATCCAGCCTGGCATGTTTTGATGTGTTTAAAAGAGGTTGTAGAATTAGTTGTAGCCCCAGTGCAAAGTGACTTGAGTCTTCTGTTTCTTGAGTCAAAAATCTCTGAACATAGACAAAGTTTCCTAGCAACCTTCCCTGATGTAAATCTCATTCCAAAGCACCATTTTCTAGAACATTACCCAGCGCTAATGAAAGCATACGGACCACTCGTTAACTTTTGGACTATGCGATTCGAAGCCAAACACCGGTATTTCAAAAATATTGTGAGACATACTGGAAATTTCCGAAACATCATGAAGTCTCTTGCAAAAAAACATCAGTTAATGATAGGGCAGTATTTGCAGAATTTCAATATTTCCCCAATACAGACCTCTAAAGTATCACAAATGGCTGTAGATGTCCTACATCAAAATGTGCAGCACTCCATACATCAGGTGTCACCTTGCCAAACAAGTCTGCATGTCTGCAATAGTTTATCAGTCTATGGTACCATGTATGCAAAAGGAATGGTTTTGGCTTATGGGTCAAAAGGAGGGCTCCCTGATTTTGTTCGCATTCATCAAATTGCCATTCTGAAGAACAAGGTGTACTTCATTGCTAAACCTCTTATTGCGTGGTATATTGAACACTTGAGAGGGTTTGAAGTTGAGGCTACAGAGCAGGTGGTGTTGGTGGAGCATTCACACCTCTCTGACATTTACCCTTTGTCTTCTTACAAGTTCCTGGGAAAGGAGCTGGTGATGTTAAAGCGGCACATCTGCTTTGAGTAGTAAGTTTTGGAGCTGTATTTTCCTTTTCTTGGCTGTCATTCATATTATTAGCAGCACTCTAATACAAATTGTTGTGAAATTATCCCACCTTCCTGGTTTGAACCTGAATGTTTACATGAACCATGGAAACTGGCCTAATCATATATCCATGTCTTTTACACTGGTTTGAATTGGTGAGAAAGTTCTGACTTGTCCCCAAGTCTTACCTTTGTCTTCAGTCCTGGGTCTTCAGTTTTTAGTCCCATGTCTTTAGTCAATAAGTGAATACACAGCAACTCAGAAAGCAAGTCAGAACTAATCCTGACCTGTGTTCTGACTTGCATTGAATATTGTTGTTGGTGTTATTTATCATTAACAAAATAAAAATTAATCACTTCCTTTTTCTTCTCTACAGGTGTGAAACGAACATGGAGGGAAACATCAAATTCCGTGTTTTTTTGGACCACATAGTCAAGAAGGTTTCTTTTTCTGAAAAGCCCCAAACCTTACAAGGTCTCATATCCGGTGTGAAGCAAGCCTTTGGAATCACTGATCAAATCAGTATCCAGTACAAAGATGTGGAATTTGATGATTTTTTTACATTAACTTCAACAAGCGAAATCAAAGATAAAGACACACTTAAGATAGTCTATGTTGAACCTCCAACTTTACTACTCACCAACATAGACTTCGACAAATCAACTCCAAACAGCTCTATTAACGAAACGGAGCCCGACAATGTTTCCCAAGATTCTAACTCTGCTGACTCAGATGACACCATCATCTTGCCACGAAGTCCAACAACACGTCAGCCTTGGCCAGGAGATTTTCCTATACCCGCGTTCTCATACAACACTGAGATGGCCCTTCAGAAAGGCATGATTAATTATCAGATAGATGGAACCCTTATGTACAAAGAGAAAAGCTACACTACACTGAAATCTAATATTCTAGAGCATTTGGCAGAGGTTATGTACATGTACACGCCCTATCCCAATGATACTGAAAGATGTGCTGTTGCACAAGCGCTGATTAAAAAGTACCCATGCCTACAGGAACCTGGTTCGTTTAATGGTCTCTATGGTTGGCAACAGAGCCTAAAATACAAAATTGGCAACTACAGAACCAAGTTACGTGCTCATGGAGTCCCTGAACTAATGGTAAATAGCTGCAAACGTAAATCATCAAACAAGCCTGCCAAAGATGTCAAGAAGGCTAAACGGTGTGAACTTAATTACCTCCCACCCATTCCACCTGGTGAGACCACAGAATCCCTTGAGATAATACGACAAGAGCTGACAACTGAGGTACTAAAAAGAAACAATAAACAAGTCATAAATGAGATGATGTGCCAAACCTTCAGTGTGAGAAGACATGAAATCGTATCAGAACAACTAAGCCTACAGACAATCAGGGATCGGTGGCCAGCTATTTTTGATGCTAGTCAGGTATGTTTAAAGCTAATTAAATGTAAATATTTGCTAAATTCCATGCTAAATGCCTTTTTCTTTATTTTCTTATGCTTACAGATTGGTCTAGAATTTCAGCGAATCAGTGGAACTTGTCTTGAGCCAACTTTTTTCAGGGAGTTGGACAAACACTCAACCAAGCTGCTGTCATTATTTAATATGAAAGGTGGAGCTCTTGGACAGAGACTCAAGCCAATGATCATGGAATTAATTCAGGTATGCTTACATAGTAAGTTTTTTCTTGATTAGATTTCTTTTATAATTACTAAAATCTTCATGCTTTTCTGTGTATGACATTGATCATGTAATAGTTATGGTCATCCGTTCTCTTGTACCAGACAATAGTGAATCAAAATGCTTTAAATTCTCTGCTGTTGTATCTAATGCAGCCTTATGGTTTCAAATTCATTCATTCATTCATTCATTCATTCATTCATTCATTCATTGCTTGTGAATTCCATCATTTGTCTTTGTATACTTTTTGATATCTAAATGAAGACTATCAGAAATATGAAAACACTTTTTGAGTTATTTCCAGAACCAACAGACAAACAGACAGACAAATGCACCCAAAAACATAACCTCCTCGCCGGAGGTAATAAGGAGAGCTGAATTCTTTTCAGATTGCTGTAGTTTTTTTCTATGTTGTTTTGTAGGATCCAGCTTCTTCAGTTGAAAAGAGAAGGGAAGTCGTAATCCGAGGCCTCATTGAGTACATGGGGGAGAAGCCAGAGGACTTGATTTCAGATCAACAGGTATAATTTCTAAGCTGTTATTTTTCAGGGTATTAATAAAGTATCTAGAGGTGTCACAATATGAAAATTTGTCCTCATGGGTTATTGTGACCAAAAAATCTCACGGTTTTCGGTATTATTGTGGTATTTTTGAAAAAAGTTTGTTATATGTTCATAAATCATTGATAATCCTACACAAACATTTAAAACTTTTTAAAAAATCACGTCAAAGTAAAGAAACAAGGAATATGTAAATGGCTTATTTGTCAGGGACACACACATTAGTGCAGGTTTAAGTGAACATTCAAGACATAAAGAACAATACAACATATCAAAGAAACGCCACTTGTTAGAGCTCTGCACGGGCCGAGCCCAGTCCTTGATAGAGATGTGAGAAATGTTATAAGACACTACAGTTTGTACAGTTTGCTGGCCCTTCTAAATATTTATTCAACAAACAAATATATTTGTACTGCCAAATATTTATTTAATTTTAACCCACATGGGGCTCAATTTATGTTTGATCAGTTTAAATTGTTACTAGTTATTATGGCTGATCTTTGCAGTCAGATTATGTAACTTGGAGACAATTATCAAAACCAAAACTAACCAAAAATATGCCCTCAGTTTCTCTGAATTCTGAACAATTTGTATAGATTTATTAAAAACATTGTTTTTTTTCTTCCCCAATTCAAATAGAATCTGGAGGAAATTGAGGACACACAGCAGAATATCTCCTATCCACTGAAGATCATCAAAGTCGGTGACACGTACGAGATCAACATTGATGGCCTTCAGTGCATCACAGGTTTGGGCAGTGTGGCCAAGGCCTCCTGCATTCTGGTTGGCGTTATATACGCATTGGACTTGAAATACCCACCCAAGCTGCAGCACACATTTGAAATTTTTCAGAGACTACTGATTGGTCTTAGTCCAGTCAAGCCAAGACCATCCGTGAGATACAACTCACTCCTAAAAAAACTGTCTAGTGTGAATTAAGGAATCCTCACTTTTGAGATAATTTCACACTGTTCTAATATTGTTCAAATTTACAACTTGTTAGAAAATTCCAAATGGAGAGTTCCAGAAGATCAGGGAAGTTTGCACTGACAGGAAACATGATTTATGAGTATTGTTATGTTATAGGTCGGTCTTTCATATCTCCATTGTAGCTGCATGCTTATATTAGCAGGTTGAAGAGCTGGCATCTTTGTAATTCTCTGCTGCCCGCCAGTAGATAAAGCCAACTTTTTTTTTTCTTGGATAACTTTTTTTCTAAAACCATATTCCATCTTTGTTTTTTGTTGAAACTGGAATGGTGAAGAAAAAAACAAAGGTTCATAGTACTTCTGTTGGAGAAATCAGCAGAAAAAATGTGTGTTATATTTTTATATGTAGTTGTACTCACAACTTTGTTACAATTTTAGAAATAAATGTTGACATGGTAAAGATTCAGAAGGTGGTGTTATTTCAGAGAAAAATCATTTGTATGAATTTTTATTTTTTATCAGGGCTAACATTCTTGGCACAGATGAAAATCTCGTATCAGAAAAATAATATTGGGAGAAAATATTAACTCAAAGAAATCTAATTGTTTAATCAGAGTAAAGACATGTTGGGAAAAAATGTTATGTTGAAATGATTGTATTTTATTAGAACACTAACATGACATCAGTATGTTTGAAAAAGTGATTATCTCAAAGTAATTTCATTCCTTTATATTATTATTATCTTAAAGTAAATTTATTGCTTTAGCTTAACATCAATATGTTTGAAAAAATGATTTATCTTAAAGTAAATTTATTGCTTTATCTTAACATCAATATGTTAGAAAAAATTATTATCTTTAAAGTAAATTTATTGTTTCATCGTAACGCATAAATGTTGGGGAAAACGATTATCTTGAAGCAGTGTTCCTTGTTTCTTTTGAAGTATTTGTTTTGTTTTATCTCTAAGCTTAAAATTACAAAAGTTGTCAGAACATAATTTGGGCAATGCAACCACTTACGAAATTTTTTATGCTTTAGATCTAAGAAACACTTTTTACAGTGTACTAAACCAGGTCTAAAGCAAAATTAAACAAGAATTACTAGTACTAACCCAGAATATACCAGGTCTAAACCAGGACTTGCAAAACCAGTAAGCAAAAGAATATATTTTAATAATCGAAAGGTGGGACACAAGCTGAATAAGCCTGATTATAGTTCATTTTGAGAGGATTGTATAAAAAAAAATCAATTAGAAAATCAGAGAATCAGAATCAGTTTTATTGCCATTTTATAGAATTTTATACAAAACTAAGAACTTGCTTTGGCGGCATGGTGCAACATAAAACAGTGAATAGTAAATATAAGAAATGCTAAAGTAAAAAAATGAACATACATTTAAACTAAGGTATATATATAAAAAAAAAAAAGATTAGAAACAAAAAGAAACAAAATTAAAAGCCCTATATCCGCTAAGTTGTGCTTATAAACTCATTGTGGTGAATAATTAGGATCCTAGATAAGTGAGGAATAACTTTAGACCACTGCAAACTGTTAAAGTGATCGAGTTCTGATTTTCATATTATATAAGTTTTTTTTTAATCAAGTACAGCACCATTAGAACATCTATTACATAAACTATTCTTATAACCACTTTTAACAAACAAACCACCCATTTTAGGACACCAAATCTAATGTTTTTAACCAATTGCTAAAGAAACAGAAATGGAATCAAAACTTTGCTCATCATACCTGCTCTGAGGGAGTCAATAGCCGTGGTGTCTCCATTTTTTTTCTTTCTTTTCCTTTTTTCTGGAGTTTTAATCAAATTTAATTCTGTGTCACGCGCGGGTGTCAGCGGGCGCTCCCTCCACTGACAGCACTGCTTCATTATGGAAAGACATGGATCTCATTTTGTGAATAAATTTGTTCTTGTGAAAGCTATTATTATAAGAAAAAGAGAAGTCCGCATGTCACTTGACTTTACATTTACTTCTATTTAAATTCATTCAAGCGCCAGAACAGACCGAAAACACATGTTTCATATAAATACAGTGTTAGGGAGAATACTATCTGATTTTACTTTATTAAAAAAGAAAAAACACACACACAATTTTAGTTTGCAGTGGTCCAAAATTAACCCTCAGTTACCTTATGCATTCTGTGCATCTTAATTATTCACCACAATGAGTTTGTAGCTGTTTTTCAAAACTCTCCGAGATTAGTTTTACAGTAACAGCAAAGCTAACGACAACTAGCATGCCAACAGTGCACTTCCTGATTCTAGGACAATAAAAAGCTTTATAATTAGATGCAGACAGTCTGCAGCTGATATATGATGACTTCTAGAGCTGCTTGTACGCAGTGTTGGGAGGATTACTTTGAAAATGTATTCAGTTCCAGAATACTGAATACCTTAAAATATATTTTGTAAGATATTCTGATACATGCTCCAATCAGAGTACAGTATTCTGAATACTTTGAATACTTTTATGTAGGGTTGCATTTAATGTATAGTGTATAGACACAACAGATTGAAAACAGCTTTATATTTGTTTCCCCGTTTGTTATGCATTTCCAATCACTAACTGGAGAAGGAAGAATTACAATTGCAATCACCACAAGAGCATGTTTTCCAATTTTCTCACTAATTCTGTGCAGTTTGAAGCCGAAAGTGAATAGTGCCAGGAATTTCTTTGATTTTGACTGTATTCTGAATATCACCAAATGAAAAAGTAACTGTACTGGAATACATTTACTCAAAATTAATATTCAGAATAATTATTCTTGGTACATGTATTCAAATACATATTTGCTGGGCCAAGACACATTTTGTAACACATTCTGTCTCATGTGAGAACTGTATTCCGAATACTTGAACTACTTTCACACTGAGTCGCATTATATTATAGTGTAAAAAGTGCAAGATAGGGCTAAAACAGCTTTTCTGATAGTAATTTATTTGTCATAAATTTTGAGACTTTTTTTTTTTTGTGTATTTGATTTTTTGTATTCTTAATACCACCAAATTAAAGACTAACTGTACCAGAATACAGTTACTCAAATAAGTATTTTTGGTACATGTATTTAGTTACTTCCCAACATGAATTATCTATATCACATAGCATTGGACATGTCTTGAAGAATTCCAGCTCACTTTGCGACCGGATGTGACAGTGAAATAATTCAGAAAATTTGTGGTTTGGCTGAAATTAGAAGATGGGCTCCCGCTGAGAAACAAAATGACTGCCTCTGCCTGTCTGGAGCAATTTCATTTAAGATAGAAGCTGTATTTTGGGCGTGAGTTTGATCAGCCTCATATGAACTACAGCATCACTGGAGACCCAAAAGATACCCAGAAATATTTACAGTTTTGTCATTTATTTTGTCATTTAAAGGTCCTATATTACCCAACATGAGTTTTTAAGCCATTGTAATGTTTGTATGTATGTATGTTTGTATGTATGTTTGAGTAATCCTTTATTATTATTATTAGTGTGTGTGTGTCCACTTGATTGTATTGCTTTAATATGAGTGCTCTATATTCTCCATACAATGTCAGAGTCTCTTTAAACAGTGGGGCTTGTGGACAGTGAGGCCCTGACAGTCACAGCACAGGCCTATATCATCTCAAAGCCTCTTCACAACACTTCAGATACACTGGCCTGCTCTTTGGAGAAGTGCTCACAACATAGTGCACGCAACGAGATCATAGACACAGAAGCTTTTAAAACTGCAGATAGAAACAGGCCAAGACTCAGAGGCTCGATTTTATTCCCTTTGGCCATGGCACTGATGTGGTCATGTTTAGTTTAGTTTTAGTTGTGTTTATTTATTTATTTGTTCGTTCTTCTAATTGGACCATCACCAATTGTCGCACAAACATGTGTCTTGCCCAAGGATACAGAAACAAAATGTGCACTACAACTTGAATGTAAAAAACTAAATATAAAATTAGAGGTCATGGTAGAGAGAAGGGTTGTGCAGTAAAATTGTTACACTGTAGTAATAAAATATTTTCATTTGTACCAAAATGGCTATGCGATGTTACTGAATCTTGTGTATCACTGATTAAGAAAATAAATTTGGATTATACATACTATATACAACTTCGAGAGGATAAAGGAGAAAGGGAAACTATAACATGGTTGAAAGCTCTAAAAAGTACATTTTACACAGTAGCCCCGCTTTAAAGGGCCCATATTACACGATTTTCTGATCTTTGTTATAATGTTGTTCATCAAAAACTTACCTGGAGTTGTGTTTTGTTTTATTTACACATGTTTAACAGATAAACCCTGCATAACACTCAATACCTTGTGATGTCTTGTGGTAATACAGGCGGTGCTCCACTGTGTTTTCAAACTCCATACACTTCACTAAAATACTTTTAAATAAGTAGAGAAAGGCAGTTGCAGAAGATAAAAGGTAGATGTTAACTTGAAAACTACCACTTTATGACATCACAAGGTGGAACAGAGCATTTTGATCTTTGGAGATGTAGACGGACTAATAAACCAAGATTACTCAGACATGTGTAAATGAATCAAAACACAACTCTGAGTTTGTTTTGGAAGACATAACAGCATTGTAACATGGCTTAAAGCTCACAAGAGTCCATTTGAATTCATTTTCAATATAGGTGCTCTTTAAGGGGCGGCTGTAAAATCCTATATCTAACCACGCAAAGTTGTGCCTGTAAGCAGATTCCTTCAGTAGTACATGCACTGGCCCTTATAGTCAAGTCGTCTGACTGATTCTCACCCCTTCCTTTGCTTTACTCAGCGGCTCAGTGTCCATTGTGCCTTTTGCCTCACACTTTGGAGTCGACATGAAAGACCTCTCCTCTTCTCTCCTCTCCTCTCCTCTGCACTTCAAACCATTTCCAGACCACATTTCCGTTCAACGCATTTGAATAACCCACCGTACCCCCCTCCATATGGGCCACTACCCGCCTCTTTACGTGGAATACTGGCACCGATGGTCTAGTTTTTTCACAATGGCGTGCAATTTTTGGAAGATCAAAACTGTAATGACGTTTTGGATCATTTCTCTGGCCAAACGAGCACTTCAGGAAGGCTTCAGTGTCTTCAGATCCCAGGAAGAAAAACGGATCAAAGAAAGTGTTTCATTCTTCACCCAAAATTCAATAGTTTTAATGATAACTTTCTTGGCAGAGTCATACATAGGTAGTCTGTAATTATTTTTGCCAAATTCTTCGATCTCAGCGTGGCTATAGGCGCGTATCACAGGGGATCCACGTTATTAATTCATATATATACCTATATATATATATATATTTAAAAAAAGCAGTTTCACCAAGAAAAGCAAGAATCAAACCTTTTACCAAATTGATTTTTACCACAAGTGGACTTTTGAACCTGATCAAAAACAGCCCAGTGTTCAGTGAAAAACTATCAAAAGACCATGTTGGTACAGTGGCCATTATATGCAGTATCACACAGTCATCCGATCTCCAGTGAAATCAAAAGAAGCTGCTCTGTTTCCAATAGCTCCCAGTTTGAAATGAAATATTTTCTTCTTCTTTTCTTCCATGTTTTGTGCAGGTTTTCAATCAGCTAAAATCATCGCTTTCAAAAAGTTTACAAAGCTACAAAGGTTTTTTTTTTAACCATCTCGTAATTTGCACCAGATTTTGAAATTGTGGGCAGAATTTTGCACAAAAAGGATGCGGACAGCTGTATGCTTTGGAACAGAGGAGTTTGTTGGATCTGAACTAAAAACAGAGCTGATGTGGGTTTATAACAATAGTGGGATTTAATCCATAATGTTCTAATTGTAGACTTAGGTAAGACGTAACAAAATGACTAGTTAAGACTAAACGTGAGAAGATTTTGTACCCAAACTGTTTTAAAGAAAATCAGATACTAATTGATACTAAAACTAAGCACTGAAACTAGAATTTAGAATGATCTTGAGCTGTATCAGAACAAGTATAAGAGCACATGGAACGTACCTGCATGACTGAGGGATTACACACATATAAGGCCACATGATAATATAAAAGAAAATACTATGATTGAATGTTGTGAATGTCATTCTATTGTATTATTAGGCTATCAACATCTCCAAAGCTCAAAATGCTCTATTCCACCCTGCGATGTCATGAAATGGTAGTTTTCAAGTTAACAGCTACATTTTACCTTTTGTTCATTAGACATTGACAGTTCCAGAGATTAAATTATCCAAATGATTCTAGTGAAGGTGTGTGGAGTTTAGAAACACAGTTGAGCACTTCCTGTATTACCACATGACATCACAAGATGGAACGGGGCGTTTTCCATTTGAGAGAATAACTCCTAAATTAGCAGGGTTTGTGTGTTAAACATGCATAAATGAAACAACTCCAGGTATGTTTTTGATGAGAAAACCACACTATAACAAAGATCAGAAAATAGTGTAATATCAGCCCTTTAAATGTTTTGTCACTTTAAATGTAAAAGTTATGATATCTTAGACTCATCTACCCAAACTATGTTAAAAAGTCTTCTCTCCAAGCTCTTAAATTTGTCCCTTTGCCCGTCTCTTCCAGTGCCACTCCTCGGCCTTGGATAGAGCTGTTTCCTAATAACCGGAGGATGGCATGAAAACAAGCGCTCTTCATTGGCACCGCACAGAGAATTTAATCAGTGAGTGACACAAAAGTCCACAACTTTCCACAGTGCTTGGCTCTGGGACTCGCATGAATTCCCTCAGTCATTACACACCATCAGATAAGCATGCAGTGGTTAACAAATAGTATCAGAGACCGGATTACAGTAATGGCAGAAATTACTTGTTGAGGACTACAAATGTTCTTAAAATGAAGAAAGATTTCAGATATGAGGCGTTGTAATTGCGACTGCAATTTGAGAGTTTGATTTGGAAAAAACCCAACTTCTGGTTAGACATAAGGTTGGACAGGTGGTTAACAACAAAATTACTCGAATTACTACGAATTGACCTACTTCTTTCATATTATTATCTTTATATATTATATTATTAATCATAATTTGTAAATGGTCACATTTTTACATAGCACATTTCCACCTTCATGGCACTCAAAGCGCTCACTCACACAGTTCCACTAAAAACATACAGTATAGGCTCCCTTGTACGTCCAAGACTGAAAATGAGATTTAATTTCAGTTAGCGCTTAGAGAAGTTAATCGATTATAATTGCACCAAGAGAACAGGTTTTTATGGCTCAGACAAAGTATGGATTCTTCAAAAATGACACTGGAAACATTTAGATGTATTATTTTTGATGGAAAAACTAACTATTCTGTCACAATGTCCTTGAGCAAGATCACTTTAGCTTCATTTGGGTCAAATTTTGTTCAAATCTCAATCCTTTTGTAATCAAAACAGCTAACCCATGAATCGAAAGAATAATCGGTAGCCCCAATAACTATACAAGTTACTATTTACTATAAAGAAATAAATACTCTAATACTATAAAAAATGTTAAACAGATATTGTAGTATGGAATAATAAATGCAATTTATTTAACTTTGGTGTATAGCAACGCATTTCCATTTACCAACTCTATCTATTAGGCATCTCTTATTTATTGATAAAAACAGACATACAAAAACAACCTGTGTGTTATTCCTATGTTGGAAGAAGCCTCATCTCATAAAACTCACTTGAGCGCACTTCATTTTTTTCTTTTTCTATTTCACGTAAGCTTCCATATTTCTTAATGGGCTTTGGTTGCAAAAGAAGATCTGGTCTCCATTACAACCACCTGCTCTCCGCACTCTCCCTGATGGAGTTTGGAGATGTAAAGTGCTTCACCTTATCAAAAACACAGCCAACTCCACCATCTTGCTACTATCTCGATCCTCACTCAACCCAGAGGAGGATGTAAGGGCTATGCATGCTACTTTCCGCTTACAGAGGGGGGAGAATTTAAAAGCACAAGAAAAAAAAAAACTAGGTCACCATTTTTACTACGATGTCTTTTTTTCCTTTCATTGTTGCCGTGCAGTTTTACACCACCCGCTGCGCTTGCTAATGCGCTAAAATCCGGTTGGCTGCGAGCGTGCGTTGACCCTGCAGGTATGGCGAGCATTGCATTGGACGTGTAGGACGAGAGCGACACCATTGGACGAGAAGCAGGAAGTAGCGTAGAGAGCTCGAAGAAGGCGTGGCTACAAAAATGAAAACAAAAAACAACGAAAGGGGTTGGTGATGCTAACCTCCCACCAAGTTACCGCAGCGCCCAAGGGAGAAAGAGTGTGAAATATCTATGGAAGCAAAAATAACATAACAGGATAGGACTTGAATACTGCTGACAGCGCAGACAATTTGATTGGACGGGGTGAAACGCAAAAAGGGGTTGTGATTGGAGAAAGGGAGCGTACCAGCGGCGTACTTGAGTTAATCCTGCTTTTGCGATCAGCGGGTGGCGAGATTGAGAGAATACCATGAGCGA
Organism: Taenioides sp. WSHXM2023; assembly: GCA_029959045.1. NCBI lineage: Eukaryota > Metazoa > Chordata > Actinopteri > Gobiiformes > Gobiidae > Taenioides > Taenioides sp. WSHXM2023. The sequence goes on from CM057090.1 coordinate 26,801,357, forward strand.
AATATATCAATCCCAAAGAGGCGCGCCATAGAAAAGACCAAACATTCGGAATGATCCAAAAACATGTCCCCCGTGTCTCGTTGGGTTTTGTGTCTCAAAGCAGATCAGTGCGAAGTTCACAAAAGCAGAAAGAAAAGGGACAACTGCCGACGCTGGGATGAAAGAGATGTGGGGGAATTAGACAGAACTGACCATACGCATGACATTTCAACACTCAGTATTAAACAATGGCACAGTCTTATTTGGATCATTACTGTGTACCCATACAAACTCATTTAACATACAATTCATTTGTGGGCACATATTGCCTTGATTTTGAAAAGTCCTGATTCGTTTATTAGCAATTTCTTGGTCCGTGAATACATTTTTGGAAATCACCAGAATTAAATTGAAAACCATGCATTCTATATAAAGAAAAGCTGAAAGAAAAAGATATGATGATCTTTTTTTTTTTTTTTTTTGCGTGTTGAAGGACAAATAAGCTTCCTATAAAGAATATGAGACTTTGTTATTTCCTAAAATGATGTAAAAAAAATGTCGTATGGACCCCAATAGATCATTTTCTGTTGCTTAAGTTAAGATGACACAACACACTTTTACAACACCAGCTGTTGTGTGTCCTTGTATTGATCATTTTATTTGACTTAATCCTTACCCCTGTTGTCAACCACCAGTGTATAAAATAGATTGATTTGTTTTTATTTCAGGTTTGTGCCAAGAGAAAAAAAAAAAAAAAATCATATATATACATTATAAACAAGAGAAATGCACATTTCTCAAAAAAGAGTGGAAAGAAGAAAACTTAAATTAACCCACCCCTTTCATTACATAGTTTAAAAAAATATGTCTGTCAGTGTGTGTGTATGTATTAGACTTTGTGGTCATTGTTCATTTTTGCAGCCATACCTTCTTTGAATAATATAATATAATATAATATAATATAATATAATATAATATAATATAATATAATATAATATAATATAATATAATATAAACACACACGCGATGTATTATTTCAATGAATGGCAAAGATTTTTGGTCAAATCTAGGTATAATCAGGTTAACTATGTTGCCGTGAATTGAGAAGTCTGACCTGTCATATGCCACTGAGGAGTATTTCTGTATTTCTGAGAAACACAGCCACAACTGAGCGAGTACAGAACAGGTTATCCTATACAAAGAAGACGAAAACTCACCCACTGCACCATCTCCCCTCACCTTATCCGAGACAAATCAAATATTTTAAAACACCAACACCTCGCAGAACTCCTAAGAACAGCATTTTCTCAACAACAAACCCACCAGAGCAGCCGGTCTTTCGCTTTAGGCATCAAGACCAGTCCTTAAGCCGCCATCTTTGTCTCCTCTCTTTCTTCCTGAGCTAAACCCTAAACCCCCTCACTGCGGAGAGCCCTGGACCCCTGCGGACTTGGCTTGGATGCTTGCACTCCCGTTGGGTCGAACCAAAGACCGACACTGCCTCTGCCTCGGACTCCCATGTATTTCGCTTGTGGCTGAATCAATCCGGAGTCCACTTGATGAGCGAGCACTAGAGTTACACGTTTTTGCCCTGGGCTCCTGGTTCAAACTGACCCCTCAGTTGTTAAGATAAAGATCAGCTGTTGCTAAGGCTTTGTGAGAATCTCAAAGTAGCACTAGTAAGTAGAGCTAGTATCAGAATCAGTGCATCAGTATGATTAGGCTTAGGAAGAGTCCATGGAGTACATTTTTTTTTCTTATTTTCAACCTTTATTTTATCAAGCCAAATATTAAAGATGCATTATGTAACGTTTTGGTTGGGGTTCCGTCACATTCTTGTTTCTATGGATATGTCATTGCTCTGCTTCGAATATTCCACAATGTGAGGATAAACACATCTACCTTACCTTACAATTACAGGTGTTTTATTGCTCAAATATACCTAGAAAAACAGACATTCTGACTGCGCAGGGTTGCCTCTTCACAGATCTGAACTGTAATTAGGCCTGGTTTGGTCTCCATGACGATGGTCTCCAGACAAAGCGTGACATCTCCATGGAGAAAAGCATTTGACAGACCCTCCAACAGAAAATTTACAAGATGCACATTTAAGAACCAATTTTTAGTAGTGGCAAATATAAAACTGTAAATCCTATAATAATTTAGGTAATAAGTAATAGACGTTGCTTGGTGCTGTTCTAGTTTTTGTTTAGTCATCATCTGTGGCTTAGTGACTTGCAGTGTATAGTGAATATATTTCTGAAGCTAAAACAGAGCATTTATTATTTTAAGGTAGAATCATCAGCAAGATCCATCATTTGAATTTGCAGCACTAAATAAGTGACTGTAAACCAAAGGACAACTGTATTTCAGTTATGGTTATGTATTTTATTTTTACTGCATTGATTGCACTAAAATGCACATTTTTTTTTTTAAATGTATTTTCTTATTTGCCACTCCACCTGCTTGTCCCCATGAAACCGTTAATCCTTTGGCTTTATTTAATGACCTTTATTTAACCAGCGTAGTCCCGCTGAGATTAAGAATCTGATTTTCATGGAAGTCCTGGCCCCAGAGAGAACCCTACTGTACATGATTCTAGTAATACCCAGAGGAAACCTACACAAGCACAGGGAGAAGATACAAACTCCAAACAGAAAGGGCCCCGCACCACCCCAGAATCCAACCCCGGACCTTCTTGCTGTGACGTGAGACTGCTAACTGCTGTGCCACCTTCAGATGCAGTAATAAGTAAGAAATTTATCTTATTGTTTGCATATTTTTGTTAGCGTCCACTGTTGACCCACTTCAATACTAGTGCAGCACCCAGGAACACCAGGTAGAACATGCAAACTCACCAACCGGTTTACAATTACTGTGGTCACTCAGTGTCACTGAAATAAGTTTAATCATACATAGTTTTTGAGATAGGACGACACTGAGCTTTATATTGACAAAACTTCACAAAAACAATGGCCTATTCATGGGGTTCGGCTTCGTGCTTACTGCTTAGGTGAAAACATAATATTGAGGTTTAAATTGTTAATTACCATGACAACTGTGCTAGTTTTAATCAGTCTGAAACTCATTATTAATACTATGCCCCAGTTAGATATAAAACCTACTTTACATGTTTTAAATTAAGGCACTACTTTATTCATTGTGACACAAATTGTGAATTTTATGCACATTTATACAGTCTAATATTTACATTTCTTTACAGGCAAACAAATTAAATCTATTCATCACATTATAAAACATGTTTCTTTATATAACATCTACAGTATATGCATTCATTAGCATATATACAGTGATTGTACTATGTAGCTCAGTCAAGTGTAGCGTTTATTTCAAGTCAAGAGGTCCAGATTTCCAATTGTGATTTTCTCTTAAGATGGCTGCTTCTTAAACCTCTTGGACAGCTCCAGTTCCTCTGCGTATTGAAACCACGTCACAAACAAAGCGGTGCACATTAATATTAAAACAAGTTGATGTTATTAAAAGTCTGTTGTTTTCTCCGAGGGCTCTATCTCACCAAGCAGATTCAAGATTCAAGATTTTACTGTCATTGTCAAAACAAACTAATAAGATCACCCGGTTAGCTTGATAGCACACAAGTCGCTTTCTTAGCTCTTAAAAATCACCAAACATCAACCGAAAAAGCCAAATTGGACGTTAAAGGCACAGTATGTAATTTTTGTTTATTTTTTCCTGATAGACCACATTATCTGTTTCCATAGACGCCATACTGTATATTGTAGATTTGTCTGGCATGTTCCAACTTATCTTATCTTGAGTCATTTCATTTGTTTTTTTTATTTCTCAAAAAAAAAGAAGCAAAATCCAGGCTTGCCTCTCCAAAGATCCGACCTGTAACTGGTGGCGTCACTTGCTTATCTCCATGATAGTGAAATTTAAAGCCCATATTATGCTATTTTGTGATCTATGTTATAATGTTTTCTCATCAAAATCATACCTGGAGTTGTAGGGTCATTTTGGCAAGCAAGCAGGTGGTAGACCCCACTAAAAAAAAGTTCCATACTGAACCTTTAACCTGATTTGGGTACAAGCTGAAAACTACCCCAGCCAGTTCTGTGTACACATTGAAATTTAAAAAGGTAGAGTAATATACTATATTTCTTTTAACGCTTTTAATGTAGAATTAATGGATATATGTAAAATCCCTCAGTCGTCCAGGTAGAATCCATGGCAAAAAAAGGAGAAAATTTAATTTGTCAACTGGACATAGTTTATTTGGTTGAATACGTTTCGCAGCTCATCCAAGCTGCTTCTTCAGTTCTGGTCAGATGCTGGCGGACACTGCTTTATATCTGCCTGAAGGGAGGAGCTTAATTACAATGAAAATTACTCTGAGACAACACATATTTAAATACAGTTTCAGTTGGTCAGGTGATACAATATGGAGTTGTTAACAGTTTCTGTTAGTCATGTGAGTCTATTCAATATGGAGTGGGAGTGGGGGAGTAGTTAGCATATCCATTCAGGGCCATGATGGGTGTTTTCACACCTCTGGACCTGACCTGGCTAGTCCCATTGTTTTCCCAGTTTGTTTTGATTTAGGTTTGAGGATAGAGTTATAGATGGGAGACAAATGATGTCTGAGACCCCCATTTCTGTTCAAGGAAGGATTCTCTTTCTTGACAAAAATAGCTTCTTTAACTCCCCTCTCAAACCAGTTCTTTTCTCTGGCTAAGATCTGGACCTCGCTGTCCTCAAAGGAGTGGCCTGTGGCTTTTAGGTGGAGATGTACGGCAGATTGCGGCCCACCCTGGTTTTCCCGTCTGTGTTGATACATCCTTTTGTGAAGTGGCTGTTTTGTTTCTCCAATGTAGCGCTCACTGCAGTCTTCACTACACTGAATGGAGTAGACCACATTGCTTTGTTTGTGGCTCGGAGTTTTGTCCTTAGGATGGACCAGTTTTTGTCTTAAAGTGTTTGTGGGTTTGAAATAGACTGGGATTTCATGTTGTTTGAAGATCCTCTGTAGTTTTTCGGAAACGCCAGCCAGGTAAGGAATAGAAAGGAATAGAAGGAATAGAAGGAATAGAAATCCCAGTCTATTTCAAACCCACAAACACTTTAAGACAAAAACTGGTCCATCCTAAGGACAAAACTCCGAGCCACAAACAAAGCAATGTGGTCTACTCCATTCAGTGTAGTGAAGACTGCAGTGAGCGCTACATTGGAGAAACAAAACAGCCACTTCACAAAAGGATGTATCAACACAGACGGGAAAACCAGGGTGGGCCGCAATCTGCCGTACATCTCCACCTAAAAGCCACAGGCCACTCCTTTGAGGACAGCGAGGTCCAGATCTTAGCCAGAGAAAAGAACTGGTTTGAGAGGGGAGTTAAAGAAGCTATTTTTGTCAAGAAAGAGAATCCTTCCTTGAACAGAAATGGGGGTCTCAGACATCATTTGTCTCCCATCTATAACTCTATCCTCAAACCTAAATCAAAACAAACTGGGAAAACAATGGGACTAGCCAGGTCAGGTCCAGAGGTGTGAAAACACCCATCATGGCCCTGAATGGATATGCTAACTACTCCCCCACTCCCACTCCATATTGAATAGACTCACATGACTAACAGAAACTGTTAACAACTCCATATTGTATCACCTGACCAACTGAAACTGTATTTAAATATGTGTTGTCTCAGAGTAATTTTCATTGTAATTAAGCTCCTCCCTTCAGGCAGATATAAAGCAGTGTCCGCCAGCATCTGACCAGAACTGAAGAAGCAGCTTGGATGAGCTGCGAAACGTATTCAACCAAATAAACTATGTCCAGTTGACAAATTAAATTTTCTCCTTTTTTTGCCAATTAATGGATATAGTCAACAGGAGGCGCTTTATGATTTATTATGCGAGTGAGAATAAATATGGCAGATCTACGGTTTCTGCGGCGATGTTGTGTTGTTTGTAAATAGACCGTAGCTTACATAATGTGACTGCTTATTAATTATTGGGAACATTTTGGAGTTTTCCCTCACTATATTCCATCATTGTGAACTAATTCTTTCAAAAACACATCAGAGGGGAGAATGGATGGTGTTTCATTCCACTGATTTAGCTTTGGTGTGGACAAAGTGGAGGTAAAAAGACAAATGTATGCTTTTAATGGACTACATATCAAAATGGCTAAAAGATGCAGTATATTTCTATAGCGTCGAAAAATAGTTCCACGAGGACTGCGCGACTTATTTATGCAACGTGAACTTAAATGGATTCCAACTGTAAAATCTTGACTTGATTCCATTACAGTACATTTTATATTTATAAACCAAGGTGGAGGATTTATGTAAATGAACTAGCCAAAAGATTAGTCCACAAACATGTCTACTTTTTTATCCAAATTTGACAGTAAGTCTTTTACAAAAACGTTAAACGTTAATCAGTCAAATCCATCATTTACAGAAATTTGTAAATACAAATTTAGATTCAAAATTATAATAGTTCTGGTATTTTTTGGTTGTTATAAGTTAAATCGATTGCTTATGCCTTGGTATCTTTGCTATGTCATTTTTCACTGCAAATTTTACATTTTGAATTTTGACTGCTGATGTTGAGGGCTTGTTGTGCTGAATATTTAAAAAGATGATTTTTTTTCTTTCAAATTTTTAAACACATGGAAAATGTATACTTACAATTTCATCAACTGAAATTCTGAATAAAAAGAATTCAGTGTTTTTCAGAGTAAAAACATTCAAAGTGAGAAATTCAACAGTATTTAAGATTCACAATCTGGAAGAATGATCGGCATACAACCCAGCAGAAAAATAACATAGTGCACCTTTAATCTCTTTGAGTACCTGCAGAGTATGTGTATTTACCAGCGAACAGGTAATGAAAGCAGATGTAAGAGAATTAAACGCAGATCACTATAGAAAATGTTTGATTGTGTGACAAAAACTAAACTTAAAGGCAAGGCAAGTGTATTTGTAGAGCACAATTCGTACGCAAAGTAATTCAAAGTGCTTTACAGAATAAGAAATGCATTAAAATCACAATATAAACAAATTAAAACATAAATAATCATCATAAATTACAACTTCAAGTGCCCCTCTACCTCCTTACTTCCCTATCTCCTCTGTCATCCTTTATTCGCTCAATTTTCCCATCTTTATTTCCCCCCTCCGCTCTCCCCGTCTCATCCCTTCTCTCTGCCACCCCATTTCCTCACTCTCTTTCCCCTCCCAACACACACACACCTCCTCTCTCTATTTCTCTTTTACTCTTTCCCTTTACTTCCTTAACTCTCTCCCTTTTTTCCTGTCTTTCCTTATCCTCCTTTCACTCTCCCCCTCGCCCCTTGTCATCACCTCACTCTGTCATTCCTCTTCCTCTCCCTCGTTCACTCTCACCCCCTTTACTTCTGTGCTCCCCAACACCACACCCTCTCTCTCCCTCTCCTCCCCGAGTTAATCTCTCATCCTTTTTCTGTCCATTTTTCTAATCTTCTTCTCTCTCTCTATCTTTTTGCCCTCTCTTCTCATCCTCTCTCACCTCTCACTCCCTTTTTCTCTAACCCCACACCATCCTTTCTTCCTCTTCCCTCTGTCTCTCCCTCTTTCTTTTACCCAACTACTTTCTTTTTACTTTTCCCCAACTACTCTCTCTCCCCATCTCAGCTTTCTCTCTCTCCCTCCTCCATCTTTCCTCCCGTCTCCTCTCCCTCCCTCCCTCTTTCTTTCTTTCTTTGCCCTTGTTTGAAGAGCAGCTGGCTCTGTGCTGCAGGTGCTCTGGTTTAGTATGTCTAGCTCATTCATAGCATGTATAAAGGAAAGACATTGAACTAAATCAGTTATATTGAAGACAAAATGAACAGAAAGGAGCAAAGAGGAGAAGGAAGAGAGTTAGATGATCCCATTTCAGAGACAAGGTATTTGAATATTTTGTACTATTCAGGCTTTGTAATACTTCAAACACAATATTACACAAATGTTCTGTGTAGTTCAACTGGGCCCAAAACAGCAGTTCACTTTAAACTTTTATCACTTGATGAGATCATAAGGTGTAACAGAGCATTTTGAGTTTTAGAGAGTACAGTAGACAAACTAATAAACCAGGGTTACTGAAACATGTGTAAATGAAGCAAAACATTTACCAAACAAAAGTCCACAACAGGTGCTCCTTAAGGACGAGGCTCAGAAGCTGAAATATAGTGAAGATGACCAAGCTTGTAATGTAAAAACTTACTGTGATAAAGTAAAAACCGGTCAAAAAGTCTGATTTTTGTGTAACATAGGGCCTTTAAACGGATCTATCATTAAACGCAAATGTTAAAGGTGCACTATGGAACATTTCTTGTGCATGGAGATGTCAATGCTTCCTTTAGAATGTTCCAAAACATCACATTAAACCTATTTATCTCCACTGAGACAAGCATTTGACGCCAACAACGCAAGTTACAGGTCAGATCTGTGAAGAGGCGGCCACACACAGTAAGAATGCATGTTTTTCAAGGATCTTTTTAGCAGTAAAAACACCTAGGCAAATCAATAACAGCTGAGATCTGTGGAAAGGCAAGCCCGATCACACATGCGTTTTGAGTATTTATTTGTTTACGTACTTATTGATGTCTTGATACTTTAAGTGGCATCATGCTGGGGTTGTACTGCATGTGTGTCTATGGCAGAATGTTCAGCAGTTTCCATGGTCACACATTTCGTACATTAGCAAACACTACCAAATACTTTTTAAGATTTAAGTCTGAAAACTCTAAATGGATTTAAACAACACATTGTCAATACCAGTGAGTTTTAAAAAGGCGAGAGTGACTAACTGGCAAACTGTTGGCTAATGCTAGCTAACTAATTGTAACTTAGGACTGAATCTGAGTTTAGAATGTCCATCTAAAATCTGCAGTACAAATATCTGCCTATATAAGGACTAACACTAGCCTAGAACAGGTTACTGCAGACTTAACCTTATTATTCACCGTGACCAATGCACTGAAGCCAAGGTCTGCAGCTGCTTTCAGAGCGCTAGGCTAGTGCTACTGACTCACACGGCGCCGCTATGCTAATCCTGTTAGCACTGACACTAGCACAAACCGCCATTGGGCAACGAATCACACTATAAGCCTGTGTTAAAGCCCACTGAAGGCGTAACAGAACGAGTTAAAAGTCCTGCACGCTCACCAGATTGGGTTAAAATTATTTGATTTTTGTCAACAATTAAAAGTAATCCCAGAGGAAAATTTTGCTGCTCAATAATGGCTAGTGTTAAGCTCAGGAGAAACAATTCAGTGTTTCTCATTTGTTGCTCCTAGTGAATTTTAGGAGCAATAGATGAGACAAAGAGGATGAGACATACTGGAGACACTAAGGAGAAACAGTTAAGGTATGTCTCATTTATGTCTCATTCATGTCTACCAGTGAGACAATAATAATAGTCTCATATAAGCTACCAAGGAGAAACAATGAGACAATAATAGTCTCATATAAGCTACCAAGGAGAAACAGTTAAGGTATGTCTCATTTATGTCTACCAGTGAGACAATAATAATAGTCTCATATAAGCTACCAAGGAGAAACAGTTAAGGTACGTCTTATTTATGTCTCATTCAGGTCTACCAGTGAGACAATAATAATAGTCTCATATAAGCTACCAAGGAGAAACAATAGTAACACTTTTTAAATTCCAAAATAGGCTTTTATTAAACTTTTGCCTCCAATACAATAATCCAACAGATTTCAACACCATAACAACAAGGGTTCAGATTTATATAGCGTTGGGATAAGGATTTTTCCCTCTTAAAATAAATATCAGCTGAACTTAAAAAAAAAGGATATACACATTCTTATGTAAACAGAAAAAATAATAATATGAAAGAAAAACATCCAGTCTTCACCTACAACATGTTGCTTTGAAATAAAAACAGCATCTCAAATGTTTCAGTCCTTCACCAACAGGATCTTTCATTTAAAATGGAGGCTTCTCAATAAAGTCCATTACTGAACATTTAAGCATTCACAATGCTTTTAACGGCTCTCGCACGGCATTTGTTGATCAGCGCTTTCTTCAACTTTGACTTCTCCAGCGGAGTCCAACCAGGCAGCATCGAACAATGCATGATGTAGGCTGTAGAAAAAAAAGGGGTAAAATTAAGAACAATTAAATGATCATCTGCTGCAACCTCCCCACTCGTATGGACCATAAAACCCACTGCATTTCATAAAATGACATTGCATTACATGTAGCTAATTTCCCATTTATTATTGTAAGTGTGTTACTGAATAACTGTGAAAGTAGGGCTGGGCGATTTGGCCAAAAAATAAAATCTAAATTTTTTTTACACAGAGTGGACGATTACGATTTAAATGTTTTTATTTTTTAAATTTTATTTTAAATACATTTTAATAGATGTAAACTTAACAGAAACTGCAGGTCTTTCAAATTTTCCTAAAAATGCTCACAGTCAAATTCTTTGGTCATTTGTTTCAGGCTTACACAAGGCTACTGCAGCAGGAAGCACTTCTATTCCATTCATCTATTAGAACTGACTGATCTGTATTTTAATTTGGCCTATATCATTTATATTTATGTAGCAATTGTTTTAAAGTTTGTCTGACTTTAATCTGCCTGATCTGCTCTTAGCAGTTAAACTTGTTCATAATAATAAGTCTGTGGGAGATGAGTTGTTTTAGCCCTACTAATAAATAATAAAACTAATAATCTTACCCTCCATTCCATCTTTTGGGGAATCAGGATATGCTTGGTAGCAGTGATCTTTTTTGGGCGGTAGGCGCAGCCTTTTGGGGATTTCCTTCTTCAGGCTCTGTATTCTGAAATCAAGATGAATGAAAAAATAAATGTTAAGCATTTGTTTAATATGAAATGGATATGATATGATATGATATAATATAATATAATATAATATAATATAATATAATAGGTGACCACTGGCATGACTCTGAAAATTAGGACACTTAGGCCCAAAAGTGAGGACACTACTGGAATCATTATCATTATTATTTATTATATTTTATTAGTATTATGATTATAATCATCACACTTATTATTAGGGCTGCAGTGATACCACTTTTTTGAAAACTGACACGAGTACAATGATTTCTGTACTTGCCGATACCGAGCACCAATACCAATACTTTACCAATCTTAAAAAACAACCTTGAAATTTCCTCTTTACCCACCAGGCTGTCTCCCTAATAATTTTGAACTTTTCTTTCTTTTTATTATTGTTCTTTAATTTAGCTTTGATTGAGAGTGAGAAACATTATTTCATTTATTCATATGTGAATATGAACCTTTTTGAATCTTAATTATAATGTGTTTAATGCAGTTTGCGCACTTTTTTTTTAAGTCTTAGAGAAACGAAACTTAAAACCACAAGGCTAATTATGCATTATATATTTGCGCTGAGAAAAAAAAAAAACTGCTGTCAGCATCTGCTAAAGGACACGATTCAGTGGATTATATATGTTTTCTTTCTGTGACAGAGCACTGCTGAAGGTGAGTCTGTTCTGTGTTTCTATCGCGTTGTTTATGGTTCATGTAAACATTTTCAGAGCTCACACGTGTGCAGCGCGGCTCTTTCACTTCTGTCACTACAGTCGCTTTATTTATGTTGGCTCCCGGTTTCTCATAACCGGGATATTGGTTTATTCAGGGTACTGAAACCGGAATACTGTGTAATGTGTCGTGTAATAGTGGTAACGGTGCGTGGTATCAGCAAGTGTTTAACGAGTACTAGTATCGCAGACCATCGTAGCATCGCAGGTGTAACATGAGCGTGGATTTGTGGTGATGCGCCGCGCACAACGGTGGCGGTCGAGTGTCCGAAATGAGGACAAAATGTCAAAAATGAGGACACATAACAGACAGAAGGCTCTAAAACCGGACTGTCCGGCCGAAATACGGACGAATGGTCACTGAATTAGCCAAGTATAAGCGAGGACACCATTGAGCTTAAGTTAGCTGTTAGCTGTAAAGCTAGGTGGCATGCATGCATGAGTTTCGCATTTAGATTGTCGTTTTGTACAAGCTGCTGCTAAAGTAAATTAGAGAATATCTTAAAATAAGGACCATAGAGTGAAAAAAACTGGATGAGCACACCACTTACCGTCTTTTCTCGGTTCTTTCCGTGCTGCCTCTTCCTGTGCTTTTTCTTCCCGGGCGACTGTTAGCATCTTGCATCTGCCGATGACCGCTAATTTCCCAAACAACCAATCAGAGGCCAGCTCTGAAACAGACAGCTTGCTTAGCCAATGATTGATCTGAAACTGACACCGACAATATCGCGCTTAATTTAAAATCTCCCAATCATAGATCAGCATTTGAAGCAGACAGCAGCTTAGCCAATGAGCGATACGATATCACATTTCATTTTGTTCAATGCGAGTTTACTGTTGGATTGCTTATGTTTCATGGTGTTTGCAAACGTTTCTGGTGAGTACGGATTTTGTTTTCTTATACCTCATTCACACTAGGTGACAGAATTTATATTGAATAAATACGTGATTTTCAACACACCTGTTTAGAACAGGGCATCATGTCTCCGTCAAGTCTTAGCTAGTTTGCGGTTTTCAGGATATTAGACAGTTTATTTTTAATGGACTCATAGTGTCATCTCTGAAACGGAACAGGGTTTTAACCCAGGCAAAAGGAAAAACACAAGATATTTGACCTATTTCACTCTACTATCTAGGCGGAACCCCATTTATTTGTTTCTGTTGCACAGTTAATAGTGCAACACCAGTCCCATTTTATGACAAAAACATCTCAAATAAAACGATAGCATCATGTTGTGTAGCCATAGTAACGCCAGGTTTCTGACCACACGCAGATTAGATGGTAGTTGTGCTGACAGGTCTGATCTTTCAAAATTCTAAATAGACCCATTCATAGATTTTGATGTTTTTTGTTTGTTTGTTTTTTTCAGTCACTTGCTTTCAGTAATGGCGGACAAGCTGCCAGATCCACGTTGGAGGAGAATAAATAAGGAACAAGAAAATACTTCTAAAAGATACAGAAGAAAGGTATTTTCTACTTAATTAGATTTCATTGTTTTATTTAAAGAAATCTGTATTTGTTATTGGGATAATAATTATACATTCCATGATAGTGGTTCTCAAATAGTGTAGCCCTCATAATCCTGTAAATAAAAATATTTATATAAAAAGTTTAAAAATGCCACTTAACATATCAATTGTTTTTAATTCCAAAGTCTGTTTTAGCATTAGTCATCCTGTTATAAGTAGCGATCATATCACTGACTCATTAAAAAAAAAAAAGCTGTATATATTGTATGTATTGTAATGTATGTATTTTTCCCCCCCCATGTATGCAGCGATGCCATCAGTCGCAGGACCCTCCAGGTACATGTTCACTAAGAAATATTTTGCTGTATGAATGGTGGGTAAGGTAGTAGAGTCAAAATATTTAATCAACAAAGCAAAACAAGGATGTTATTTTAGTGAAAATCATTCAAATAATCAAATTAGATTTAAAATTGGATACATAAATATTTTTGTAAGATGGAAATTACAAACTAAAACTTTGTTTAAATGTCAATATGAAGATAGTGACAATCATGACTCTCAATGGTAGGTGTAAGTATGACTGAACTAGGAGTAAACAGTGCACTTAGAAAGAAAGAGTTCTAGAAGTACAGTTACTGAGCAGTCTCATCAATACATGTATTTGAGTTCATGTTTTTGGGTACAACCTGCCTCTGATGAGTGACTGGTGGTGGTTTTACAAGCCATTTGCACAGACCAGCAATTCCACTGAATTAAAATTTGGGGGCTCATATTCCGATCAGGAGATCAGGTTGAGTTCAGTTTTCAGCCTATTATAATGATAGAATGTTTTGGACACTGCAAACCAAACGAATTGTTTAAATTTTTACTATTTCATAATATGTATATGTTTTGTTTTGTTTTTTGTAGAATCAACACATGGACTGGATGTGAATGAAAAAGACACAGTTTTTGAGTTGGATCCTTTTCCCCAATCCCATGTGCTGCCATCATGTATAAATAAATAAGTAAATCATGTATGAATAAAGAGAATCAGTCATTGATTTTGCTTCCTACAATTTCTTAAAATTGGTATCATAAACCTTTTAACAAATCAATATTATGTAACTGCCAAAGGTCTTTGGGGAACATTTCCTTTTCTTTAGTACAATCATAAATTAGCTCATAGCTTGTTATGCATGAGTGTGGCTCCATATTTTTGTCTTTGTTGTGAATACATACATACATTTTGCTGAAAGACCAGTAGGTCTAAACAATCAATTTTGCTGCTGAATAGGGCTGTCAAAAATTATTATTTTTTAGATTAGCCGACTAGTCAAACGATTATTTTATAATGCTCTTTTAAGTATGTTTGAGTACAAGTTACTAATTTCCATCATCTTAAAGTGTAAAATAAGATGAATGAGAGTGTCTGGATAGAAAAAATTATCTAAATAATGACTTTATTTTTAAAAAATATTGCAAAAAGTGTGTTTTTCTATGACATTTTCATACAATAATCCTTCTGACCTTGTGATATAATCTGTTTTATGCTGTGAATGGAATGGATTAATTGATTACAAAAAATTTGGTCAACTATTTTTTATAGTTGACTAGTCACGATTAGTCAATTAATCGTTGCAGACTGCTGAAATAACATGCACAAAATATGAGGAACACATGAGCTTCAAGTGAGACAACTTTCAGTTTCATGTGAAGTCTCTCCAGTTTCTCTGGTTGAGACAAAAGTTAGACGCAGCTGTGGTGACAGTTTCAGATTTGGTTAAGAACAAAGTGAGATCTCTATTACATCTCGGCAGGAGTCTAATCTGAGATTTTGTGCATTCTTTAGCTCAGGAGATAAAACTGAGAAACAGGAGCAATAAGCGGTTGGCTCAGATTGGTCTTAAACAATGCTCAAAGTTGTCTAGGAGAAATAAATGAGTTACTTTTGAGATCTCTTTTTGAAATACCCTTTCCTCTGGGATATAGCCTAAGATAAGAAGAATATATGGAGGCACTATAATAAGCACTCACAGCTACAAGGCCACATGTTGTTATTGCTTTGCCGAGACTATACTGTGGAACATTCGACATTTAGCTCCATAGAAACAAGAATGTTACAGAACCAGGCCAAGTTACCGGTCATATATGTGGAAGGGTGATCTTGCTCACAGAAAAAAAAAACATATTTCTCTAAGAAAAGTGGACTAAGAAAGGGAGACGTCACCCATAGTGTTCAGCTTCAGTCAAATGAAGCTCATTGAGGCTTGCAATTACTGGGGTGAATTTGGGGCAGCAACAAAAAAGCAAATGCGGAGTGAGATTGTTGAAGATAACGCTCCTTACTGCCGCAACGCTGGTTTATCAGGAAGCGGAAATTTAGCAACGCTGCCAATCAAACCTGTCGCTAACGCTAGTGGACGTGACCTCGGATAAAGAAGGTGCCTGATTTGTTTGTTATTGATGTTCATATCCTGATTTAAGGAAGTGAATGGTTAATACAAACATTTTAAGGCCAAATGACAAGAATGAGAGCAGCAGTTAAAGAGAGAGATAATACAAAGTGAATTGGAGATGGAGTCGGAAGTGTGTCCATGCTCTCTTCCTGGTTGAAACCCAGCAGCTAGCAAATTAGCTATGTCCATTTATATAAACAGTATATAGTTTATGGTATACATATTCAAGGAATCAAGCTGATGAGAAGACAAGAAGACAAAGGCCATTAAGTAAGAAGACTTGATGCTTAATTGCACATCAATATGTGAATGGACGCTCAAAGTCAACAAGAAATAATTTTACAGTCATACAAGGAATTAACAGCATCTAATTCATGAGATTCCACAAAGGTTTTTTCAATATCGGCTTTCAAGATACTCAAAGTGCATTATACTGCATTAATGTAGGTAAGTTGTCTTGCCCAAGGATATAACATAACATATAATATAAGATGGTTGAAGCTGGAACTGAACCCACTTTTCTTTTCATCAACTTAACCATGCTCTCACTGATGTATTAGCATTTCTTTACATAATCACTTTCAGCATTCCCACTAAGGACAAATAATAAACCTAATATCTCCTACAGTCCACATAATGACTAGCATCTATAGGGAAATCGTCTCTGCTTTTAACCAGGAGTTGTGGAGTCTTGGTGGGCTTCTATTAGGCTTCTTTGAGCAGTCACTGAGCAGGCACCAGGGGACCCTCTCCACATCTCCTGCCTGGATAATTACACTATTATACATGTTTTTCAGCACTCAAGCAAACCAGATATGGGAGCTTGGAGCTACAGGGAAAGTATATGTGTTAACCACCTTTCCAATAAGCCAATAATATGATTCTATAGTGGGTCTTTTGAAGGAGGAGCACAAAGAAGGAGATGAATACAGTGCTTTTGGCCAGAGGGTATTTGGTTCTCAAACACTGGACGGCTGGTGATTTAGGCATACTATTGACTTTCAATATTGTGGTCTCCCAAACCAGTTATTTTTTTGAAAGGATCTATTTATATGAATTACAGGGAAAAACATACATAAAGAGCAAATACAAACAATTTACTAGTAAATGATAAACATGAATACAATAAATATCTTAAAACTGCAATTAGAAATGCAACAATAACTGAAATATTGTGATACTGTATGGTCAAAAAGCATACTATAATATATTGAATCACAAGTGTCTGTGCTTAAATTCATTGTTATGGTGCAGCAATAAAACAGAAAGAACTAAAAAGACCATGATCCTTTGTTGTTTCAGTGCAGACTACATAAAGAAATACCTGTTATTAAGCATCCACTGAATATCGTATTGTAAGATTTGGATAATTACAATAATAATTACAATGCACGTTGTATTAGCGATGGAGCTCTAACCACTGAGCCAAACACAATTATGCATTTGGACTATAAACCTTGCAAAAAGACTACAGTACAGTACAGTTTTCTGATCTGTTTTATAATGTTGTTTCCTCATCACAAACAGACCTGGAGTTGTGTTTTGTTTCATTCACACACGTTTAACACACAAATCATGCATATTTACGCAAGTTCTTCTCGCAAATGGAAAACACTCTGTTCCTCCTTGTGATGTCATGTGGTAATACAGGAATTGGTCGACTGTGTTAAGTCGACCAATTCAGCCCTGGAATTGCCCATCTCTACTGAACCCACTGCCTATCACAATGAAACAAAACATAAAAAGTAGCTGTTAACTTGAAAACTACTGCTTCATGACATCACAAGGTAGAACAGAGCAATTTGAGTTTTGGAGATGTAGTGACGAATAATGCAGGATTAGCCACACATGTCTGAAACAAAACAACTCCAGGTATGTTTTTGATGAGGTAACAACATTGGAACATGTCTTAAAGCTCACAAGAGGCAACTGTGTGTAATATAGGACCTAATTAAATTGAATTTACAGTTTATTCTCTTTTTGTGCAAACTGACCTTCAAACACCAAGCGCATTACTGGGAATAAACAATGACAGAACCATAGAAAATGTGGATTAGATTTTGTCTTAAGGGGAAAACCAAAGAAAACAGTGAAGGAAAATATTATAGAGTCATCCATTTAGTAAATATGACATCTGTACTCTGCTAAGGTTGGAACACACAGCCAGTTTAAAGACACAGCGGAATAAACAAAAACTCAATTACCACATAAAAAAGCTCTTATTGTAAACATATTTCTTCGAACTATCTCAACTTCTTCTTCTTAGCTTCAAATCAATGACAAAACTTTACAAATTGGACCCATCTTTGAGACTGGCAGAGAGACCACAAGAGAATCACTTGTAATGAAATCTTGCTTTGGTTTTATGCACTGACTGTTTATGTTCCAGTAAGGTTCACCACAGCTGAAGAATGCTCTGTTTACCTTCTCCCAGTGTCAGGGTCCTCACTGTGGCGAGTCTAAATAAGATACTTAACATTGCAATAATCTGGGTTTATTTTTGCAGCTAACTAAAAACAATATCCGAGAGAGGAATTCAATTTCTGCATAATACAAAATTTGATGTTGGACCAGTTTTTGGTAAATGGTCTGTCAACTGTTTGTCTTGAATGTTCCATAACAGATCTGTGGATTGGCAAGGTATATTTGACCAGTAAATATAAATAAATATCTGTAAGGAGATAAAAGTAATCCCATACTGCAGATTATTCCATGTTTTCCATGGCAACAAGGATATGACTGACCTCCCATCTGGAAAAGTTAAATGCTACAACTTAACTAAAATACACAACCAGTCCTTAATTCTTTGTCTAGAATGTTCCATAATACGGCTTTAGATTCCTCAGTCTCCATGAAGACAAGTGTGCAACGTAACCGGGCCAAGTTATAGTTATACCTCAGATCTGTGGCTTTTTTGAGCTACAAAAATATCCATAAGGAGACAGACTAGTCTAGATAAATGAATGCCATGCTGTGGATAATTCCAGTAATAAGATTTCCATGGCAACAAGCATATATGGCTGACCTCCTATCTGAAATATTGCACTTTTATTTGAATATGTTCCTTAAAAACCACTACCAGGCCATATATCGAGTAGAGTTTTGTTACCCTGACTCATTTGGATAATTTCTGCTCCCAAATTAACTTTGAAACAAGCAGCTATTGTTTTCACCTTATTTATACTACTTTGTTGAGTGACAAACATTTACAAAAGGGGCGTCATTTGTATTGATGTGTTATAAAATGTTGAACTTTTGCTCTGAAATGGTTAAGTAAAAAAAACAAAAAAAAAACCCCAACATGTTTTAAATTAGCGTAACCGTCAATTTCTTATGTTATTAGATGCTACTATAATTGTTACATCATTTTTTAGGTGTCATTCTTTTCTAATATCTTCAGAGTTAACCAGGCACTAGACTCTTGATATGTGCCACGTGCAAAAACAAGAGTGTATCTGTCAGGAATAATTTATAGGCTGCAGACTGAGGAACATGATTCATTTAAAAGTGCTCTTAATTAACGGCTCAATCAATGGAGCTCATTAGCGGCGCGGCTGGAGGTATGTGGCAGGTAGCCTGTGCACAAACTGCCACAGACGCTCACGGCTCAGGGGAGGAGAGAGAGGTGGAAAAGGGGAAATATGTGTGATACCCAATAGGAGTTTTAGGTAAGACTGAAATGCTGATCAAAAGGCACTTTAGTTAACATTTTGTTTAAATCTACAACGTTTTCTTTTTGGCTCTAAAGATTAAGAGAATGAGCAGTTCAAACCACTTTGCCGACTTAATAAAACATGACTGGAGGTGAGGGGAAGGGCATCCAGTGCAAAGTCAATATAAGGCCCACTATATCAACCCAGAATAGAAAAATAGAACACAAAATCATTGAATAACAATACTGACAAAGTGTGAGAACGGTAATTTAAAGGTGCAACTGTAACTTTTCTGGTTGAGTGTGCGTCGCCATGGAGATATTGCATGTTCCATTTTCCTGCTGTTCTTGAACTGTGCGTTGCAACACTGGAATTTCCCCACTGTGGGACTAATAAAGGCATATCTTATCTTATCTTATATTGCCTTGAATGTTCCACATTTTGGCCTTACACGTATTTATATTTACGCAGACAGCAGATGACACATAGCCAAGTTACATATCAGATCTATGGAGAGGCGAGCCCACTCACAGTAAGAATGCAGAAAGTTTTTAAGTCAATAAAAACACATGTTATTGAGTCAGTGCAAAATGTATACGTTTAATGCCATACCGGGGCTTTCCAGACAAAGCAACTTCATCTCCATGGAGACAAGCAGATGGTGGACCCTCCATCAGAAAAGTTATAAAGTGCACCTTTAAAATGCATTCTCCATGGAGACAGATATTTCTTATGCCATACTGTGGAATATTATAGCCAAAGGAATAACTTTTCCAGGCCTTCCAGTCAGGTTTGTGGAGATGCAGATCCCTTTTTTTTTTTCTTCCATGTGCAAAAATCTCCATTAAAACTTATATATATTAACATTATTTTTCTTTTTGTTACAATCATCTATGGATATTATCAATAACAATAATGGATGGTGGATTTTATCATGTTTGGATTTTGAAAACATTTCTATACAAAGAGTAAACTGCAAGCCTCCGATCAGTCTTAAAAATGGCACTTATCAGTTTTGAACTCTTAGCCTACAAAGTGACATACTGTAGCTTTACAAAATAACCCTGAAACAAAATTAAGGATGTCAAACGCAGTGTCCTCTGAGTGAAGGTCACATCTTCTTTTTAATGTTAGTGAATCTCTGTGTGCAGTTCAGAAAAGCTCCTCTGGGCCTGGATGTGCCCCGGGCTAAACACACATCCCCATAAAGAACACACACACACACACACTCACGCACACATGTTTCCCCTGCACACATCACACTCTTCATGTCATCAGCAGGCCAAGTCAAATCTAATGGAAATTAATAGAATGTTTGGTTTGCATTAATCTAGCGAAACACAGAAGCAGGAAACTCCCACTGAGCTAAAGGATTAAGCGCTCAAATCCAAACAAGGAAATCATGATCAAATGTGAATATTGGTAATACATCTCAGTTCATCTAAATAATCATCATTTCTACACCCAGTGACAAGAAGATCAAAACTAAAGTTGCCAGCATGTTGGAGCGTTCTAGTCTATTTTTCCACATGTCTCCTACTTTATTCTCGTCACGATAAAGTACAAATAAATGGAAAAGAATGTGATTTTATTTTGATGAATTCGTGCTGAGATTTGGGAGGTGTTCTGAAACCAGTAAGAAACCAAACCAGGACTAAACCGAGACTAAACCATAGTTAAACCAGTTATTAACCAGGAATAAATCTGGACTCAACTAGAACTAAACAAGAACTAAACCAAGGATTTTTATACATTTATTATTTTGTTTTATTTTATTTTTTAACCTAAACTGCAGTCTTTCAATTTTTGTAGTACAACTGTGACCTGTGACCAATCAGGAATATATAACATAAAGTGTAACTAAACACTAAATCAACTTTTTTTTGTTTCTTTTTTGCTACTAAACTGTGAATATGGTGTTTTAATAACTATTCTTTGTTCCATAGTCCTTTTTGACAATTTTTGTGCAAACTAGACCACATTTGCAGCTTTCTGGTCAAAAACAGTCAAAAGTGTGAGTGTGTGCTGCCTACAGTGGCCACCGCAATTTCAAGTACTACATAACATCATACAGAACTGCTCTAATTACGTGTGATTGTGGAAGGAGCTTGGGTGATTAGCCCCTTAAAAATATATCGCAAATGTGATTTTCAAAGAGGTTTCTAAATCTGAAAACAATCATTTCTACTTTCTTTGCCTTTATTTGTCAACAGAGGCAAAATTACAATAGGCGACTGTATTTACCATGTATATCTAGACTTCATTTTCTCATATTAAAAACACAAAATCCAAACAGTGCAAAAATCCATCCACCAAAACAATGAGGCAACAAACAAAACAAATGCAAGCCCACGCATAGCTGTTTTTCAGGGAACAGCCAATCAGAGCGCAGCTTTGGGGTTTCTATGGCGTCCGCTCCGTGTCGCCTGCTGAGTCGGCCATGTTGGAAACAGTCCAACTCCACCAGGCTCATTCATAATTGATCAGAGCACACAACATCTGCATAGGCCCAGGTCTCCTCTGCCAAAAACAGGCTCCTCTCAAAGCTCTCCAAACAATGTTCCTATATGAGTTACACTGGACTTTTCACATCATATACTGACATTATAAAGATTTCAGTCTTCATTTTTTCATTTCATAACTAGTACGGTTTTGTTTTTCTTATATTTGACATGTACAGTGATAAAAATATATATTGTTGATTTAAACTTCATTTATTCTGTGACCTTTCTCCATTTAATTATTTTATGTATGTATTTCAACCAACTTGAAGAGATCATCTAAAATCCTACGTATATACTGAAAAATGTTGAAGCTTTAATCAATAAGATCCATATGCCACAATATTTATCCAACAACACTAATTAAATAAAATACAAAAAAAAAAGGAAAAAAAACAACAACAAAAAAACAGAAAAGAAAAATGTTCGTTTTTTTTTCTTTTTACATATTTTTCTTATTAATTGTATCATGTGTTAGATTAACTTAAATATATTCTTAGATATTATTTGCTTTGGATCTATAATGAAAAAAAAAAACTTTACTATATTTTTATTTTTACACACACACACACACACACACACACACACACACACATATATATATATATATATATATATATATATATATATATATATATATATATATATATATATATATATATATATATATATATAAATTTACTATATCAATTTAGGGTATTTTTTGTGTATTTGTGCTCTTGGATCAATAAGACTGGATTTTTACCTTGGATCTTAAATGGGAAAATTTGATAATTTAGGGTTGTTTAAATTCAAATCATCATTCAAATCATTCATGTTTTTCTTCCATTTCAATTGGCCAATGCACAGAATATTATGACATCATCTGAATCCCATTCAAAATTAAGCCTTAGCAACAACTTCATGTATTTTTGTCAGTCCAGTCTTTCATCCAATCCAGTTTCCCCAAGGACTGAACATCCAGTCACATTCACACACAGATACAGACACAAAATAAGACAAATTCTTCCTTTTGCTTTGTGTAAGCTGTAATTTTGACATTAAATTATTTTCCATAAGGTCTCAATGACAAACGCAATTTCAAAAACGGAAAATTTTGGTTCACATTGGATCATAACACAAGATAAGTCAAGCTAATTGAGTCGAGTTAATATCATTGCCTCCTTCCAGCATCTCCCTATTGATTCCCGATCCACATATTTACATTTCAAAGCGCTTTTAATGAGTATGATTACAATTTCTGGTTCGCGTTGCCTGGTTTCCTTCCAATTTGGTGGGTCTCTGATCAGCAGGTGGGCAAAACCTCGAGGAACGCTGGTTTAAAGTGCCCTACATACGCGCTCATCTCACCGCTGGATGACTCAGTTTGATGACATCACTCCTGCGGGGACCAATCAAGACGCGGATACATGCCCACAACGCAAACCGCGGGGTGTACAGTAGCCAGATGTCAAAGCAAAGTTACCGGCCATAGCTACTTCAAACATTTTCTACCCCCCTCTCTCATTTTTGATTTTTTTTTTTTCCTTCAGAGTATGTGTCAGTGAGTACGGAGATGCCTACTCCCCAGCCGTGCTTTTATGTGCACACCTATGGCGCCTCACGGTGGGGGGGACGGGGGGTCTTTTGCTCGGAGAGGTGGAGAGAGTGAACAGGACAGAGCGAGTGCAGATCGCGGCTCACTAGCACTAGCTCTACTCCTCGAATTATACTTGTTAGCGGTCTTGTGGTGAAGGTTAGTCAAGGTCTCCAAGCAAGAAAAGTGGAGACTAAGCTGGTAAAAGCATCATGCGTTTTGAATCAAATATAAAACACAAGAAAAATACCGAGGTGTAACTTCACCTTTTTCTGGGAATTTTAGATTTCAAAGTGGACACATACTTTTTAAGACTTTTAACAGCTTTCAGCCATGGTTCTCCCTTAACATTACTCAGAGTTTCAGAGTGCTGTTGAAGTGAGGGGCAAGTTGAAGTGTTTTTATTATTAAAGAGGGGGTAATATACATCAACAACATGCCAGAAGAGGTTTTATATATCATCCATGCATGTTTCAGTAATTTTGTGATCCCTGGTCCTCTTCAAACCCTCATTACGGTTAGCTATAAGATTCTGTCCAATCCTCAGCCCACAAGCCTACATCATCCGTGCTCCAACACCAATTTTCCATAAATATAACAAAACAATAAAACCACACACTACAACTTCACAGACCTGGTGTGATGTGCAGTAGTTTGGTTAGCAGGATGCACGCTCTTGTGGTGTGATAGCGCTCTGAAGGGGAGTGATTTAACACGGAGAGCAAAGCGATGGGAGACACATCAAAAACGAAAATAAAACTTGATAATACGTTGTTTTCGGTGAATATAGCATTTTCAAAACAATAAAAGGAAACATGGTGATCTAAATATGTTATGTGGTAGCAGTTAATACCCCAAAGTAAAATGATCTAGGTGCTGTTTGTTGATTTAAGGGCCCATACTGTGAGGAGTTGACATGCTCTTTCTTCTCCAAGTCAGGATCCCGACTTAAGAAACAGTAGGGATGGGAGGAGAATAATTTCTAAGAGAATGAGACAAGACGATACTTTGATAGAATCTTTTATAAATAAATTGTGCATTTCAGGTCACAATCTTGGCTTCACAATTTTTGATTTCTTTAGTTTTGCTGTCATTGTAGCACTGCTTTTTGGAACTACAGTTACTCAGCAAAGTTAACACTTTTTATCCAAGGCAAACGTAAAAATATGGATGGAATTATCACAAGAACATTTACCTTGTGTGCGCACAATAGTGTAGGAATTTTATTAAAAGGAATTGAACTACAAACCAGTTTATACAGATTCACCACAACTGACTATTTTCTGTTTAGTAGCCTGCTTGTCTACATGGAGTTGTTTTTGCTCTGCCTGGAACAGAATGGCATTAAACTCATTTATTTCCATGGAAACAGGCATGTGAAACCACCAGGACAAGTTACAGTTCAGATCTGTGGAGAGCCACCCCACTCACAGCAAGAATAAATGTTCTTAAATGCATTTTCTTCACAATTTCAACACCTCTTGTTGCATTAATGCAAGATACATAGGTTTAACTATTTGCATTTCTTGTGGGTACAATAAAGTATCTATCTTAATGCGGAACTTTCTTTGGTAAAATATTACGAATTACATATTGCCACTTTAACAACATATAAAAACCGAAATGCCAAAACAAACAAACAAACAAAAATCAAAGTCCATAACAGAACCATAAAGAAACAATTTCCAGTCTTCCACGGAGATAGAAGTGTCAAGGATGGACAGATGGAAAGAGAAAAACTAATCCAGAAACAAGTAAGACTTTGTCTGCGATCTTGTTCCTCGCACTCCTCTGCTCCTCTCCTCCTCTGCCTCTCCTTATGGGTGACAGTTGGGCGTCTCCATTTGGTGCCAATTACAGATTGTTTGGCATTGGCGCGGTGCAGAGACTGAAGGCTGCGAAGTCTCCAGTCCCCGTGGATTCCCAATTTACCCATCAAAACCTACCCAACATTTAGCAAAGTTACAAACCAGCTACCAAGTCTTCCCTGCTGGATGTTTTGGCTGGGGGCTAAAACTAAATCCTTTTGTTCGTTCATGGAGGTCTCAATGGGCTGGAATAAATCGCGCTATTCAGTATTCAAGTAACTATGAATTAGATGATGATTTCTCTTTTATTTGGGTGATGGGTGATGAAAAGATATTTTGCTGAACTTTAAAAGAGAAGAGCAAATTTAACCCGACTGGAGGTACTCGGCTTCAATGGAAACTTCTATTAGGCTAAATGCAAATCAGACGCTTTTGTTAAGAATAAAAAGTGTGGCAATCAAAGTCTGAAGATGTTTCTGGGTAAAGTACGGTCAAAACCCGTCATGGAAATCAGTGTACTGGCTGCACTAGTGACCCTACATGGGGTAGAAAAGCAGTGTATGATTTTTGGTGTTGTTTGAAAATGGTTTACAGCATAGCACAGACACAATGTTTGGACAATTTGGAAATATTTAAAGGTCTTATATTATGCAAAATTGAGCTTTAAGCCATGTTATGTTGTTACTTCCTTGGAAATATACCTGGCGTTGTGTTTAGTTTCATTCACATATGTTGGAGCAATCCTTTATTATTAGTCTGTACATCTCCAAATTTCAGAATGGTTTGTTCCACCTTGTGATGTCATGAAGCAGTAGTTTTCAGTTCAGAAGAGATGGTGATTTTAGGGCTAAAATTATCCAAATGATTCTAGTGAAGTGTATGGTATTTAAAAACGCAGTGGAGCACTTCCTGGATTCAAATATGCAGGGTATGTATGTTAAACACGACTGAATGAAATAAATTACAACTCCAGGTATTTTTGTGATGAGGAAAGAACATTATAACATAGATCTGAAAATAACGTATGCGCCCTTTAAAGCCGCACTGTGTTTACTTTTTACCCCAAAAATAGACTAAAATAAAAACTTGTTTAAAAATGATTTATTCATCTTTTTGATGTTTTTATTGCACTGAAAAACAAGTTTCTTGCAACTCCACAAACCTGACTACTGACCTCCAGCTTGTTCCTTTGGCTATAATATCCACAGTATGACATAAAAAACATCTCTGTGGAAAAGTATGGTTTTAACTTTCTATTTCCATGGCGTCACGCTGCCAACAGAATGTTACACAGCGTTGCTTTCAACAACAATCTGTCTTTTTAAAATGCAAGACAATATTATGAATATATGTGCGTAGTTATTTGTGCAAAGTTACGAATGCACACAATACAGCATCTTTCTGCCATATGAGACACTTTACAAAATAATGTTAACTGCTAACCCGAATGAAAAGAACACTGCAACTGGCACTAGATTTCATTTAGATTTCATAGCTTTCGGGCGATCAGATCATATTTGTGACCCCTGTAGCTGGACTTATCATCATTTCAAAGATCATTTCATTTCAAAGATAATTACTGAGTGAAGTTGAAAAGTCAAGCTAAAGCTATAAGCACTTCTGCATGCACAGCAGTAGAGGAAATGTGCTAACAGCGCCCATGTAAATTGAATACGAGTTAATGATGGCGTTTCTCAGTAGGGCCACTTCGTTTGGCTCCACGGCTCCTCCCTCACATAGACAGGAGCAAGGAGAGGGCAGTTCAAATCAGGGAGCATTATGGGTAATTTCAGTATGCAAGTGCAGTGAGACAAGATTGAATCATTATAGAAGGCCTGTCTTTAAAAGCTGAAATGTTTTTTTTTAAGGTAACTTGCTTAAAATGCAGGGCAAATTTGACTACTAATAATTATATTTTGGATTTTACTGTAAATCTTGCTTAGTTGTTTCTTTAAAATTTTGATGAAGTTTATAATTTTACTTCCTAGTCAGACATCGGCAATGGGGACAGCAGATATGACATACGTAATTGTTACCTAGCAACTATATTATAAACAAGGACCAAAACTAGACTGCACAATAGTTATAATTAGACTAATGAACAAATGGATTATAATGCCTTTATTTTCAAAGTTTAAACTGATAGAAAAATGTCTTCCATGTGTATAAATTATTTCTGCATTTTAGATGGAATTTTCCGTGTTGATGACCCGGGTATTCAGTTTTAGAATTCAGCTACTTCCTAAAAATGCGTATTGATACTTAGCAGGTGATATAATCAATATTTCCTGGGTGATGTGATGCTAACTATAGGCTCTGCTCTGTCTGAGGCTTTATTAGACTTTAATCTGTGCTTTTCAGTTACTTACACTCACCATTTTTGTTGAAAATCAAACTCCTAAACAGGACCATGAACGCTCGTATTGATCACAAGCTCCTGAAAATGTGTTGTTAAAAGCCATTTTGTGTTTTTTCAGACAGACAGACTTAAAACTTTTTTTTGCTGATGTATGCATTGTGTCACCATCGTAACTCCTAAACATTCCACCATTAGAGATATGTGTTGAACATCAGGTATCAAGGACACCTCCAGGTCAGTTCTTGTTATCTGGCCTTAACTCAGAGGTTATAATACTCCCTACAATGAAAGCACAATGTTGAGTGTTCATCTCTCTGGGTCCCATATGGTATGAAGGTCTCCTGCCTCTTTACAAATGTGTTTTGTTTGATTCACTAGTTTAATCCTGCATATTTAGGCCAAGTTCTTAAAGTAACCTGCAATCCAGAAGTCCATACCTTGGCAAGAACATTCTTAAAGGGCCCATATTAAGCTATTTTCTGATCTATGTTATAATTTTATATTCTAATCACGTACCAGGAGTTGTTTCACTAACACGTTTAACACAAACCCTGCAGATTTATTATATTCAAACAGAAAACACTGTTCCACCTTGTGATGTGCTCCACCATGTTTTTAAACTCCATACACCTTCACTAGAATCATTTTGATGATTAGAGCTCTGGAATTGTCAATCTCTGCTAAACAAAAGGTAAAATGTAGCTGTTAACTTGAAAACTTCATGACATCACAAGGTTGAACAGAGCATTTTGAGCTTTGGAGATGTACAATCTAATAATAAAGAGTTACTCAAATATGTATGAATGAAACAAAACACAACTTCCGGTTGTTTTTGGGGAGGTAACTGCATTATAAGATGGCTTAAAACTCACAAGAGTCATTTTTGCATAACATAGGACCTTTAATGGTAGTTCTGCAATTGCCTTCACTGTACAGAATAATAAATTGATAACTGTCTTTAATTTGGTTTGCATTGTTTACATTTATAACATGCATACAATATAACAAAAGGTCATATTTAAGTTGCACTATGTGACAGATTCACCTGCTTATTCCGCAGTATGGCATTAAACTCCTCTGTGTCTCCCAGGTCAAATACAGACAGAGACAAGTAACTGAATAAATGCTATTTACAAGTAATGCCATAACACAGCATTTCAAACAAAGCAATGACGGAGACAAGCAAGTAGCGGACCCCCCACCGGAAAAGTTACAGATTCCCTTTAAACAAACATCTACGGCAGATGTCAAATACATTAACTTCAGTCTATCCAAGGTCCGCTCCCCCCAATGACTAATTTAAATCAATGTCAAAAATACCAAACATTTAATTTCAAAGTGCTCCAAACTTATGGATCAAAACTTCATTACAAAGTGCAGTCTGTTTAAAAAAGTGCCTATTCTGCCCCTTGGTGATAGCAGTAGGTCAGACGGTAAACCCGACTCCAAAGCAAAGGCAAGATGAAGTAAAGAGGAAAAAAGTATTGAACTACCGTAGCCAAGGACATGGGAGTGTGTGCCTGCCCGAGCTACGCACTGCATGACTCCATTTCCCTCTGTGAAGAAATTGGTTCAAGATTGCTTTAATAAATGATACATACACAAACATGGCTGGTGTACACTTGGTCAAAAAAAAAAAAAAAAAAAAAAAAAGATTATTGGAAGAGCTCTTAAAAAAAACAGTAGGAACTCTCCACCGCCAACGCGCACACTGTGGCGGCAGTATGGGGCTGCATCTGGGTCGGCTAACCTTTACTCCGCTGGCCAAGTGCTAGCATGCTCCACACCGCGCGTCATAATAAGGCTAATAATCGTATCATTAGCCTCTGCGCGAAAGGGGCAAGCTAGCAGCCAAGAGGAAGAGATTAGAAATGCTAACACCTTCTCCCCTTCTGTGTACGTCGGCAGCCAGCAGCTCGTAGCACACAACAGCCCTCCCCTCGCCGGTGTCTCCGCGGGGGGTTTGTCCCAATTAGCACAGAGTCAGGTGTTGCCGGAGACGTACTGAGATAGCAGGTTATGGTAACTGGGAACACACTGAACCGGAATGGTGGCTAACTGCTAACTAGCATACTTTGCGGACACAGCATGGTTCTTTACCAGGAAAAAGAAAAAAAAAAAGAAGAAAAAAACACTTTGATCCACAAGCACTTTACGGCATGGTGCGCGGTGCAAGCAAACACCTTCTGAATCCAGGCATGGCAGAGATACCACAAACCCAGCACTAAAAATGCATATAAATGCGTATATTAAAAACATAATTTAAATTTCCCAGTGCTGTAGAGGATGGCTCACAATTAACGTGTTTTTTTCCGTTTTAAATCATTTTTTTTAAAGGTGCGTTGTGTAACTTTTTGGTTTGAAGTCCGTCACCTGCTTGTTTCTATGGATATGTCGTTGCTGTACTGGGAATGTTCCACAGTATGACATTAAACAGTTCTACTTTACATTTATTCAATTACAGGTGGTTTTATAGCTCAAAAATACCTAGAAAAACAGGCGTCGTGACTGTGAGCGGGATCGCCTCTCCTTAGATCTAACCTGTAACTTGGTCCAGTTTGGTCTCCATGAAGGTAGAATGTTTTAATGCCATACTGTGAAACATTCCAGACACAGCAATAACATTTCCACGGAATAAGGCGTTTTGACGGCCCCTCCTTGATTGCATTTACCTTCTGTAGTTCAAACTTTCTCTAAATTTCCATTGGCTGAGTGGCAGTGAAGAAAGGTTGCTCCGTTTTTAGACTCTAATGCACCTCACAAGAAGTACTCAAAGAACCATTAGACCCTTACCTATAATGATGGTTTTCAAGCGTGAACTTTAGTCTCAAAATGTCGTTATATAAATGTTGGATTGTTCAGGGTGGACTGGTATATTTCCTTTAAGACTGAAAGCAGACAGAGAAGAGGGAGCTAAGAACAGAAAGAGACTGGGTCAGAGCTCACTGGGTGCAACATAATGGCGTCAATGGATCAGAGTTTACAGCAGTGGTGGATGAAGTACTCAGTTTTGTTACTTAAAAGGTGCATTGTGCAACTTTCCTGGTGGAGGGTCCATCAAACGCTTTTCTCCATGGAGATGTTATTGCTCTGCCTGGAATGTTTCACAGTGTGGTATTAAACCTTTCTATCTTCATGGAGACCAAACCCGACCAAGTTACAGGTCAGATCTGTGGAGAGGCAACCCCGCTCACACTGTTTTTCTAGGTATTTTTGGGCTATAAAACCACCTGTAATTGAATAAATGTAAGGTGGAGCTGTTTAATGTCATACTGTGGAACATTCTAGGCAAAGCAATAACATCACCACGGCGTCAAAATTTGCACAGTACAGCTTTAAGTAAAAGTACAGATACATACATGAACAATATACAATTTACAAGTTACAAGATACATCACATGAAAAACTCTACTTCAGTAAAAGTATTTAAATACCGGTTTAAAAACATACTTTAAGAGTAAAAAGGAAAAGTATTTCACACGTGTTGTTAATTTGCTAAAATGTGGTGATATTGATTTAAAAATTATATATATATTCATAGCAACTTATCAATTTCTTAATTTTTCTCCTGAATTTTGTGTATTTATTTTTGTTTGCTCAAAGATGAAGCTTGAATTAAAAAATGTAGTTAGGATGTACCACAAACATGGTAAAATAACAAAGTATTTTTACTTTTCAGTCCGGTTAAAAAATGAAGTGGAGTAGAAAGTACAGATACCTGCTTTCAAATATCCATCCATCCATCCATCCATCCATCCATTTTCTTCCGCTTATCCAGGGCCGTGTCACAGGGGCAACAGTCTAAGCAAGGACTCCCAGACTTCCTTCACCCCGGACACTTCCTCCAGCTCCTCCAGGGGGACCTCAAGGTGTTCCCAGGCCAGCCGAGAGACATAGTCCCTCCAGAGTGTCCTGGGTCTTCCCCGGGGCCTCCTTCTAGTGGGACATGCCCAGAACACCTCCCGATGGAGGTGTCCAGGAGGCATCCGGAACAGATGCCCAAGCCACCTCAGCTGGCTCCTCTTGACGTGGAGGAGCAGCAGCTCTACTCCGAGCCCCTCCCGTGTGACTGAGCTCCTCACCCTATCTCTAAGGGAGCGCCCAGCCACCCTACGGAGGAAACTTATTTCGGCCGCTTGTGTCCGCGATCTTGTCCTTTCTGTCATTACCCAAAGCTCATGACCATAGGTGAGGGTAGAAATGTAGATTGACCGGTAAATTGAGAGCTTTGCTTTTTGGCTCAGCTCCCTCTTCACCACAACAGTCCGGTACAGCGACCGCATCACTGCCGACGCTGCACCAATCCGCCTGTCAATCTCACGCTCCATCCTCCCCTCACTTGTGAACAAGACCCCGAGATACTTGAACTCCTCCACTTGAGGCAAGGACTCTCCACCCACCCGCAGAGGGCAAGCCACCTTTTTCCGGTCGAGAACCATGGCCTTGGACTTGGATGAGCTGAAGTAAAAATAAAAAGTATCCACTGTAAAATGTACTTAAGTAAAGTACAGATACCTAAAAAAAAATCTTCTTACAGTACACTACAGTACTACTGCTAACCCTACTTTTACTTTGTTAATTTCCACCATTGGTTTACAGGGATTATAAATGAAAATATACCAATCAATCAATCAAACTTTATTTATAGAGCCCTTTACAACACTCAAGGTAACTAAGTGCGTGCCAATAAAAGCAACACAATATAAAAACATTCAAAACATTAAACATTTCAATAAAACAAGTGTGTTACTGTTAAAAGCCAGTCTGAATAGATTTAGATAAAGTTTTGAGCGTTCAGAGTCTGTGATAGTGGGCATATCGAGGGGCAATACGTTGCTCCTAATGCAGACCAGTTTTCAGTGAGCATATGTGTTCTTCAGTTTTTGTAGAAGTTTATTTCAGGTGGAGGGTGTGCCGATTAGAAATGTTGCTATAAAACATTTCAGTGTATTTGTGTAAACTGCATTAATTCACTTTTAGGTGTTATCCCTCACAAGAACTTACACATGTGTTCTTGCTGTGAGTTGGGCCACCTCTTTACAGATCTGACCTTTCACCTCATTGTCTCCATGGTATTAACTTTCTTTAAATAAGACATTGTGCTTGAGTCTGCTATACAGTTATAATCTATGACACCCGTGGATCATTATGTTGTTATTTGGACATTTCAGTATTCATCTAAAACGACTTAATAAAAGGAACAAGTGCGCTGACTTCTGCGTTAGAGAAATGCGGTGCCGAGTGGGAGCTGATGTTGCCATAAACATCATCACAGCAAAGAGGCGTGAAGATTTTGCTGTAAAGTTTTTAAAAGTCATTTTTGTCTAATAGGTTTACTTTAATAGTACTGGGGAGTATTATAGAGAACTAGTGTGCTTAATTATGAAGAAGATATTTCACAAACCACAAATGGACGTTATGAACAAGAGTAACGAAAAGAGAGTAAGTGGAAGTGTGTGTGTGTTTTGCTCAGTGTCTTGTTCATGTCTTACTTAATGACTACTGTAACAAGAAACAATTCCATTATTATAAAAGATTTTTTTATGTTATATTATTTATTTCCCCCTTTTATTGTACATTTAGTTTTTTCCTCATTACAGATATATTGTAAAAGTCAAAATGAGACCGCTGTGTGTTGTCTGCATCCAATTAAACCAGGAAGTGAGGTGTTAGCATGCTAGTTTCTGTTATTATTACCGCGACAGCAATACTCCGCTCTGGCCTCTATTCAGATGAGAAAAGTTCTTATAAATTCTGAATAATTAGGACGCTGTGAATCGAGTTTGTAAGTTTGGACTGCTGCTGCTTTTTCACTTTTTTAAGATAATAAAAACAAGATATAGTACTTTTAAAACCAATTTAAAAACATCAACAAGTACAGAGGTGGGTTGAGTAGCCAAAAGTTGTACTCGAGTAAGAGTAACGTTAATTCAAAATACTATTGTTCAAGTAGAAGTAAAAAGTAGTGGTCCAAGAAATTACTCAAGAGTAAAAAGTATTTGGGAAAACTATTACTAAAGTAGATTCAAATATTCAAGATTTTATAACAAAATTATGTTTAGAGCAGTTTTAATGTAAAGTGCAAGTAAGAGTAACTGTCAGAAATTCAAATCATTTCATATAGTCAACATAAACTATAGTGAAAAGAGTAACAAAAATAAAAATATTGCTCAAGTAGGAGTAAAAGTATGCTACTAGAAAAGTTACTTAAGTAAATGTAACTGAGTAAATGTAAATGAGTACCACCCACCTCTGAACAAGCAGCACGGGTAAAAAAAACAAAACAAAACAGCAGTCTAATAAAACTACATTCTGCTTTTTGTCCCTCAACACCAATCACCATGTTTTGGTATTTCTGTAAATTGTACATCACTTCCTGACTGTGGCGAGCTCGAGTGTGTGTGCCGTTGATTCTAATGGCAACTGAAATGATCATGACACACAAACAAGCTCCGAACCGGGACACTGTTGTGGTTTTAACAAGCGCTCCTCTCCACATCCTCTGACAGAAGCAGAATGAGACTGGCCCTTCGCACGCCTGTGTACTTTTGGTCTTCATTATACCATTTGCACAGGCTGTCATTACTTATTGATGGTGGGTCTGTTTAAAATGCAGCATCACAGCAGTAGATGGCACAAAACTGTCACAAAAACACAAAGAAACACACTTGTTCATTCATCGTAACAGAGCCAGGCCTGGAATCAAAACACAAGAGGTTCTGCTCAGGCTCACTGTGGGCGCCAAGATCTAATATTGCTTTGTCATATGAAATATGAAAATAAGTAAGTGTGTATGTACATTATAATACATATACATATACATATATATATATATATATATATATATATATATATATATATATTTTTTTTTTTTAATTAATTTTTTTAATTAAAGTTTCTGCAATGCCTTTGAACCCTTAATATTTTATTTTCCTTTTTTTTTTTTTTTTTTTTTTTTTACTTCATTTTACTTTACTCTTCAAAAAAGTAAAATAGAAAAGTCCATAGGAAAAATTTATGGAAAATTTATTACTGGAGCAAACTTCGTAGTGAGCAGGAATGTTAAGCTCCATAGTCCTGTTTAACTGTGATCGTCCCTGATCAACGAAGTCTGAATAGGAACAGAACAAAAAAATAGAAAATAAAAAAAATGCAGAGTTGTAATTGCCAATTAACAATTCAAAACTACAGTACATATTGTATTTTTCAATGGTCAAAAGTACTTCGTTTAAGTATCTTAAATGTATAGGTTCTAGGTTCACATCCTAAAATTTGATGCCGTCAGGTGGAGGGTTGGGGCCTTTAGAACTCGATGGGAGATGCACTGATTTTGGAAGAAATACCCAAACCTATAACCTACACATGTTAAAATGTAGTTATCTCATCAAAAACATACCTGGACTTGTTTTTTTTATTTGTTTGAGTAATCCGTCATTAGTCTCTACGTTTCTCAGAAGCTCAAAATGCTCTGTACCTTATGATGAAGAGGTAGTTTTCAAAAGCACAATATGGGCCCTTTACTTATAGTAGTAGATTCGGCCTTCATCTGAGAGACTGCAACTGAAAACCACCAGTGCATTCAGTACAGGCTTATACAGTATCGGCCTATTATAAAACTAGAACACTGTCATGGAAGTTAAACTCACTCCCTGGAAGTCATGATGCAAACTCGTGCCCAGATTTGGTCAGACGATATGTGCTGGAGGTCAGGCTCATTGGAAACTGTTATCTTTGTACACTCAGCCAAAGCCCTCGTTACACTGCTGCATTCTGGGATAAGTGACAGTGCCTACCCCCTCCTCTTCCTCCTCTCCCCCCTCTTCCTCTTTGCGTCTCTTCGGGATATCAGATAATTTAGTTTTTATTGTAAGCCACCCTCTAGCTTAAACTATACTTTTAAATTGTCAGCAGGAAAATGTTTGAACTTGGCATATATGGAAGACTAAATATACAGCGATTGTGAAATTCAGTGCTATGCTAATATCTATGGAAAGTTGTCCACACAGCTCAATATTTTAGCTTCTATTCTATTATTTTACATCTCAGTAACGTCCAAGTTAAAGGCTAGCAAATTAAATATCAACTCAATACATGCCTGCTACCCATCCAAGTCCCAAGTCAGGTCTGTGGGTACGTAAGCCTGCGTACACTAAGAATGCATGTTTTTCAATGTATTCCAGCGCAATAAAAATACAGAAATGTTGACCTTAAATAAGTGTATTATGTCACATTTTTCAATCCAAATAGTTTATTTTAAATGCATGTGTACATTTAAAATAAACTATTTGGATTTGGACATTTTTTTCTTTAAGTTTACCACTTTCTACAGTTCATATAGACACAGAAGACATCAAATATATGGAATGTAGCAAAGAAAAAAATCAGTTTCTCAAAGTAGCCACCATTTCTTGAGACTGCAAAACCCTTCTTGATGAATTGAATGAAAATGTACTGTTTTTCATGAATTTCCCACTGTATTAGTATTATTATTGTGTATTTTTTTTTAGGATGCCTATTAACATCTGGCAGGGGGACGACCGATGAAAAATAGCCTTTTCGGCTAACTCGGGTATATTTACATTTGTTGTAATGTTTATTAATGTACATTGTCTCTCTTACCAAATAAATAAAAAATAATAAATAATAATTCACGTGAAATGGCTTTCACTTCATGTGTGTCTTGTCAGGGTCAAAAAATGGAAAAAATACAAAGCAGTGATCAAAGCAAAAGATGGCTTAAAAAAAAAAAAAAATCTAAAACAAGCTATAATTTGGACATTATTTTTGTGCCATTCGTAGTTGTGACGCCTTGATGAGAGAAGAAAAATACATAAAAAAGTGTGTCCCAGCTTTGGCCTGGGAGTGTATGTTAAAGCTTTAATCACCCGTCTCCCATTTACCATCAACCATCACCTCTTAATCCGTTCTTATACAACAAATGCACTCTCTCTCCCCTCATCCTACATTTGTTCTCTGCCTTGTCTCCACTGCAGTACCACCAGCCTCCCTAGCATCTCGTATTCACCACCACACCAATTCTGAAGATTTGGGTGCCAAATTTGATCAACCCCATAATCCACTGACATTGGGTTAGGGTTAGGATCATGATGGCGTGTACAACATTATTTTTTTTTTACACATAGCGGGTCTCTGTATGTGTGAGAATCCATGTGCTGGGTGTACAGGTGCAGAAACACAACAGAAGGGGGCTGGTGTTGGTAAAAGCAGAGGGGGAGATAGGTGTTACTGGCTGTTTTCAGATTGGAGCGTGTGGTGATGTCCCTCCCTCTCAGAGATGGGAGCAGGAGCCAGGATTTCTGAAATGGATTTGTGAGTTCCAGCTTCTTTTTTATTAGCGACTTTTTGAAGACTTCTGATCATTCAAAAGAGCTAGTCCTAATTTGTCATCTGTCTGTCTGAAACCCTGACTGTATTACACAATTATTTATCCAACCACATAAAATACATCTTATGAGCAGTGATTTTTGATGGTGGCCATTTCAAGAGCAGATTTCCATGAATATAAATTATAGTGTTCCACCAATCATGTGTCAGTTTGTGAAGAAAAAGTTGAAAATATGTTGAAAATTACAGGGAGTAGAGAGTTCTAAAAACGCTAGGAAGAATTCTATCCAGAAATTTGGCACGATTTACACATTAGAAACATTTTTTTTCTGATACTTTAAAACATGAATTCAGCAAAATAAAGGTGTTTAATTATATTTGTTTTTCAGATAATAATTTCCTCGTTACATTAGAGGAGTTTTGCTTGGTAAAAGTTATGGAATTTGCTAATGTTTTGTCATGATTTCTAACCAGGAAGTAAAATTTTAAACCTAAAAAATGGCCAAATTTGGAAAACAAGTGTCACTGTTTTTTCTTCCAAAAATCTTAATTATGATCTTAACTGTTTTAGTAAAATGTTTGTAAATTTGCTATGGCTATTTATAATTCCGAAACCCATAGATAATATTTATAAGTATGGATTTTAATTCTTCAAATATATTGTATAAATAAGTGTGTATGACTGTTTTTTATGATTCTCTATTTTTAACTTAATCTGGTGGGATAATACCTGTTTTAAACATAAATTCTAGACAGACAGAACAAGAGGCAGTTTGCGAAGAAAAGCTGAAAAAATATGTTGAAAAATTACAGGAAATAGAGAATTCTAAAAACACTGATGACTTCACGCTATAGGCAGAATTCTACCCACAAATTTGGCACAATTTACATGCAGGAAATACATTTTTAAGGAGCTTTACACCCATTATTTCAACAAAATAATAGTTTTCAATATTTCTATTTGCCAAATAATAATTTCTGTGTACATTAGCATTTTGGAATCCTAAAAAAAAAGCTAAAGTGGGAAAAATTCCATACTCCGTACAACATGTGCACTGCTTTTCAATGTTTTTCCACTTAAAAAAACAAAAAAAATATTTATTGATGTTACCCAAACCAATGAATTAAACAAAATAAATAAATATATTTTTCTATTTCAGCTAAAACCCACTTCTTAATCTCAACTGCAGCAGGAAAACCATTAGCCCGCTCATCATTGGTTTAACAAGCTTTGTCCCTGTTGTTGGGTAAACACAAGTACCACACAAAAATTATAAATAAAATAAAGTAGAAAGAACCTCAAAACACACACACACACACACACACACACACACACACACACACACACACACACACACACACACACACACACACACACACACACACACACACACACACACACAAACCCTACTGACTCCTGCTTCTCGTGAATGTCATTTTGTTTATTAAACCCAACATAAACAATACACAATCCCTCGCGGTCTAAACAGGGCCAGCTTGTGTTCTGCTTACCACTTAGTCCTCCTTTGTTATGGGACATTTACAGGTCTTTTCATCAACAAATCCAATAGTGCGGAGTCTAAGTGGAGACAGGAGTGGGAGAGGGGCTTTGGACAGCACATCTGGGTTTGGGCCGGTTAAGAGTTTGGAAATATGATTAAATTACAAACAAGCATAAACAAGCATGCCTGTAATGACAGTGCAGTGGAGCGCATGGCCTCTGTCAAGAAGTGCGCCACAATACGATGTTTATTTATGAACAAAATTTAAACTGCAAAAAGAAAACGGATTATTTGATAGGAGACATCCATTTGTAAAGCCAAAAATTTAAAAGACACTGTATCTGATTTTTACCGTCTTAAAAATGTGACAAACAAAACTGGTTCATTTTAAATGGTTTGCAGTGGTCCAAAGTTTTTCCTCACTTATCTTATCCATTCCAAGCATTTTATTTAAGTTTCTAAGTACACGACTTTTGAGACCAGAGCCGTGACAGTAAAGCTAACACCAACTAGCATTCTAACACGCGCTTCCTGATTACCAGACAATAAATTGCTTTAATTGGATGCAGAGAGTAAACAGCGGACATACTTTGGCCTCAAGAGCTGCTTATACAATATATCTGTACTGGGGCAGACACATTTTGGTCAGATACATGAGGAAAATAGGGTACAGGGTCTTTAAGTTCACTCCAAGTATGTATTCATGTTTCCAAAAAGAATGATAAACCACTAGAAAAAACTATAAACACAAAGGGGATCAGATCAGAGTTAAAAGAGCAGTGGGAAGCAGTTGCTTTGAGACTTTGACAGCTCTGCAATTCTAGTTTAGATGCAAGTCAAAACTGTGCTATTATTATTTGTGAAATATGGTGCAATACTTCAGATGCATGATATACATGATATGATATAGGATTACCAGTGCTGTTTTGTGGACTAGGTGTGAATATTTGAGGAGGACAAAGTGATAAAATGGATGAGAATGCTGAGGTCAGTAATAGAGTCGTCTTTAAATTATTTTCGCTATTTCCCAA
This sequence comes from Taenioides sp. WSHXM2023, assembly GCA_029959045.1. Classification (NCBI taxonomy): domain Eukaryota; kingdom Metazoa; phylum Chordata; class Actinopteri; order Gobiiformes; family Gobiidae; genus Taenioides; species Taenioides sp. WSHXM2023. The sequence goes on from CM057090.1 coordinate 26,840,577, forward strand.
GTTTGTATCTGTAAAAACTGGTCAGCAATATGGTGTCTTGAAAATAAGCGATTAAAGGATTAAAGATTGCTCAAACATGCACAAATCAGTCCAAATACAACTTCGGGAGAGTAAATGGTGAGGGGAAACAACTACAACATGGTTAAAACCTGTAAAAAGTTTTTTTGCATAATAGATCCGCTTTAAGCTTTTCTTTTCATCTTTGATCCGCCTTAGCTTTTGATTTGTCAGTGACTTAATTTCAGAATGAATTTAATCATCTATAACAAATATAAAAATAATCAATATAAAAAGTCTTTCCTAGTACAATCCCACTCATTCCTTTGCCCACTGTGCCGGTTCCCCAGTTAAGCTATAATATTCTGCTTAATTCTCTACACCACTTTGATTGACCAGTTGCACAACCCTGTGCTTTTTACAAGTGTTATTCGCTTCTTCTGGCCAAATTGGGTAATTACAGTCGGCCAATTACTAGTATTATTCAAGCCTTCTTCACGGACTTCTATGGCAGTATAATTCCTGCTCAGACTCAGCTATTAATTTGTGGTTTAAGCATAAGAATGTGATTGGGTAACACAATCTGAGTGCTTTGTAAGGAACAGAACCAGGGCAGTATAAACGGATAAAACTGGTACATTTCTACAGTGAAAAATTGGATGATATATGCAATGTGAAAGTCAGAGAGTCCTTCAAGAGGGGGTATTTGACTTCTATGAGGTAGTAACTGCTAACACATAACATTTAGATCACCGTGTTAGCTTTTATTGTTTTGAAAATGCTATATTCACTGAAAACAACGTATTAACATGTTTGATAAGCATCATTTTTGTTTTCATTGCTCCCTTTGCTCTCCGCAATAATCACTCCCCCTTCAGAGCGCAATCACAACACAATCAGCGTGCATCCCCCAACTTTGCAAGTTGTTGTGTACAGTTTTGTATCATGCTTTTGTATATTTATGGACAATTGTCGTGTGGGAGCATGGGTGATGTAGGTGTGTGGGCTGAGCATTGGACAAAATCTTACAGCTAATTTCAAAGAGGTTTTGAATAGGGCCCAGGAGAGATCACTAAATTACTGAAACATGCATGGACATCTATAACCTCTTCAGGTATGGTTTTGATGAGGGAACAATGTTACAACATGGTAGAAAGTGCCAAAAAGTCAATTTTGCATAATAGCCCGTCTTTCTTGAAAGTCTCTGGCTACAGTACATGTTAATATGACCTGTTCTGACTTTTGTATTGGGAACTGGCATTTAGTTTAATGTTTAAATTGGTTTCCTAAATTGAATTTCCACTGACATGTTGGGCTGTCTGGTTTTCATTATGGTTAGATTTTGAACATTGTCTTGCCAATGTAACGTTTCAGAAGTTGAAAAGAAAGAAGTAAGTAAATAAGTAAACTTTGTTTATATAGAGCTTTTCACAGATAAAAATCACAAAGTGTTTTACAGAGAGCAGGTACATAAAAACAACAATAAGCAAAATAAGGTTATAGGAAAAGCTTTTCTAAACAGGAGTGTCTTCAGCTGATTTTTAAAAGAACTCACAGAGTCAGTCACACAGAGAGTAAGGGTCAGAGCGTTCCATCATTTTGGGGCCACAGCCTGAAAGGACAGCTCCCTCTGAGTTGTAAACCTGTTTTTGGGACCACCAGCAGGTTATGACTGGAAGACTGGAGGGTGAGCCAGAGGAGTAAGGAGTTAAAAGGTCCAGGATGTACTGGGGACTTGCCTGTGGAGAGCTCCAAAAGTAAAAACTAAAATTTTAAAATCAATCCTGAAAGAAATGTAGGTCATGGTCAAGTCATGGACATATCTTTGGGAAAAGGGGGTTTGAGGATCCTTCCTCAGGAGGGAAAGATAAATACATTTAAAAAAAAAAAGTATAAGCCAGGACACACCTATTTTTAAGCATTTTATGACCACAAAGCTGCACTTCCCCTGATCATCCCCTCTTGGGTAGCACGGTGGCTAGGGTTACAGGGCTACCTTCACAGTGAGAAGGTTGCAGGTTTGACTCCCGGGTTGTTGTCTCCCTAGCGCCACTACACAAACCTGTACCCATGTCCTTGAGCGTTTGATTTAAACAGTGCAACAGTTGTCTGAAGGAGCTGCTGACGTGATAATTGTTGTTTGTTATTACACAAACAGAGACTGGCCTGATGTAGCAGGACTCTTTATTATGCAGACATTCTCTCTCTCTCTTTCTTGTACTGCTCAGCCCTTTTCTTTCCCCTTTTTCTTTCTCCATTCTCTCCTCATTTTTGTCTCCACCCTTCCTGTCTCTCTCTCTAATCTACCCCCACTGTCCTTTTCTTACCTCATCTCTTTCCCCTGTCTCTCCTTCTCTCCTCCTTTCTGCCCCCTGTCTTTTTTGTCTCCTCCCTGTCTGTCTCTTCTCATCTTCCCCGTCATCCTGTCCCTACTCTACTACTTTCCCCCGTCTCTCATGCTCTCACCTCTCTCTTTTCCTCCCCTCTCTTCTCTCTCGGTCTTTCCTTTACTCTCTCTTTCTCTCCCCTTTACTCCATCTCTTCTCCCTCTCTCCTTCCCTCTTCTCCAACCATACCCTTGTGCCCGTGTTCTTATTGCAGGTATAAATCAGGGCCTGTAATTGGTCCAGAGCACTAACCCCAGCAGGACATCCCACCTCAGGCTGCTCCTAATTGGCCACACGCAGAGACTGGAGACCTGCCCCCAGCCCCTCCACGGCGGCTGCAACAGGTGAGTTTGAGACAGAAAAATACTAAAATCTTCTATATACTATCTCCTCATTTAACCCATCTTCAAAGATATGTAGAGCATGCCTAATTAAAATGTGTTTTCTGGCTCCTTTTTCCCACAGAGCAGTGACAGGCTAAGCTAAATCTGTGCTGTTGTGTAAAGTATGTTTTTATTTTATCGTGATTAAAATGATTAAATAAAGAATATGGTAATTGTTGTGTGAATGCTAAACCCAACAGACCAACAAAGGAAATAGCAGGAGGTTTGTGGTTACATTAAAACATTGTGCTAAAATAATTAATCTGTTTATGAATTATTTGAATTTACATGAGCTCCATATAAACAAATTGTGCACTTTATTTAATAACAAAGGGAACAAAATGTGGGGGAAAAAAAGTAAAAAGAGTCAATTTTCAGATGGAGGTTCCACTGCCTGCTTGTATCCAAGGTGACTGCTTTGCCTAAAATGTTCCATGATGTGAAATTATACCTCTATATACATCTATGGCGCCAAGCTGGGACCACCAGGCCAAGTTACAGGTCAGATCTGTGGAGAGGCAACCCAGCCCGATAAGCCTCTGATTTCACATTTAGTAATAAAATTCTGTTTTTGAATAAATATTGTTATTTATAGTTTAAAAGGCCACAATTTTCTGATTTATGTTATAATATGGTTTCCTCATCACAAACACATCTGGAGTTGTGTTTTGTTTCATTTCCACATGTTCAACACCTGCATATTTAGCTGTTAACTACCACTTCATGACATCACAAGGTGGAGCAGAGCATTTAGCTTTAGAGATATGGACAGACCAATAATGCAGGATTACTCAAACATGCTTAAATGAATCAAAACACAACTCCAGGTATGTTTTTGATGAGATAACAACATTCTAACATGGCTTAAAACTCACAAGAATCAATTTTGCATAGTACAGGACCTTTAATGTTGTGTCTTTTCTGCTGTTAAAGTCAAGTTATGCAACAAAAAAAGGGTTAAATTTTTTATGTTTTTGTTTTTTATTTTACCAAATCACACTTAATTTACCCTCTAATTTACAAATGAAACCCTCCCGTAGTCTAATCCGCCCTTAAATGTTGAAAACCTCTTCTCTTGATCCAATTAGCTATTTACCGCAGTGCAATCAGCTTACAAAAAGGCCACCCTCCCACCCCCACGGCGCCTTCTACGAAATAATCAATCATTTTCTTTACCTTCATTACATTTTAATGAATATTTGAACTGCACCATACGCCCAGGCCCAAGTGTGCTTTTTATCACCTCCCCGCCATTGACCCAAATGAAAGACGTATTAGGAGTGATAGAATTAAACATTACAGCGACGGGCTTTAAAACATAATTACGTAAATTCGAGTGCGTGTATAGAGGCGATCAATGCAGACAGTCAATTAGTGGTGTAATGTTTAATCAATTGTCTCTCAGTCCCTCTTCTCTTATGGAGCTATTGTGAGTGGAAACTGTTATAGTTGATGTGTAGTGAGCGTGATGGAGGAACACTGGGCACAGGGGATCAATAATATGGATTTGGTATTAACCGGTCCACAAGTAAAAACAGCAGCGAATGAGTCCAGGGAGTAAAGATATGTGGTTAAGAAGAGGTGAGGAAATATTTTAAAGATGTGTTGTGCTTGTGTCTGTTATATAGTTATAGTCCAGGACACCCATGGATTATTGTCTTATCTGTTTGGACATTTTAATTTGGAAAAGTTCATATTAACAGGAATTTATTTATGGACTAAATAGTGAAATAAAAACATCAGGATCAAGTGAACAATGGGAACTGATGTCGCCTCAAATGTCATCACAGTGAAGAGCTATGAAGTTAGCAAGTAGCACTTTAAAAAAACTGTACCAACAAAATGCCGAATCCTACATGTGTCAGCGATTAAGAAACTGAAATTAGAGAACAAAGTAAATACAGAGCAGTGGGCGTGTACAAGCGATGGTGAACACAGAGGTTCAGAGCAATGACGTCTTGAAAACAGGAGAATAAATATTGCTCAAACATGCATCAATCACAAAATTTAAGGGGGTAAATGAGAAGAAGAAACAACTATAACATGGTTAAAAGCTCTGAAAAGTCGGTCTGCTTTAACATTTCAAGGTTCAATCATGCAAACTAAAATATCTCATGGAAATGACAAACTGGGAGAAATAAATCTGAAACAGTAACCAAACTACTAACCAATTTTTAACAAATCTTAAAAATGAAATCAAGTTTATACAGCTATATTTCCGTCTCCATTGAACCTTCAAGGTGTTTTTGCATAAAAAAATTATAGACACAAAACCTTTCACAGCAAGATGGATTCTTGCAATATTTGTGAGTGCACAAACTGATGCAAGTCCATCTTGGCGTGCGGCCACTGTACGGTTAATCTGTCGGGTGCACCAATCACGTCGCAGCATGGAGGTTTGAGCAGAACCCAAAGGTGAAGCACCCAAACGAACCAAAACAAACATGGTGATGCTGACAGACGTACTTCAGCCTATTTTAGTGTCAATACAGACTATTTAGTTTGTGAAAAACGTGCAGGAGGGAAGCGCACTGGACTGGACTGTGCACTGGATGTAACAAAAGTTTGATTTTTTGGCTTGTTCTGCTGTTGTGACGATTCAGCCAATTTAAATAGTCGTCATGGCATTTTTTGACCATTTCCAGGCAGAGCCATCCCAGACTGATAATGTGTAGAACTCATTTCAATCTGACACATATCTGTCTGGTGTAAGACAGGTTATATCTAGCATGCCATACTTAGCGGAGTTACTTAGCGGACTTACTTTACTCAGGAGCTGCTTATACAATATATATGTACTGGGGCAAGACTTTTTGCTCAGATACACTGACAAAACATTGCCCTTTTGTACTGAAGCTCGAACATTCAGGCTTCTACAAAGACTATGCATAAATAAATACAAAAATGAAGTCTTTCACTTCCCTCTAGTAACACTGACAGCGTGACATTTCTGCCATTCCCTTTAACCTGTTCTGATTAGAGAACAAGATCTCCCAATGAGCAAAATCAACCAAGCATGCAATCACATTCATTTGGCAGGCAGCTGACCTAAACCCCAGCGCAGGTCAGCCTATGATGACAAACCCAGGGAACAGGTTTAGTTTATACTCCTCCAAAACCCCATATTAAAAAAAAAAAAAAAAGCCTATCACAACAGAATAGTATAGCTGTACAACTGTACAACTGCCAGCCTCGGTGAGCTTCATTTGACTGGAGCCGAACACTATGGGTGACGTCACATTCCCTTAGTCCACTTCTTTATACAGTCTATGCTTATGCAAAAAATACTTGAGAAATACTGTTGCAAGATATGTGTCCATTTAATGCAACAGTCACTATTTGCTATGTTTTTTAAAGGTACATGCAAAAACAGAGAACAAACCCAAGGAACAGGTTTATTTTTTGCACACCTCCAAACCTCCATTGAAAAAAAATAATGCCAAAATGCCTATCACAACAGAACAGTATAGCCGTACAACATTAGGCTTATGAATGCAGTCGCTGGAGGGGAGAGCTGCTTATTGCCAAAGCCTTTACAACAGGTGCACGGTCGTGTTTGGAGCGTCAGCGATAGCAGTGATTAAACATTTTTGCAGCTTCTGGGGGAAATCGTTAAAACAGTTTAACACAAATTCGCTGATTTTTTGGTGAGAATCGTTGAGTTTTAACTGCATTTGCAAAGTGTGAATGAAACTGTTGGAATAACTGTTAACTAAGAGATGTGATGAAGCAAATTGGTGGGTATAGATAGGATAAAATCTCTTTGCAGTGACATCATGCTGGGGGTGTTACATGTATCTTTAATGGTGGATTGTTCATCAGTTACCATGGTGACACGATGCAAACAGCTAAATTATTTGTATATTTTATGTATGGGAGACTTGCTTAAGCGTACAATATCATCTCACCCGCTGCAGTTCCAACCAAGTCAACTCTTTCTGGTCAGATTGTGTTAAAAATAAAAATCTGATAAAGTCTAACTTGAGTAACAGCTTCTAACAGAGTAGTGCTTTAAGTTAGCTTCACACCTCCAGGGAATGTTGATGACATCAGCTGTGAAGTATCAATAAAGCCCTTTTCTGAAGCCTTAAAGAAGAGGTATTACACTTCTATGAGGTAACACATACATACACGTCATACTACATACACATATTTAGATCACCGTGTTACCTTTTATTGTTTTGAAAATTATATATTTGCCAAAAACAACATATTAAAATGTTTTAGTTTCACTTAAGTTTCTGATGCTCTGAGTCTCCCCTTTGTTTGCTCTCCACACTAAATCACTCCCCCTTCAGAGTTCTGTCACAACACAATAGCGTGCATACCGCTAATGAAACTAATGCACATCACATCAGCTTTGTCAAGTTGTTGTGTACAGTTTTGTATCGTGTTTTTGTATATTTATGGAGAATTGTCGTGTGGGAGCGTGGGTGACGTAAGCTTGTGGGCAGAGCAATGGACAAAATCTCACAACTAACTGTAAAGAGGATATGAACAGGGCCTTGGAGAGATCGCTAAATTATTGAAACATACATGGATGACATCTAAAACTTCTTCAGGCATGTTTTTGATGAGGGAACAACGATTTTGCATAATATGATTGAAAAATAAAATTGATATGCTGTACACAAATGTACATGATGATCTTCTGAGGCTTGGACACAAAATATGAACCACTGATGAATATGTCTCATAGGGGAACTGTAGTTAAAAAGCAGCACTACAATCACAGCAAAAATATAAAATCAATACAAAATTGTGAGGCCAACAACATTTTATTCTGACCAAATCTTGTGTTTCGTTTTGGGGAAATTGTGTCTCGTCCCATCACTAGAAGGCAATACTTTTTGAAGCTAAAAAATCAACTTTACTTATCTAAAATTTTATAAACAGACAACAATTTCCAAAGTTGTACACAGTAGTGCATGAAAATAAGACAAGGCCCGGTCCCCCTGGTTTTAATGAGGCTGTAGCCATTTCTTTCCATGTATTTGAGCAAAATTTAAGATAAGAATAAGCCCTTTATAATTGTCTCCAAATTTGTCTTCAAGGGCACATTTAAAATATGAACATCAAGGTACGGTATTCAGTAACTGACCAGGAGCAACAAAAGCCACAGAAAAAGGCATTGCACATATTCAAACTAATACCAAGTCCCTTCATGGTATTAAAGCAGACCTATTGTCTAAAACTGACTTTTTGCAGGTTTTAAATATGTTATAGTTGTTTGCCTTTTCATTTACTCTCTCAAAGTTGTATTTGTGCATGTCTGAGGAATCTTTATTAGTTTATTTTCAAGATGCCATCCTGCTGATTAACTCCCGTTATAGCGCCACTTCTCTGTACTTACTTTGCTCTCCAATATTATTATTTTTTATTTCATCAGGACTACACATAGGCCTAGGATTTGGAAGTGTTACGTAGTCATTTTGATACAAATGAAAATAACTGCAGCTTGCTATAGCGTGATCTGCAGCTAGAAGATGCTGAGTCTTTGTCGTGATGACAGTTACGGCGACGTCAGCTTTTCTAACATGAAAGTCAGTGGAGTTTTGGTTTCTTTTATCAAGTCGTTTTAGATAAATATTGTGATTTAAAATGTCCAAATTATAACGTAATACATCAATCTAATGTCAATCTATTATGAGAAAGCAATGACATCTCCACATGCAGGTGAAAGTGACATAATGCACCTTTAATTGAATATGGAAAAGGCATAGAGACGAACAACTCTGACCAGAAGAATACATAACAATATAGATATGTGCGGAATGAAAGGAGCCATCCAGATCTGACAAAATCTCCCTCGTCAAACTGTAAATGTCAAGTGGACTTTGGCTACTTCACCATTTCTGACTTATTTCCATGTCATTAACTCAAATGCCACAGTGCAGGTAGATATGTGTGTGAGTGTGTGAGTGTGTGTGTGTGTGTGTGTGTGTGTGTGTGTGTGTGTGTGTGTGTGTGTGTGTGTGTGCAAGCAAGCATACACAGGGGTTTCGATCTAAACTTTTACAGAGAATAATGAAAAGTCTTACTGTCAAGAATGTCATCTAATAAGACTGGACAGATTCAGACATATTTCAGGAGGTTGTCATTGTGCAGTCTTAAGTCATTGGTCTATGCAAATTTGAGAGCACTTTTAACAAATGACTTATATTAGTATTAAAGGTCCCATATTACACGAAATGGACTCTTGTGAGCTTTAAGCCATGTTACATTGCTGTTAACACCTCACAAACATACCTGGAGTTGTGTTTTGTTTCATTCACACATGTTTGAGTAAACCTGGTTTATTAGCCTGTCTTATATCTGCAAAGCTCAAATGCTCTGTTCCACCTTGTGATGTCATGAAGGGGCTACCTTTTACCTTTTTCTAGGGCTGAAATGGTCTAAATGATTCTAGTAAGCACTATTATTGCATTACCATGACTTCACAAGGTGGAACAGAGTGTTTCTGTTTGAGAAAAGATTAATAATGCAATTTTTCCTTTTAAAATACATGACAAAATTTTGGTGCAATCATATTCATTTTTTTCCCCTGAGTGCCTGAGAGAGTGGTAGCTGGGTACAGTAGCTCCTGAGATTTTTCCTGAAAATCCAAATAATTTCCCTTGTGGATCAATAAAGTTTGTCTAAGTTTAAGTCTATTCCAAAAAAGATTGTAAAAGTGTTTAAAACATTTCTTCATTTTGCCTGCACTGAAATAGAGCAAAGTATCATGTAATTCCCTCAGTATTTGAGGTGATGTTGCAACAAAACTACACATTTAGGTTGTTTTCACAGTTATTTGCTTTCCACACTGCCACAAATTTGGTCGATGCAAAAGAGCATTTGCACTGAGAGAGGTGAACTTGGGCCAGTGTAAACTCAACAGTCACAGTATTCGAGTGCTCTTGGAGCAGCTCCGTTCCAATCCTGAAGCCAAGTTCAAGCAAACAGGGGCCGACTCAATGCTGAAGTTAACACAAGTAAATCTAGTGCACACTGAGGCTGCTCCACAGAGCACACAAACATGTGTGAAAACAAAATTATGCAAAGAAGGGTGTGAGACTTTTGACAATACAAAATCACATTATTTTGGTCACTGATACTTTGCAGTGACATCACGCTGGGGGTGTTTTACATGTGTCTCTATGATGGAAAGTTCACCAGTTACCATGGTGATATGATGCACATATTAGCAAACACTCAAAAAGTTAAGATTTTCTGAACACTAAAGAAAAATACAAAATGGATTTAAACCACACATTTTCAGAAGCCTTTGATCAATATGAGCCTTCATGGTCCTGTTTTAGGAATTTTAACCAAAAAAAGAGACTGACTAACTCAAAAACTGCTGGCCAATGCTAGTTAACTTGTGATTGTAATTTTATGTCTGAGTAAACCTGCATTAGTAGGCTGTCGACATCTCCAAAGCTCAAAATGCCCTGTACCACCTTGTGATGTCACGAAGCAGTCATTTTCAAGTTAACAGCTACCAATAAGTTCAAAAAGTATACAAATATTTCTAGTGAAGGTGTATAGAATTTAAAAACACAGTGGAGCACTTCTTGTATTACCACATGACATCAAAAGGTGGAACAGAGTGTTTTCCATTTGGAAGACATGCGTGAGTGAACCAAAACACAACTACGGGTATGTTTGTGATGAGGAAACAAGATTAGAAAATAGATCAAAAAATAGCATAATATGGAGTACTATTAAAGTCTAGAAAAGACCTGTCGCCTATGGAGACCAAGATCTCTTCTCCTCTGCTCCACACCTCTCTCCTCTGCAGCTCAACCCTGCACTCCGAACTGGACTCTGCTAGATTAAACCAACCACATCTGAGCGCTCCTTCTTCTTTTATATTCATCTTTCAGAGGCTCAGAGCAAAGAGCTGCTTCTGCCCATAACTCTGGTACTAGGCCGGATTACCGTTTCGTACAATGATCCTAAAGACTTTGAGACATGCCTGGTCCCAAACATATAGTCCAATATACTGCATGTATTAAACATAGGAGCAGGGCTAATCTCCATTTTGTTTGACTTCAGGCTCTGTACTCAGGTGGGCAGTGGTCGTTTGCGAAGGTAAAGCATGAAAAAAAAAAAAAAAGAGCTATGAATAGAGTTAGTTCTTGTTACTATGTATTGTTTTATATGATTGTTCTAATTCTTGGTACTTTCAAAATGGGAACTTTACATTTTATTTTGAAATGCCAGAATAATCGCAATCAAAACAAGATTGCAGTTACCAAAATTGCAAAGGCTGCAGTTTTTTAAGATACAACTAAAAGTTCACATTTACAGGTCAGAAATGAAGCTTTCCTGAATGTCTTTAGAATGATCTTGAGCTGTATCAGAACAAGTATAAAACCAGGTGAGTAAACGACCATGGAGCACTGTGGACCCTACCTGGATGAATACACAGATCTAAGGCCACATGGTAAAAAAAAAGTACTTAAATTTAATGTTGAAAATTACTTTTATTGACTAAATAGTGTTTTTATTATCATTGTGGTACTTTCTAAATGGGAGCGTTACATTTTGTTTAGAGCTACAAGATTAACCACAGTCGAATCAAACTCACAATTTGATGTAATTACCAAAATCGCAAAGGTTCCAGTTTCTGAAGTATGGCCATATTTTTATACAGCGCTTTTCACATAGTGTACACAGACACTAGGAGCGAGGAGGGTTAAGTGTCGTGCCCAAGGACACAATAACAGTACTCATCTGTGGAAGCTGGAATCACACCGCCAACCAGTAGGTCAGTGGTTCTGACTGCACTTCCAATGACGTTTATGTCGAGATCGGGATTCAAATCGCCAAGCTTCAGATCAGTGGACAAAAACCCTATCACCTAAGCTACTGTCACCCCTACCATAAATTCCTCCAAAAAAACAACAAAATATCCTGTTGTATTCTGCTTTGCTAATCCTTAGATCTGATTTTTTTTGTCTTTTTGTCGTTTTTTCTGGACGCGTTTAAATGTGAAGTTTGAACAGAATCCTATTATCAAGTCATACATCACAAATCTAATCTCAGTGCTTGTCAGAAAAATGGCTATTAATTTTTTTCCCCAAAATTTTCAGCCCTAATTTTAATATTCAAAGTCACTAATTCGCTCATTCACCAGCTGATAATACTCTGGTGTGGTCAGGTACTCTGTTTGCCACAGTTGCCCCGGGGCAGGCTAGATGTAGTGTGGCTGCACCATAGCTCACAAGGCTTCAGATGGAGCCGATGGAGCCGGACGTGCACCCATGCTCACTTCCTATTTGGAACGGGGCGGCTAGCGGGTTAGCTATGCTCATTTATATATACAGTCTACTTACAACCACTATTGCTTTGCCTGAAATGTTCCACAGTGTTGCATTAAGCTTATCTCTCTGCATTTACTCAACTCCAACTGTTTTTATTGCAGCAAAAAAACAAACATTCTTACTATGAGCGTCATCTGGTCCCAGAGGAGGTCGATAACTTTAATGCCATACTGTGGACTATTCTTGAACTGCCAGAATTTTCTCTAATGGAATAAAAGAGTAAAAAACCTAGCATTTTTACTGTACTGGTTACCGAGACAACCGAAGCAACGCTAACCCTTTTCTCAGCAGGTACTTCATTTATGATGAAAGTGGACTTAATATAGACTGCATATACCCCACAAAGCAAGAACTCAAAGGGCAGAAAAGATTGACTGTAGTTTGAATTATTGCAATTAGGAAAGAGTACATGCAGTTTCCATGCATTATCGCAGAAGTTCATATTTATCAATTCAGGTTTCTTAAATGTTAAAAATATGCATTGTGAAATGTTAAAATATCTTTAAAAACACATTTAATATTTAAGTGAGTGGAGTTTGAATTGTATAGTCAGGGTTTTCAAAAGTATCACAACTAGATACACAATTCACGTGACAGAAATGAACCTTTTCTGAATAGTTTTAGAATGATCTGGAGCTGCGTGCTGACTGTTTTTATTATCATCGTAGTATTAAAATCGGTATTGAGTATCAAGTCTATTCTTACTGTTGAAATCAAACTTGAAATTGCAGTATTGTGACAAAACTAATAGTTGTATATTCATATTAACCATTTATCCTTGACAGGCTTTCAGTTTTGAAAAATATAAACGTCATTGCCTTTCTTGCCTCTTTTTTAATAATTCAAAAAACACATTTTCTTTCTGGGACTTCAAAATATTGTTTAAAGGTCCAATATTACGCAAAACTGGCTCTTGTGAGCTTTATGCCATGTCATAATGTTTTTACCTCATCAAAAACATACCTGGAGTTGTGTTTTGTTTAATTCACACACATTTCAGTAATTCTTTATTATTATTATTAGTCTGTCTACATCTCTAAAGCTACAAATGCTGTTCCACCTTGTGATGTCATGTAGTGATAGTTTTCAAGCTCAGTAGAGAATGGCAATTCCAGGGCTAAAATCATCCGAATTATTCTAGCGAAGGTGCGTGGAGTTTAAAAACAGTGGAGCACTTCCTGTATTACCACATGACATCACAAGGTGGAACAGAACTTAGCCTAAATATGTAGGATTTGTGTGTTAAACATGTGTGAATGAAACAAAACACAACTCCAGGTCTGTTTGTGATGAGTAAACTTGTGTAATATGGGCCCTTTAAAACATCTTACAACCCTTTAAAACATTATGACTAATTGTAATTGCCTCTACTCCATACTGTTAAACTACATATATATAAATATATCTATCTCCTTTTATAACACAAAAACCATGGCTAACGTGGCACCTTATTGGTGTGAGCTCAGAGCAGGATCGCACAGGCCAGAGTAGACAGACAGACAGTAACAGAGATCACAAGTATTGATTTCCTTACTTTTAGTGGAGGTGAGAAGCCAGTCGGGGTTTACCTGTTGGAGAGAGAGGAGGAAATATGGTTAGAAAACACTAGACGCGCACACACACACACACACACACATACACACAAAGATGCTAGCTGTGGGGTACAGAATGACAGCTGAATTATAGATTTCTCTATTGTGGCAGACGCAGACAGAAGCAGGGAGTCAACTGGCCTTATCCTCACCAGAGCTGTGTCAGAGTGATGGCAACACACTGGCTCTGCTAACACTCTTCTGTCTACAGCGGGAGAGGCATTTAAAGAGACTGTAGCAGGTATGATTCAGTCGTAAACTTAGTTGTTGTTTTTTGTACTGCTGGATGGTAAGAAAAAAACAAAAAACACTCTTTGGTCAAAAGGGTGGTCTTGGGTTTAAATCTACTTTAATATATTCTTCTTCTTTTGAAGGATGGGAAGTAACACAACCAAGATTAAAAGACCCACCATGTAACTTTTTCCTACTCAAAACTCTGTCTCCATCTCTCTATCAGTGCCTCTTTTTAGCTCTGTCTTTACACCTCTCTCTCACACTAGCAGTCATCCTTCTCTCTCCCTCTCCCTCCCTCTCTCTCTCCCTCTCTCTCTCCATCTCTATCCATGTGAAAATTAGAAAAATGATGGCTCAACCAAAAAAACAAAACAAAAAAAACTTCACTTAAGTTTTATTCACACTACAACTCAACAGCTCAAAGTGCAAAATAATAAAGTATTTACAGCAGCACTTACACAGAAAGCCAGTACCCACATAGTCAAGCCAAGAACAAGCACCAGAGTGAGCAGAGTTCCCCCTTAAATACCCCTTAGCCCCGCTCCTGGGCTAACCAATTAACGAAACATAGGGTTTTAAGGTGTAACTTAGCAAAACTGTAGTCATAACCATAAAGCAAATTGTGTATCCACATGAAATGACTTACATAACCCCCATATGGCTATTACTTTATTAACTCATAAACTCAAGAAAACAATAAACGCACTAATTATCAGTAATGGTTCAAACTGTTGACACATGACGTCCAAAAGCGCGCCACCATGCGCTATTTACGGCGCGACCAGGAAGTGCTCTGGTTTGACCCGTGAACCAAAGAACGGCGTGGAGATAGCACCAGGTAAGGAGCGGGTGGTGGGCACGAAGGCACCGGGTGTCCGCCTTCGAATGGACTAGCGGAGAAATAGTTTGTAGGGGTACAGACCCGCAAATGCAAATGACTCACTAAAATAAATAATTAGGTTACATTAATGATGGAGGTATTTATTCATATTTATTTATTTATATTTATATAATTTATATTATTTTAATAGGTTTATTTGTTTATTTATTTGTACTTACTTTTATGGATTTGTTTATTTTATTTTTTTTATTAATGAATGTATTTATTTTTATTTACACATGTATATATTTTTTTCATCTACTTTATACTGATGAGGGAACAATCTTAACAGCTTTGAGTCAACTGTCAAGATGGACATGGGCTATTGCGAATGATCCGACTCAAATACACCTGATGCCCGCTCTGATCAAACCTAATGCAATCTTACTCCAGAAACAGCTCCCCCTTTTCCCAAAGTACTTCGGTTTACAAGGGTATGATCCTTTCCCAGCATGCACCACTCCAGACAAAACCATCCCTCTTTCAAATTCATGCCTGTAGCAATTCCAAATATCCAACTGGCCCTGGACTATTTGGAGAAAATCTGGGTGTAGAAAAAAACATGCTCTGGTGGTACAGTAGAGGAGATGAATGAACCAAACTGAATCAGGACAGAATAGAGAGAAAAAAACACAAAATATTTTAAGTTCCCATCCAGGCTTTTAGTGGAGTGGAAAGGTTTTGACCCTGAAGCGAAATGGGCCCCATGGAGCATTTGAGGGGTTTGGGTTCAAACTGTTGTGTATTTTGGCTCAAAGTCCACGCTCTTATTGATTGGACCAAACTTGAATTCTACAAACGGAGGATGAGGGGCATTTGTAGTATTTTTACAGCAATTTGCATGGAGTGGAGTACATATGGGGAGAATAGCTTTAACCAAATGTTGAGCTAAATACTAGTTTTAAACAAACTTCTAAATTTATTTTTAAATGTTTTTCCTTGTTTAGAAATGTACGATCAGACCAAAAAGTACTGACAAGATAGATCTGGATTTGGATCTGGAACAGGAAATAAGACCAGTCAAGGATTTCAACCAATTTACAAATAGAATATTGGAAAGAATAGAAAGAATATTATCAACAATACCATATTTATACATTTTTACAGTTAATTGGCAAAGTCTTGCAGCAAAAAGTTCCCAATATTGGTAGCCCTGTGATGATACAATATTAATATAGTTTAATATATGTGAAATTTTGAGCAATATTTTGGGGCCCATTACTCACTGTGCATACTAATACATTTTTTTTTCTTTATTTTTGCACTGGTGGGAAATTTTATTATTATTATTATTATTATTATTATTATTATTATTATTATTATTACTATTATTATTTATTTTCACTTTTTAATTTATTTGTTATTATTTAACTTTTTTGTATTATATTATTATTATATTTTGTAGTACCATCAGGATTCCGCTATATAGGGTCAAATAAGTAACTTCTATGATTATAGATATTTACTGCTGCTTCATTACGTCACTTATTGTATGCCTGTATGTATTTATTGATAAATTATTACAATATTGTGCATCATATAATGACTTATTGGGATTATCCTGCTTCAAGGTTTTTATGCCAGTGGTAGAGTAGTTTCAATGTTAGCTTTTATTGTGATAATTTTGTGTAGCAATATATTACACTTCAAAATGTGTGGACCTGAACTGGTCTCTCTAGGAAATGTCCTATTGTCTATGCTTTGGTTTTCCCACTCCAAAACATAAAATAAAACAAAACAAAACAAAACAAAACAAAAAGCAAAGTCTTTAAGCAAATCCTGCTTGGTACTATTTTCTATAGCACTTGGATTTTACTCTGTTGTTAGGGTTTAAAAACACTACTCAATACAATCAGTAGTATCTGAACTAGATACTTATTATTTGAAAGAATAAATACCAGAGAAAATGACATAAATAGGACACATGTTGACCTTTCCTGAGTCGCTTTATAATAGTATCTATGGTACTAACAAAGACATTGATATTGTTGTGTTGAATTACATTATATAGCATAGAAAAGTCCATTTTAGTATCATGGTGATATTGGTATCAAGTCTCATACTTTTTCTTCTTTTTTAAAGGTCCACTGTATAACTTGTCTGGTGGAGGGTCCATCACTTGCTTCTCTCCATAGCGATGGACCTGGAATGTTCCACAGTATGGCCATATACTTAAGAGTTTGAATATCCATGGAGACTTGCAAGCCAAATTACAGGTAAGATTTGTGGAGAGGTGACCCCACTCACAGTAAAAATTGATTTTTTTTTTTTTAAATATATTTGAGCACTTAAACACCTGTAGTTTAATAAATGCAAGACAGATTAGTTTAATACCTTACTCTGTACAATTTAAACTAAAGCATTAACATCTCCATGGAGACAGACAGGTTATGGACACTTTAATACAGTGATAACAATTGTTACTAGGGATCTTAGTATAACAGGAAATATGTAGGCATGCCAAAGGAATGAATCACAAATATTTAGCGTAAATCTAAAGCAATACCATAATCCTATCTTAAACCCGAATAGAATCAAAACCGTACCAATGGTTGTCAACTCTTCACAGTAGAGCGCGTTCTTATATGATCAAATGCTTGTCTAATGACGTATGAATTTGCATATAGAATCCATGGTAAATCGCTTCAGTCCTTCACCTTCCTTTTAGTGTTGTTCATATCCACTGAACTGACTGCTAAAGCCGCTAGTATTTTTTCTACACCTGCGTCTGTGCATGCAAGCAGCAGGATTCCTCACCATAGCCCTGGGATAAAGTGTGCAGGTGGAGATAAGGAAAATACATTGCGATTAAACATATTATTCCATTACCTGCACACAGCATGGATTTTGGCACAATAACATTTCCTCTTTTACTTTCACTATAAAGGGCCCATATTACGCTATTTTTGGATCTATGTTGTTTCCTCATCAAAAAACATACCTGGAGCCGTGTCTTGTTTCATTCACACATGTTTAACACTACTTAGACTGAGTTCTTCTCTCAGACGGAAAACACTCTGTTCCACCTTGTGATGTCATGTGGTAATAGAGGAAGTGCTCCAATGTGTTTTAAAACTCCATACACCTTCACTATTATTTGGATCATCTCAGCCCTGGAATTGTCAATCTCTACTGAACGAAATGTAAGTTGTAGCTGTTAACTTGAAATCTACCACTGCATGACATCACAATTTTGAACAGAGCATTTTGAGCTTTAGAGATGTACACAGACTAATAATTAGGGGTGTGCAAAAATACTGAAATATTGATATATCATGATAATACATTTGGTGATACAGTATTGTTATCGTGGGCTGCTGTATCGATATATGTCACCAAGAGTATTTTTTGGTGATTTTTAACCAATTTTTTTTATGACTGCACGACAATTTCGTTGCCTATTTAGTGGAAGGAAACTTGTTTATTCAATACACTTGACATATTATCTGTTTTGATGATTAAAATTGTTATTTTTCATATTAACTTTGCATTTGGTTCTTAAAAACAACAATTATACATCATGTACAATATATCACTTTTCACATGTATCTTAATAATTGTGTATTGAATCATGTGGGACCCTGTGATTCCCAGCCCTACTAATAATAAAGGATTACTCAAACATGTATGAATGAAACAAAACACACTTCGGGTATGTGTTTAAAGAGGCAATAACATTTTAACATGGCTAAAAATTCAGTCAGTTTTGTGTAATATGGGACCTGCTTTCTTAGACTTCCATTTCTTTACATTGTCAAGCTTGAGACCAGCTACCACACAATCCTTAACCTTCGCATTCAAGGTATTCCTATGGAGGCTCGCGCTAGCCTCTTGAGTGCAGAAACAGATTTATGTTGCAGTAGTATAATACATACACCAGCCTATTATTAAGTTGTGTTCAGTGCAAGGCCGCCCAGTGTATTTAAATGGAAATAAGGGCCCGCCAGAGCATGGACACAGGTATAATTAATTCAGTTTAGGCGGATGTGCATCTATATACGGGGATGTACTCAGAGAAAATACAGGAGAGTCTGGTTTTGTTGTTTTCTGAGTTGCATGGTTACAGTATGTACCTGATTTTTCCTGTATGGGTATAGGAGGACCTTGGCGTAGCATAAGTATACAAAAAACCCCCAAAAAGAAACGCTGAAAATAAAAGCATGATAAAGTCTAATGAAGTGCTATACGGACTTATCTTTTGAGACCAAGTGCTTGAATTTAAAGGTGTACTGCGCAACTTTTCTGGTGGAGGGTCTGAGTGAGAGAGGCCATGCTTGTCTCCATGGAGATGTTGATTCACTAGGGGTGTTTCTGTTGGTCAAAAATACAACAATTCTTTCTGTGAAAAGGGGTGACTCTCCAATAATAGAGAGTCGTAATAGACAAGTTTAATCTGTACTGTGGAACATTTTAGACAAAGCAGTAATATTTCCATGGAGACAAGTGGCGGACCTCCACCTTTAAAGCAACACTATCTAACTTTCCTGATGATGATTCCAGGGAAACAGAAGACTAAAACTATACTTCAGAATATTCTCAGTGAAGATAGATACGTTTAATGCCATACTGTGGGAGATTATAGCCAAAGGAACACCGTTTCCATGGAGATAAACAGGAGGAAGCCAGTGGAGATGCAAGCCCCTCTCACAGTAAGGACACCTGCTTTTCTTTGTTTTTTAGCACAATAAAAATGTCAAAAGTACTTTTTCTTCGGTCTGTTTTTGGGATAAAAAGTTACGCAGTGGGACTTTTAACAAATATGTGCATTGCGACTGATTAAAACTGAACAGGATAGACCAGTATTTACAATGTAACTAAACAGTAACTAGAAATATAGGGCAAATTAGGTCTTGATCTAAACTAATTCCAAAAAAAAAGAGGGCACAACCGGACTTACACTAGATTAAAAGAAATAAATTGGTGAATAAAGATGGAATGCAGAAATTCAAAACATCTGTGCCCAACACTACAAAGATGTCAAAAAAAAAAAAAAAAAAATCTACAAAGAAAATACATTTACCCCCAAGCGATACGAAAAACGCGATTAAGCCATCATTCATTCAAGTGACCTAAATATTCAACCAATCACATCGCTGACCGGATTTGAATCGCACGGCAACAACATAATTGACTCCGTAACGTGATTGGTCGGTTCCCGTGTTAGCGTTGTCAAGGTAACGCCGCCATTGGTCGATTTGTCCACGGTAATCCTTTGCATTCATTGGACAGTTCAAAGTTTACGTTAAGATTTTCTTTTGTGCTTTTCTCCGATTGGACGAAAATAACAGATGACAAAATTCTTCCTTTTAAGTATAGTGACAGTGTCTTACTAGTACTGAGATAAAACAAATTAACCCAATAGGTAGCATCGTGAAGCGCTTTAGCGACACCTAGTGGTCGACATGCTAACTCGCCAACTCGCCATATAAGACCACCATGTTTTTTTTTTTAGAGAACATGTAGGAGCATAGCCAAAAACGTGAATTAAAGGTGCACTGTGAGCGTCCACCATCATAGAGATGGTGTTTTGCATGGAATTGTTCACAGTGTAATATTTAACGTGTCTATTTCCATGGAGACAAGCACCGAGCCAATTTACAGGTCCGATCACAGCAGAAAGAATAAAAGATTAATAAATAATAATAAAGTTTAATGCCATACTGTGGTACACTCCAGAGAAAACAATCTCCCTATAGCATATCTCCATGGACACAACCAGGTGCTGGACTTCAAAAAAGTGACACAGTGCACCTTTAACTAATACTAAATAGGATACACACAACACAACTTAAAACTGGACTAAACAAGTGTAACAGAAACTCAAATTACAGGACAAATTAGATATAGAAGAGGTTAAAATCAGTACAGCGTGTGTGTGTTAGTGGGACAGAGACATTCTTGGTCCATTGTTTAGCATTTGACAGCAGCTTTTGTGGCAGTTGGCGTCGGACGCTACTCACGACATAGGTTAAGGCGGGGGAGCGGGGACTGCGGGGAAGATTACAGTCACAAGCATTTACACAGGAGCACAGAAGAGAGAAAATGAAGACAATATAAGATGCCACGTTCAATAATGTAACCTGTGTGAGATAAAGGCATAGTGCAGACAGAAAGAGATGTCTATAGAACCCCCCCGTCTGGTCTATTATAGAGTAGCTCAAGTCATTTCGCTCAGTACGTTATGTGATCATTTTCTACAGCGAAACAAAGTAGCCTAAAAAGATAAACCTTAAATTACATATTAAAAGAGTAAGCTAAATCTTCATCATTTTAAAGACTTGCATGTATGCAGTTTTTTTTAACAGGCTTATATTTCACAGTTTTAACACATTTGCGTAGTGCTCGTAGTTACGATACTAACATTTCAAACGCGATATTGATACTAAGGAATTCACGCAATACTTGATGCGGATTACAATACATCAATTAAGGTTAAGATATGGTACACTTTAATGACCCTATTAGGATATTTGTCCTCTGCATTTGACCCATCTCTCAGTGTTGCTGGGGTGGTTGTCGGGAAAAGTGGGCGCGCATTCCCACGCCCGCATGATCTTGTTGCTAGGCTTAGTCACCTTAGCTGGAGGATTTGATCTATGGTGCATGTTTTTTTATTAACAGAATGCAATTTTCAACAGAAAATAATTGTATTTTCTTTATATTACCACAAGGTCTATTATTCGTTAGGATAAAGTTCAAACTCATACTATAGTATAACATGTTATGATCAGAAAAGCTACAATTTTGTCTTGTTAATGTGAGTATTGATACTTTCTCAAATGAGTATCTAGTTTTGATATTAGTTTTAGTATCAAACAGTAACTCATTTTCGATACTTGACAACCCTACACTAAGCGGTCTTAATCTTTGCTTTGTGTAAAATAAGTAACACATAAGTTTTATTAAGTTTTCAAAGATTCATCATCATGACACATTTGATTTCCCAAAAATGTTGATGTGAAAAAAAAAGACCACAGTGTGAAGCCATGACATAATCTCACACAATCTCTCTAGAAGTAGTAAAGTAGTTGTAAAAATTTACGGATTTTGTGCTGATATATATTATTAACCAGAAATGTCACTGATCAAAGGGAGCAGATTTAAAAGGTTTTTTTTTTTACTTTCTTGTTTGTTTTTTCCTTCACTTGTGTGCCAGCAGTCAAGGATGTCCACTTTCATCATCCATTACTACTAATTGAAACATACCAGTGGAGTTCCTGTTCCTTTGTCATTTTCTGCACTTTATTTTTAAAAGCGTGTTACTGTGACAAAGGTAATTGATTTTCAACATGTGGAACAATGTGCTTTCTCTTAACTGAGGAAAAACCATGTATTTGTACGGGAGAGGCCAGTATAGAAACAGGACCATCCATTCTAGTCAGGATTTAGACATATGTTTACATTTCCAAAGCTCAAAATGCTCTGTTCCACCTTGTGATGTCATGAAGTGGTAGTTTCCAGTTATCTTTTACCTTTTGTTCAGCAGAGATTGACAGTTTCTTGTATTACCACATGGCATCCCAAGGCAGAAAAGTGTTTTCCTATTCAAAATTCCAGAAGAACAAATTTTAAATGCTTTTATTGATTATGGCATCTCTTGCTAGACCTGAGTGATTCATTTTGTCCCCTGATGAAGGCCAGTAAGCTGAAGCGCGTCTGGGCTCAAGTCTATTAAGAGATGGCATAATCAATAAAGGTATTTTATGATTATAAGAGAGTACCTTGTTTTTTTTGCATTTTTGTAAATTGACCTTCACTTTACCAAACAGCATCACTCAACTATTTCTACTACTTTTCATCACTGCCTGGAGGTCCTTAAAGCTTAAAGCATCACTGCCTGGCTCCATGTTATCCTTTGGTCACATTTCAGAACATGTTTGTACAGATCTAAATTTAAATATTTTGTAGTCTGTGCAGGAAATTATGGTACTTATGGTATTGCAGTTGTGCAGTTTTGCGAATTGTGTCTATTCAAATTGTGATTTTGGTTCGATTTTAATTAATTTTAGAAAAAAAGTACTAACATTATGAATGACTTACATATACAAGAAAATAGGTTTAACATCATCGACTTTATAAGGAAGTGGACAAAGGGAGTGTGACGTCACCCATAGTGTAGGGCTCCAGTCAAATGAAGCTTACTGAGGCCCAGTTATGGAGTCAGTTTGGAGCTGAGTTCCATATTAGGAACAGCAATTGCTTTACGGACAAAATAGCAAAATAAAAACCCCACGATCATATATAGCGGGTTAATACGAACATTTTAAGACCAAAATGATCAGGAGTTACAAAGAGAGGGTTTTTTTCAATACAAAGTAAATGGACCCAGAGTAGATGGAGCCAGAAGTGCGCCCATGCTCACTTCCTATTTGGAACGTGGCGGCTAGAGGGTTAGCTATGTCCATTTATATATACAATCTATGGTCTACATCTACTATAGTGTAAAGCCACCCAAGGCAGCTGTTATTGTAATATTATTCTGAACAAAATTACAAAATTCCTCTTCTCTAAAGGACACAGTGGGCCATGTAACACCAAGCAATACATAAATACAAGCTATAACTAACAATCTAATCAATGCACATTTTTCTTCTTTTTTTTTTTTTTTTTTTCAAATTACATTTTTTGAATCCCGTCTTGGATCTTGACTTCTAAAGATGTTTACAGTATTCCTCACGGAGCAGAGGCAAAGGCGTGTTTGTGAACGGCGTGCTGTGAGTTAGCGTTAGCATGATTGGGCTGCGCGTCCTTGAATGGCTGGGTGGAGGATGGAGGACGATCATTTGAGCATCCACACACAGGTGAGGTGACACGGGGGATGCGCCGCACTGGGGCAAGTAATACCAGAGCTGTAGTGTAATGTGTTTGTATGGGTGACAAGATATATAAAGGTGTGATGGAGGTTAAGTCAAAGGCCATGTCTCCTGATAAAAGGCTAGAAGGTTAGAATGGGGTCTCCTCATCTTAAACGTATCTAGAGCTGTTTCATTTGTGCATGGTTTCTGGAAAAAAACAAAAAAAAACAACAACTTGACACTTCTGAATGATTTGGTAGGTTGTTTTTTGTTTTTTTTGCAATAAAACATCTATAATGACTATATATTCAATGAAAAGAAGAATAATTAAAATAGATTTAATCTGTCTTTGGCTAAAAAGTTACATGTTGGGGCTTTAATGTGATAAACAAACCTTTTACATTTAGTTCTACTTTAGGCTTGTAGATTGAAATTCCTCTTTTGCTTCTAAAATACTCACCATTACAATAGTGCAACCTGAATATTCGCAACTATCAATTAACAGAAAAACCTTGACATCAGTAATAATAACCTTTGAAACAGTAGTACTGGTGGAGAGGAGACAAAACTGAAATCCGCATAGACCTGAGCATGTTCCAGCCCCGATGCAGCTGTGTGGTAGTTTGGTAGTCTGTGTGCAATCATGGCCATGCTGTTTCCTCATTACAGGGGCTCGTCTATCAGGACTGATGGTAATGATGATGAGAATAATAATGATTACATGACAAAACACGCTCCCACATACTCTCCACAAGGCAGAGTGTGTGCTTCAGACAGGCAAAGGTGCAAAAACAGCTGGTCCAACGTAAGGATGTACTCACGGTAATGCGTTCAATTGACATTTAAATATCTATTGAAATGTTACACTATTTGGCAGTCTAGAAATATGTAAATAAGATTAAAGGTACACTGTAACTTTTTGATTGGGGGTCCATCAGCTTCTTGTTTCTATGGATATGTCATTGCTCTGCCTGGAATGTTCCACAGTATGACATTAAACAGTTCTGCTTTACATTTATTCAATTACAGGTGCTTTTATTGCTCAAAAATACATAGAAAAACAACAGACATTCTGACTGTGAGTGAGGTTGCCTCTCCATAGATCTGACCTGTAACTTGGCCTGGTTTGGTTTCCGTGATCCATAGAGACGGAAAGGTTACACAAGGCAGAGGTGGGTACTCAGTTACATCTACTTGGGTAACTTTTTAAAGAAATTGTACTTTTCAGAGTATTTTTCTAGCTGCATATTTTTACTCCTATTTGAGTAATGGTTTTATTGAAGTACCAGTCTAACTTAATCTGGTTTGGTCTCCATAACGATAGAAAGGTTTAATACCATACTGTGAAACATTCCAGACAAAACGATAACATCTGAATGGAGTAAAGCATTTGATGGACCCTCCACCAGAAAAGTTACACAATGCACCTTTAAGTTACTCTTACTTGAGTAGTAGCTTTCCCAAATACATGTTTAGTCTTACTAGATTTGTCGGACTACTACTTTATACTTATACTTAAATAATACTTTAAAGTTGAAGCATTACTCTTACTCAAGTACACTTTTTGGATTGTAGTACCTTTTTAAAACCTTTTTAAAAAGAACACAGGTTACACACAGTCCCTTTAAATCAATTGAGTACTACTATAACAATTGATTTACACCTCAAGGATTTATCTGGACTTCATTTCGGTGACATTGCAACTGGCCTTATTTTTTATTTGATTTTTCACTTTTCTGTTGACACTTGTTGGTGGCTCACAGGGTTGAAATTGTGTGTTTATTGACCCGTGAGAGGCTGGCGCTCAATAACTCACACCAGCGCTAGCAGGCTGGAGGGCAGATTAGATAGGGACATAACAAGGGACTTCTGCTGTAGTGGACATGTCTTACCCTATGTCCCCTCTTGGGATCTGGACAAAGGGACAGAGGGGGCAAAGGTGGTCAATATAATGATGTGACTGTGGAGTTCTTGTGTCTCTTGAGGATATACAGGGGCACACGGATAGATAAAGAGACAGCAGATGGACTAGAAGTATACAGGATAGGTGTTGACAAGCTGTAGTTGTAGTATCAGAGGATTTAGATACAAAGTCAGATAGGAGCTGGAGAGAGAGGAAAGGAGCGAGGCGGGACAACAAAGGTGGAGGGTGCAGATATTAATGTGGTAGTTCCAGAAGTTAATTTCATTTTTTCCATAGCCTTTCCCAAAAATATATATATTAAACGTCCTATAGTACACAAAAATGACTCTTGTGAGCTTAGTTAGAATGTTGTAACCTCATTAAAAACATACCTGGGATTGTGTTTTGGACCATTCAAACCTATTTGAGTCATTCTTTTTAATAATCTATCTCCATCTCCAAAGCTGAAAATGCGCGGTAGTTTTCAAGGTACCTTTTACCTTGTGTTTAGTGGAGATTGACAAATCCAGGGCTGAAATTATCCAAATGATTCTAGTGAAGGTGTATGGAGTTTAAAAACAAAATGGAGCTTAAATATGCAGGGTTTGTGTGCTAAACATGTGTGAATGAAACAAAACACAACTCCAGGTATGTTTGTGATGAGGAAATGGTGCAATAAGAGCCTTTTAAAAGTTTGAAAGCTTGTCTAAACAGTTTTGTGGTGACTAATGACCACATGACCTTTTTTCTGAAACTTTATAAACCGCTAAGTTATTAAAACATTTCAGCAAATCTTGTGTTTTAAATGTCACACATTGTTGCTCAATGGATATTAGTTACCATAAAAGTTAGCCTCTGCAATGCCTTTCAACTCTTAATATTTGATTTTTTTTCCCCAAAATTCTAAGTTTTTCAGGAATCAAAGGTCATTTTTTGTAATCAAACATGTTATTGAATAAATGCAAGATTTTATTATCTACTGTAATAGAACATAATAGGAAACAAAATGCCATCTTTATGGAGAGAAGCAAGTTTTGAAGCGCCACCAGAAAAGTCAGATTTATTTATCCATAGCAAAAGAAAAAACGGGACAAAAGTTAGTTTGAGTGTAGTTAGCTCTTCCCTTCAGGCACATCTAAGGCAGTGTCCACCAGCGTCTGACCAGAACTGAAGAAGCAGCTTGGATGTACTTTTACTACAGATTTTGGCTAATATATACCCTGCAATATTCTAATGCATGAGGTTAAAATAAGACAGTAATTAACAATAGTCCAAATCTTGGGCAAAAGTGTAAAAAATATGCTCAGTCTTTATAATAATCGGTCATTATTAGACCCATCAGAGTGTGCATTAAGTTCAGAGCCATTACAGTCGTATAAGATAAGAGAATCATCAAAACAGCACATTTACAATATAATTACACAATTCATTCTATTTTAGTGGGTGTCATTTAATCACACTAATTATACAAGATTAAGTCATATTACGAACGAGTACAATATTGTGGTAAGAGTGACTGTGATTGAAAATGTGAGAAACGAGGTCGGAAATAATTTTATTAATTGGTTTTAGTGAAGATTTCGCATAATAAAAAGTCATATTCTTATTGTATTTTTTTCTCTGAAGTGATTTTTAATATAGTAAGATTTATTCTGACACTATCTTTAGTTTCGTCAAAGCTGCTCTGAGGCATTCAGACAGACAATTTGAGCTAAATGACTATTCACAAACTTTATTCTATGTATTATCAGTGTCTAGAAACTAAAAGTGCATTATGTAACTTGTTTCCATGGAGATGCTCCTCAGTATGGCATTAGACATATCTAAACATATCTACCTGCTGTTTGTGTCTAATCAAGAAGTGAAATTATAAACTTCAGTGAATATATAAAAAAAACACACAAACACATTTTAGTAAAATCTAACATATAATTACATTAACTATGTTTTAGTGAAATGAGTATTCAAACCTGTCATATACTCTTTAAAGATAAATACATCCTCATATAAATGCACTGAAATGTTTTAATATCGTTTTTTCATTCTTTTATTTGAATAGACTGATAGTTCCATGAGTTGTTTGGCACGCGTTGTGTACTTCCTGAATCTCTTCTTGACGTTCTTTCTTGACAAAAAGCCGAAGATGTGGTGTTGACATTTCTGAGTGGCTCTATAGTGTTGAGGTGGATTGGGTTTAGCTTAACAGCAGCCCTGCCGAGAATCATTGAACAAGGCTTTTAGTGGAGCTCCATAATACACTGTGTGAAGGACAGGTGTATTTTAGGAGCAGGACATTTGACAGACTTCGCCACAACTTCAACAGTGGCAAAGTACTCGGAGAATGTTATGTCATGCTCCCAGGCTCCCAGTTTTTGTTATGGAATATTCAAAATGCACAAATATTGAACCTGATCATTTCTATTAGTGACTAAAGAACCTATCTTTCTATTACAAACAATTTTAAAGCCATAGTATGTACCTTTGTAGTCCTCTCTGTAGCAAATAATAATAATAAAATGTACAATACTTCACATTCTGACTGTGAGCAGAGCTGCCTCTCCACAGATCTGACCTGTAACTTGGTCTGATTTGAAGATAGAAAGGTTTAATACCATACTGTGGAACATTCAAGCTAAAGCAATAACATCTCCATGGTTACACAACACACCTTTAAAGAAGAAACAAGAAAAAACAACATTGGAAAAATCAGGAGTTGTGCATTGCCTTTCTCTGGCTTCTGTTTCAAAAGTTAAAGTGATAGTATGTAACTTTTCTGGAGGTGTAGTCTATTGCAAAACCATAAAACCATACTTTAGAACAATCTCCATGGAGATATTTCCCTTTATGCCATACTGAGGAATATTATAGCCATTTAACACCATTTCCATGGAAACAAGCAGGTGAAGTAGAGTTTTTTTTTGTTTGTTTTTTGGAGCAATAAAAACAACCATAATGGAAAAAAAAAACATGGTTTCAAGTTTGGTCCATATCTCTGTAATTTTTTGGTCTATCAAAATTAAACAAAAATGTAATATAGCTTTAAAAAGTGATGCAAATATTCAACATAATCATCTGGATTTGAAAGAACTTCAAAACATTTATTCATCCAGTAAAAATGTTTAATTTTTGTGGATTATGTTTGAATATTTCTTTCAAAAACAGAAAATTTCCCAAATAACAGACCCAGGGCTTTCTGCGATTCTATGATTTTCCATGGGTTTCAGAATGATGACAGATTATGACTGTTGCCATAGCAATTAGCTATTCAAAACAAACTATATCTTTTAATATCTTTTAAATGTGCAAAAGTCCTGAAGCTGAAATCATAAATAAATGGAGAATGTTCACCAGACAATTTTATAGCATTTGAAAAGTACTGCAATTATTTGACCAAAAAAAAAAAAAACATGTATTACACAACTCCAGTCTTTTATATTCAGCTAACACTCTGTGTGGCCGTAGGACTCCTGACCCAGACAAATGGATAGAGAGAAAATTGTGTGTAATAGAACACAGTGGGTCTGGAGCTTGGCCCGTATAAAACACAGGAGCCCAGCAGGGGGCACATGTCAAACTGACCTCAGAGCTCCTCTTAAGGCTCACAATAGTGTCCTGAAAATGACACAGGCTCTCAGTCCACAACACACCGTCTCGTTCTTTTAAATACCACTTGATTTAATATTTGTGTGGTCCTCTCATTTCTTTTTATTTATTTATTTGGTAATTATTTGTTATTGATTTATTTTCAATAATTTATTTTTTAGCATTATTTTTATTTAACTTTTTTTTTTGCATGTTTTTATTCTGCTGTTCATTGTATTGATTTGTTATAACCTGTTCAAATTGCTTTCTAAAATCTGATTTATTTTTTATGTAAATGTATTTATTTATAAACTATTTATAAACAATATTTTTGGTTTATAAATTTGCTAAATCAAGGCTCATGTTAGTCTTTTGAAAATGGGACAAAGCTTTTTTGCCCGTAAGTCTCCCAGGTGTCTCATATCTCATAACTTTTTAATACTATATGATTTATCATCTCTTTTAAGCATGACTAACTTTTAAGCATGATGCATTTTTAATCCTATATTTCTGGGGCATTTATTTATTTTAATATTCTCAATTATTTTACCTTTTTTTTTTTCCAACCCTGCTGTATATTTTCTGTTCTATATTATGTAGCTTTTATTTCAATATATTTCATTTAATTAAATTGTATTTATTTTTAAATATTTACGCAAACCTTTGAACAATTTTTAAGATTATCAGTAAAATGGATGGTGTTCCATTGTCTGTCATGAGACCTGTTTGTGCCACTGACATTATCTTATCTGCAAAGAGCCACTGCATTGACCAAATCTTTAGCCGGGAGTATGGTGAAGTATATACGATTTATCTAAAAAAAAAGTCTAAACTCTATACCTCACCTGGATATGTTCAGTATTCTGCATCATTAATCGTGTTTGTCGAAGTATTCCACTGTAGATCTATAATCAAAAGGATCCGTTCTGTGAGAACTTGCTATGTTTGAACTTCATGTAGCGCTTATGCAAACGTTTAACTTAAAAAGGGACATATGGCTGCAATATGATCAGATGAGAGCAACAGCTTCTTTAATTGGTATTTTCAAAGTGACAGTTACGTTTTAAGTATTTTGGCTTGATTCGGCATGATTAATGAAGTTCAAAAAATGTTTTGCTATTAAAAGAATTCAGATTTTTACTTAAAAATGTGGCAAAACAGTTTGCAGTGGTCCAAAGTTATTCCTCACTTACTTGAAGCATTCCGTGCATCCCGATTATTCACCTCAATGAGTTTAAAGCACTTCTTTCAACTTTTGCTGTCACGGTAAAACTAACAATGACTAGCATGCTAACCGTGCACTTCGAACTAGATAATGCCTTATGGTAAATGGTCACACTTTTTACATAGCACTTTTTCCGCCTTCAAGGCAATCAAAGCGCTTTACATCAAGGAACCACTCACCCATTCGCTCAACCAATGATGTTGATGATGTTAAGAGCGGGATTCGAACTGTCAACCTTCGGATCTGTGGACAAACACTCCACTGAGCTACTGTAATAAAATGCAGGCAACACAGAAAACATATTTTGACCGCAAGAGCTGCTTATACCTGTGTACCATCTATTCACTTTCTCTCATTTTCACTCTCCTCTCCCTCCATTCTCATATTTGACAAATTCCACCGAATAGCCAGCTGAATCCATAGGGGCATTTTTCATGTCCAATAACTATGTGAAATAACTTCTGCAATAAGCAAAACCCTGTCACACTTAGCCTGGGTTAAAGCACCACTGTGGAATCTTCGGCACAGGGGACGCATTTCTTTTTGACATTTAAGCTCCACAAATCTCTCGGAGGGAGGTCAGTGCAGGACAGCAAGGATTTAAGAATTATCCGCTATTGGACTGCAGGATCCTATGGGGAAGAGGTACTGAAAAACATACCACTATAGAGACTTAGCAGTGTAGGATTTCTGTAATATCGATCATGTCACTAATTTATATCTATTGAAGATTTGAACTAATTTTCCAAGTAAATATACACTGTAATGTTACTGGGAAGGCAGAAATAGTTAAAGGTTGTATATTACGCAGAATTGACTCTTGTGAGCTTTAAGTCATGATAGAATGTTACCTCCTCAAAAACATAGTTGAAACTTCTGAAACAAAGCAACTTTGTGATGGGGAAACAACATTAAAGATATAAATATTTAAACTTTTCTGGTGGAGGGTCAGTTCATTTCTCCAGGTGATGGTACCTGTTTGACTCATGGAGAATTGAATTGCTTGGGATATTCCACATATGACATTAAATATATCTTCAATTTCTTAATGGTGCAACTATGGATGTTTATAACATCTACAAAAACATCCATTCTTTCTGTGAGTGGATCACCTCTTCATAGATCTAACCTGTAATTTGATTTACTGTCATCACCTGCTTGCGTCCATGGATCCTCGTCAGATTACTGCCATATTGTGAAACAAATATTGTCTCCTTGCCCTTAAATGTTCCACAGTGGAAAAATATGTAATCTTGCTTCGAATGGGTTGCCTCTACAGAGATCTGACCTGTCACCACCTGCTTGTCTTTGTCAGCAGTTTAATACCATATTGTGGAGCAACAATATCTCCACGGAGACGAGGTGGTGACAAACTATCCAACAGCAAAGTTATAATACTACTTTCTCCAGCAAAATTAATTGTAAAACATATCATGCCAGGTTAGGATTCTTATACATTTCTTTGCGTTTTTTTCTCCCTTCTGTCTGTGTAGTCTTGTATACGGTGGTAACTGGGGTTGTATTAGACCAACTCTCCTGACATCTCATTATATCTTACTACCAGCGCACACACATGACGCAAGACACGTGTAATAAACTCTACTCTAGCAATAC
The DNA here is from genome assembly GCA_029959045.1 of Taenioides sp. WSHXM2023. Classification (NCBI taxonomy): domain Eukaryota; kingdom Metazoa; phylum Chordata; class Actinopteri; order Gobiiformes; family Gobiidae; genus Taenioides; species Taenioides sp. WSHXM2023. Next base: position 26,872,480 of record CM057090.1, read on the forward strand.
TATTTCATACAAAACACAGCGGAAACTACAGCCAGTCAGCAGAGACGAGAGAATTCTAGTATCAATGAGGAGAGATAAGCGCTACAATTTAAAAGTCTTGGGTAAATATTTCATCTGGAATGAGCTGGTAGGCAATTGATCGTAAAATCAAAGCACATTTTGGAAAAAAAACATGATCTGAATGTTTTCTGTTCGCACATCAAATACAAGCTGTTATGTCGGAGCTACTGATCTACCACGCTATGAATAAAGCTGGGTACTTTTTTTAAGCAGCAAAAAGAAAATGTTGTAACTTAATAGAGACACAACCTGGTATTAAAGCCCTTTCATTTGACTCTGGTTTGCGCTATCACATCAGTGCCAGGTAAAGGGTAAATCGTCACATTTTTATATAGCGCTTTTTCACCTTCTAGGCACTCAAAGCGCTTTATATCAAAGAACTCACCTATTCACATTCATACACCAGTGTATGTAGCCACTAGGGGTGAGGTGGGGTAAGTGTCTTGCCAAAGGACACACTGACAATATTCATCTGTGGGAGCAGGATTCGAACCACCAACCTTTAGATCAGTGAACAAAACGGTAGTTCCAACTGAGCCTGCCAGTATGTAAATTCAAGGTTGAATAGACTGCTCATAACTGGTCCCCCTTAAAATGACAGGTTTTATGTTTTTACAATGAATTCTAAAGAAAAATTGTGTCTATGTCTCAATAGGGATGCACATATACTGATACGGGTATCATATATCAGTGCCGAGCTGAAAAAATGTGCCGGATCAGGTATTGGTTCCATGGTATTTGTTCAGCCATTAATTAATCAGACCTTTAATTGAATAAACTTTAATTCATACAAAGCTGCCCAGTACACAATAAAATATGGCACGTAGGTTTAACACTTAAAGGTTGTATAGAGGATTTTGGCTCTATACAAAATTTTCTATACAACCCCCTACAGCTCCCTAAATAGAAACACCTCCTCCCTACACTAGAAATCCTGCTTGTTTACAGCCGGTGCGTGTTCAGAATTGCTAACGAATTGCTGTTGAAGTTACCTGTCCAGAAGTAATTTACGACCAACGCGTCAGTCTTTAGACCTTCGTCTGCTTCAGGGCACGGCATCGCTGGAAGGAATCTCCGCGAATCACCTTACTTGGGGTTCGCTCCTTTTCCCCTTCTCTTCTTCGTTCAGCGACCTCAAAAACTGACTTTCTTTTGCGCCTAACTGGTAGTGGATTCTTGTCTGCCATTGCAACAAACTTTGTGCAAACTGCAAGGAGGCTAAAGTTAAAAAAAACCGCTAAGAACCGCTGCGTTGGTTAAGTAAACAGCGTCTTGCCTCTGAAGAATGCGTAAGAGGCCCACATAATCCCAGCGTGCTGGCATGTCAGTTACACTAGAAGCATAGGGAGTTTGATTGACAACCTAACAGCCAATAGATAACGAGGTAGCCTCGTTATTTGTTCGCTAATGTTTATCTGGCTCCACCACGTCCACAGTTGTTGGATTTTCATTCTTTGTTTGGTCATCATAATTACAAGGCTGCTGCATCTCTATAACGCTATTTTGAACTTTCATTGACAATTTGAAACAAAAAAGAAAAATCCTCCATACAACCTTTAAAGAGTTATTTTTAACACTGCTTCAGTTGAACTTATGGTTCTGTTTCCAAGAATTTCTTGTTTCTTGTTAAAGTCAAATAAGATCTCTTGACTTTTTGTGGATTAACACTGTACAGGAACACTAGGAAAAAAAATTGATTGATCTTTCAGTAACAACTCTGAGTCTCTAAACTATTGAGTTAATATTATTTTTCAGGTTTTTTTTTTTTTAACTCTTGAGAATTTACTGTGTAGACTTGCAGGATAAATAAGTTACATAGCACAATTTGATCCATTTTGTAAGAGGTTAACTGTGTTTTGTGAGAGAAAAAAGGCTATTTTCAATCCCTACAATGATATCAATTAATATCAGATATTGGCAGCCATAGTATTGATATCGGTATTGGAAATGAAAAAGCTAAATCAGTTCATTCCTATAGTTATCAACACACAAATGCCATCCAAATTGCAAGGACAACTTGTGCATACAGCAACACATTTGACCTGTATCATGGCTTGGTGGTATCCCTTGCTTGTCTCCATGGAGCCACACTGTGGAACATTACAAACAACCTAATATAAGCAATAACATAAGGAATAGTACCCTCAAACACAAAAGTTACATAGTGCACCATTAACATCTTTCACTTATTCCTCCCTTCTGCAACCACCAACCCTATGCTAGACCCAAACCCGTGTTATGCCAACTAACATAACTCCCTTTTAAACTTTTTGGCAACACCATTATTTTATCTCCTCTCGAGGGCAGCAGCTTGCCTCATCTCTTGACAGACATCTTCCTCGATACAGCCCAAAAAATACAGTCTTTTTCACACGAGTTCCTCCAACTTAAACAAGGGCCACGGCTTCCTCTCCAAAGGGAGTGCAGGGAGCCAGAGAACAAGGTTTAGAAGAGCTTTTCTGTCAGCATAACTATCTCGTTTCCACGGCGATGCCCTCCACGTGTCTGCTTTCTGCTTATCTGACTAACATGAAATAAGGAGAGAGAACAGGTCGGATATGGGGATCTAGTCTTACATAATCAACCCACAGAACAAGTGCACTTAGCAAGAAAAGTCCACATTAAGTTTGGGGAAATACAGAACAGAAAGGTTTGAACAAGCAAAACTGGTCTGAATACCAAATTGCAGCAACTCTGAGACTGCAATTTGAAAGCTCTCCTTGCTCTGATTAAACTGTTTTTTATAGCGGATGTATTGTATAATTTTAAGGGTCTGATTTGGTGGGGTTTTCACTTAAGAGGGCTTGGCCTGTTAAGTGGCTTGTCATCTCCAAAGCTTACAAGACAGAGTCGGAAGTCAAGCACAGACTGTCAGAAAGATGCGTGGTTTTATATGAAGTGGTATTTTTTTTCTAAGTTATCAAAGTTTTTGGCATGTTCAAGTTTTATACATTACCAAAGCACTTTTGCCTCACAGCAAGAAGGTCCTTTCTTCCACTTCTGGACTGAGGTCTCTCTTGTGTGTGGTGTTTGCATGTTCTTCTTGTGAATTTCCGCCATGGAGTCTTTCTCATCCATAAGCCTGAATAAGGTATAACAAGTGGATAACAAGTGGATACAGCTCCCGATCAAGATCCTCACATCAAGAAGGTTCCTTGTAGTGGGGCTTCTTTCCTATGTGGAGTTTGCGTGTTCTTCTTCTGTTTTTGAATTTCCTCCAGCTACTCCAATCTCGTGCACATCATCTATCTCCATGGAGGCAATCAGGAGATGTCACAAGGCCAAGTTACAAGTCAGAGCTGTGGAGGGGTGACCATGCAAGAATCCATGTTCTTCAGTATATATTTATAGCAATAAAACACCAGAGATTCAATGAATGCAAGATACAAAAGTTTTAGTATTATGCTGTTTTCTGATCTATGTTATAAAAACATACCCCGAGTTGTGTTTTCTTTCATTCACACAGTTTAACACACAAATCCTGAGTTCTTCTTTCAAACAGAAAACACTTTGTTTCACCTTGTGATGTCATGTCATACAGGAAGTGCTCCCCTGTGGTTTTAATTCCATACACCTTCACTGGAAGCATTTGGATAATTTCAGCTCAGCAAATGCCAATCTCTACTGAACAAAAGGTAAAAGGTAGCTGTTAACTTGAAAATTACTGCCTCATGACATCACAAGGTGGAACAGAGTATTTTGAGCTTTAGAGATATAGACATAATGCAGGATTACATAAACATGTATGAATGAAACAAAACACAACTCTGTATATTTTTGTTGAGATAACAACGTTCTAACATGGCTTAAAGCTCACAAGAGTCATTCTTCCGTACTATTGGACACTTAATATTGTGCAACGTTTTAGACATGAAATAAGGAAAGAAGCAGGTAATTCCACAAAAAATGTTACACTGCGACAATCCTGCAAAAATGTGACAAAGATATCTCTATTGAAATTATACACTGGATTGTGGCACAAAGCACCATATCTGTTGAGAAAAACATAATAATCATTCAGGGAACAGATGGATTTTTGAATAAACTTTAGATTCTTGCTATAAATGAACGTGTGCTGTGCGTTAATGCATTCAGAAAGTGCCTCTAAGATGGTAGGGAAATCATGAGGGTGCGCCAGCGTTTTTCAGGGCAAACAATATGAGAAATCACTATGCTAAATACTCTGTGCACTGTGTTTACATCAGGCCCGCTCAAAGCCGCAATTTACACTAATGCTAATTACACTTCATTTAGCGCCAGAGATAATGGGATTGGCAGGCTAGAGCCCAGTCACTCCAGTCATATTATAAGCCTATTCAGCTCACCTAGAGTAAAGACAACTTGCATTCAGTATAGTGTGGACATGGTAACTCTCTTTCACCATTTAAGCATCTTTGATTGACAGAACAGTAGCAATAGCAGCAGAATGAGTAGCAAACAACTCATCCCACACACCAAGAATATTCGTTAAAGAGGGGGTGTTTTACTTTTATGGGGTATTGTATTCGCCAAAAACATCTCCCCTCCTTTTGATCTCCACACTAAGTCACTCCCCATTCAGAGCGCTATCATAACACAGTGATCGCATTAGGTTTGTCAAGTTGTTGTGTACAGTAGATTGTGTATTATGCTTTTGTATGTTTATGGAAAATTGTCATGTGGGAGCATGGATGGCGTAGGCTTGTGGGTGGAGCATTGGACAGAATCTTACAGCTAAAAACAGAGATCGCAAAATTAATGAAACATGCATGGATAAAATCTAAAACCTCTTCAGCTATGTTTTTGATGAGGGAACCACATTATGCATGATAGAAAAGCTTGAAAAATGCAAAATACCATCTCTTTAATTTGTTAGTCTTCTTATTCATCAGTAACTAAGTTTCTGTCTGAATGAATTGAAGAACATCCTAAGATTCTCAGAGCTTGAGAGACATCTCTGTGTGTTGCATGTTCTACCTTTGTTTGGATTTTCTTTGGCTCCTCTGGTTTACCCCACCAACACAAAACATGAACAATAGGCCAGTCCTGCAGTTATTTTTGAACAAGATCCTGGTTCAAGTTTTGATAATATTGCCTGGAGTCCACAAAACACACTTCTTTAATACTTTACAAAGATATAGCGGCTTATGAGGAAAAAGAAAAGAAAATCACAGGGGACTGGAAAATATCGCAGTTTTCTGCAGACTCGGTGAGCGAAGCACTACACTCTGTTAATCTGAGGTTAGAGAAATGTAATTTTGTTTGTAAATGATAGGTGGTCAATGAGCTCCTTTGTTTCACATGTGTCACTGAAAAAACAAATGTGATTGGACAATCATGTTTTCGCTTTCTGGCTTGAGATGAAACAGAGGGCGTGGTGATGAGAATAATATTCTTATGTATAACAAAATACACAGATATTATACTGGAAAAGGGTCCACAATTACTGTAGCCTCTCATCTGCCACTATTTCTGACTGGTTGCCCAAATGGTAATGAAAGAGAAATTTCTGTTACATGGTCAGTAGGTCACAAAACAAGGTAATCTCAAAAGTGCACTAAGCCATAAGTAGTACGCCTGAGAGAGTGGCAGCAGGGTACAGTAGCTCCTGAAGAAAACCACTACCTTTTTAAGTTATTCTTGTTTGCACAAGATTTTATTTTATTTTTATTACTTGATTCCACCATGTTTTTTGGGCATTTTTGTCTTTATTTCTACTTTTTCACTGATCTCTTTTGCTGTTTGGCCCAGGAGTCCAGACAGCCTATTGTGTATGCCAGAGAGCATTTCCTTTCACTGTTCAAGATCAGTGCTGTTTGGGTTAAAGCCTGACATTCCTGTGGAACTACGGAGGAAGACATGCAGAGGATGTCGTGCGGGAGTGAAAGTGAAACAACATAGAAGGAAATTCCATCAGTAGAAGGAAATTCCATTATCGGTTCCATCAGTCCTGATGGGGAACATAAGGTCAATGAGAAATAAGATGGACTATTTACTTCTGTCCTGTTCATTGGAGTTTACATCCCTCCCTCAGCGGACGAAGATGCTGCCTGTGACAGGATACACACTGTGGTCGCAGAGCTGCAGTCAAAACATCCAGAGGCTCTGCTTTTGATTTCTGGTGACTTCAACCACGCTTCCTTGGACAGTGTTTTACCCACACTTGACCAGCATGTGGGTTGTAAAACTCAGGACAATAGAACTCTGGACCTGCTATATGCCAGTTCTAAGGAGGCATGCAGTGCCACTGCCCTGCCCCCACTGTGACAATCAGACCACAATCTGGTCCTGTTAATGCCTCAATATGTACCTGCAGTAAAGGTGCAGCCACTTCCTAACAGTCCTAGTGGAGTCAGGAAACCAGCAATGCCCTCCAGGACTGCTTTGAGACTACAGACTATAATGTGCTCTGCCTGCCGCATGGAGACAACATCAACAGCATGACGGACTGTATAACAGATTACATTAACTTCTGTGAGGATACAGCCATCCCCACACACACTGTCCGCTGTTACCCCAACAACAAGCCCTGGATCACCAGCCAGCTGAAGAATCTACTTAATAAGAAGAAGCAGGCCTTCAACACTGGTGACAAGGATGAGGTGAAGAAGGTGCAATGGCAGCTGAAGGTCTAGCTAAGACAGGGCCAGGAGGCCTATGGAAGGAAATTGGAGGTTAAGCTCAAACAGAATAACACCAGAGATGTGTGGAGGGGAATGAAGGCCATCACAGGTCTCTCCAAAAGTAAGCAGCAGGACAATAGCCCAGACAGATCAAACCTACTCAATTTGCATTTTAATCGTTTCTCATCCCCTGGCACCCCCATCTCTACACCTCCCAGACGCCCAATCCACACCTCACCACAGACCACTCAGATGACCATTCATCAGCCCATCACCTCTGCTCCCACATCGAGTTCCACTCCCACGGAGGGACCAGCTCAGTGTATTTGTCAGCTGTGCAGGTGAGAAGGCAGTTGGAGAAAGTTCACCAAAACAAGTCCCCTGGACCAGACCAAATCAGCCCCCGCGTGCTGAGGACATGTGCAGCACAGCTCATTGGGATCCTGCACTTTCTCTTCACACTGAGCCTGAAGCTTCAAAGATTACCAGTGTTATGGAAGACCTTCTGCATTGTGCCAGTGCCCGAAAAGCCTACCCCATCTGGACTTAATGACTTCAGACCAGTTGCTTTCACGTCTCATGTCATGAAAGTGTTTGAGAGACTTGTACTTGCTCAGCTCAGACCCCTGGTGGCACCATCCCTGGATCCTCTACGATTACGATTACTGACTACCTCCCAGTACGTGCGACTGGGGAGCACCCTGTCTGACAGTGTGGTCAGTAATGTAGGAGCCCCCCAGGGTACAGTCCTGTCTCTGTTTCTGTTCACTCTGTACACCTGATTTCCAGTAGAGCTCCGGGTCCTGCCATCTGCAGAAGTTCTCTGATGACTCTGCAGTGGTCGGGTGTATCAGGGATGGACAGGAGCTGGAGTACAGGACACTGATTGCAAATTTTGTGAAGTGGTCCTAGGCAAACCATCTGCTCCTAAATGTTGACAAGACCAAAGAACTGGTGATTGACTTGGAGGAAGAGGACACCGTAACCATCCAAGGTCATGACGTGGATATAGTGGATTTCTACAAGTAACTTGGCGTCCATGTGAACAACAGGCTGGACTGGAGGCACAACTGTAATGCTGTGTACAAGAAGAGCATGAGAAGACTCTACTTCCTCAGAAAGCTCAGGTCTTTCAATGTTTGCAGCAAGTTACTGGAGATCTTCTACCAGTCTGTGCTGGCCAGCGCCCTGGACTTCACTGTGGTCTGCTGGGGGAGCGGCACCAGTAAAAGGGACATTGGGCGGATTGACAAACTAATCCTGGTCACATGATCGTCTGTGAGCTGGAGACATTTGTCACAGTGATGGACAGGAGGACACTGGACAAACTGCTCTCCATCATGGACACTCCTGCTCACCCACTGCACCAGACTATAGAGGGACAGAGGAGATAATACTCCCTACAACTATACAACAACTCACCCACTGCACCAGACTATAGAGGGACAGAGGAGCTCATTCTCCAACAGGCTCCTACAGCTCCGCTCAAACAGTGAGAGATTCAGGACTACATTCATACCATACGCCATACAGATGTACAACAACTCACCCTTATGTCATAGATAACCTTATGTTTTTCTATTTTATTTTGACTTGTACATATACATTTATATAATTATGCCTTATTTGACCCCAGTCTCTTGCTATCTTTTTTGCTACTTATTTATATTTTTTACTCTTTGTTATTATATTATATTGTGATGTGTGAGCTACTGTGTCCAAATAATTCCCCTTGTGGATCAATAAAGGCTGTCTAAGTATGTCTCCATAGAAATTGCTATGCCAGGAATGTTGCACAGTATGCCATTAAATCTTTCCATCTCCACAGAAAGAACAAGTGGAGATGGAAAGCATAAATGTTAAAAAAAAAAAAAAGCAATATCTCCATGGAGACAAGCAGGTCAACTTCAACCAAGCAAAAAGCAGATTACATGTGTCTCATGATTGAGTTTCTGCTGTCTTAAAGTAATTAGTGTACTATTCTTAGTACAATGATTCACACCCATACTCTCAGCTTCCTTAGCAACAATTACAGTCAATCCTACATCTGACATCACAAACCAATATCTAAGGCATGTCGGGGATACTTCCTTTTCAAACGGTGACTCTACTCACGGCTTCATTAAAATTTCATCATAAATAGTACGTTCATTCTTATTTTGTGAAAGACAGGGGCCCAGCAGGGAGGCACGGTTCACGCGCAAGTGAGAGACTGCGCCGCGCATACAGTAGCATCCCCGACCTCTGCTCAAGTCAGCGGAGATGCCAGGGATTAGCACAACAAAGATTCCCACCCTCTCTCTGCACCAGCGCGCCAGCTAGCATGCGTTTTGGTCCTGGCGAACAGCGCAGCATGGTGGCTGGCTCCTGACAGGTGAGGAGAATGGAAGAAAGAGGATTGCTAACTCCTGCTTCCATGGAGACTCTGCCTATAGTTCAATCAATACGCAGTTTACAGGTTACATGCCTGGCATAGTTGGGTTAAGAATAGGGAGTATAGAATGACGTGTATATAGGAGTTGTTTATTTCAAGGCTGTTGAACCACACATGATGTTACCACCTTGAGTTCACCTGTTTGAATAAAGGATGTAGAAGTGCTATGGAAAATACTACTATGAGGTGAGAAAATGATGAGTTTTATTCACATTTGAAAAAAAAATGCATTAATCTTGAGATGGGTGCTTTAGGGTGCTTTCACACCTGTTACTCCGGTAAACTGGTTCGACTGGGACTAAAGTTGAAACATTGGTCCAGATTTCATTTGGTGCGGATCACGACCAAACTTCTCACCAAACTTGAGCTCAAACAAACTGAACCAAGAGAAAATTGAATATACTTTTTCCCAGAGGTGGCGCTGCGTCACAAATAGTGCAGAAACAACAATGAAGTAGAAACCCTGCTCGCCCATTAGCCAGAGGAATGTCCCTGCCTGATCTGTTACTTATCAACAAAAGTTAAGATGCATCAGATCTTAAAGATGTTTGCATTCGATAACTATTTATTTATGAAGGAAAAAGGCTGCGGTCGCTCCGGCGTCTGGCAAAAACAGAATTCAACTGAATTCATCTAGAGCACCGCAGTAGTTCCACCTGCACCACCGAACTGCACAGCCCATGGACTGAGCTCCTCAAATTGTAATTATACAGAATACTTGGGGCCATTGGACCAGAGCTGCACCGCATGCAGTCTGAGCTCAGGGTACCCACAGAGTTATGACAACTTAATTACCACTGTCACTCATTTTGGTATTAACCTGTTTTACATGATCTTCGTGTTTTTATTTAGCTATTTTGTCCCTAAATAAATTCTGATTCCTTATATGGAACTCTGCTCCAAATTTGCCACTTCTTTATACAGTCTGTGATTAAAAAAATGCATTCTGAAAGTTTGAGAAGTACTGTGGAGTGTCTTTTCTTCTATAGCGGCCCTTGCCATTATAGATACGTTCACTCTTGTCTGAATATGTTCCATGTTTCACACTGCTCACACTTAGAGTCACCAGCTTCATCAGAGCCACTGCAGCGCTGCTATGGAGAATCTGCAAAGGTCAAACTACTTCAAAAGTTCAGCCAGCACCATGATCTGGACTGGACTCTGTTCTGAGGAAAATCAGTAATATCCAAGGGTCACCACCTCAGCTCACATTATCAAGTGTGTGGACAGTAGGGGACAAATGAAATGTAATGGAAAACCTGTGGCAGCAAGATTCAACGCCGAAGGTTCAGGTAAAGAGCGGGCATTATGCAAAATTATGTATCTTTCTACATCCATGCATGTTTGAGTAATTTAGCAATCCCTCCCTGGGCTCTCTTCAAACACTCCTTATGGTTAGCAGGAAATATTAATGCAAGATACAAAACTACACTACAATTTCACAAATCTCATCAGTGTCAAAAACAAAACTGAATCTCATAAAACATCTTAATATGTTGTTTTTGTTGAATATAGCATTTTCAAAACCAAAATAGGTCTACATATGTCGTGTGTTAGAAACTGAAAACACTCCGTTCCACCTTGTGCTCCACTGTGTTTTTAAACTCCATACACCTTCACTAGAATCATTTAGATGATTTCAGCCCTAGAACTTCCAATTTGTACTGAACAAAAGGTAACTGTTAACTTGAAAATGACCACTTCATGACATCACAAGATGAAACAGCATTTAGAGCTTTGGAGATATAGACAGACTCAAACAAGTGTGACTGAAACAAAACACAACTCCAGGTATGTTTCTGAGGAGGTAACATATTATAACGTGACTAAAAGCTCATAAGAATCAATTTTGCGTAACATAGGACCATTAAACCCAAATCCAAAATGATAATATTTTGCTGATACTTTGCTAGGTCTAAGCATTTTTGTGGGATAAAAGCATTTTGATCAGTGACAAAAAAAATACATACTTACTCATATACCTGAAAAAAGCAACAAAACTACTTCAGGTACGATCAGACCTTACACAAAACTGTACCTTTCAAAATATCAAACGCTTTCTAAAGTTAACATCCCTGACAAGAATGCCAATTGAATGTTGTCGCACTTATTTATTTCCCATTTTCTGGATTAAACTACTCCGGTCTGAATTTCCAAACTCAAAACTCTAAACATTATTCAGAAGCGAACTTGGGTTAGCTACTGGCTGAGATGAAACATTTTCACCGGCATACCTCCTACAGACAATAACACTGCGGAAAACTGCTTCTAACCTATTTCAGGTAATTCACTTTGCAAGTTTCAAAAGTGCAGACATTCTAACACATTCAATCTTTACTTAAAATTAAATTGGACGTAATTACTTGTTGACGAACCAAGAACTGAGAGCTACACCCAGCTGTCCGCCTTGCCGCTACCTGTTCCACACAACATGCTTTGCTATAAAAAGAAGGAGCCTGGGGACATACAAGGACAAGTTGTCACAGCAACGGAAAGATGCGAGGAAACAGAGAAAGGAGTTGGAAGGGCAGTTTTCGCCGAAGATGTGAGGGGACAAGTCCAAACAGCCCCAAGGTAACAACAAGCAACAAGGACTGAAAAAAAGCAAAAAGAAGATTGTACCTGTTATCTCTTAATATAACATTTTTTTTTTTTATTGAGAGCTGTTTGTCAAATTCAGTAGAGGTATATTTGTTAACAGTGTGATACAGCAATGACCTACTTCAATAATGTTGAGTTGACAGTTGAGTTGGTTTCTTGTCATTTTACAGAGAGTGGCTTTCTGCATTCTCATTCTTTATGCATGCCTTGGACGTAAACATACCAGCCTATTTTTCCTAAAACGTCTGACTAAAATGACTCTCAATTCAAACTGAATCAGTTTCTGAAACCTTTGAAGCACAGAAAAATGGCTGGACTGTGAAGCTGAAGCTCTGTAGTTTTGGCATCTGCTGTATCTACTCTAATTTTAAAAAGTGGGAACACGCGCTACACACAAGAAAGTCAGATTTCAAATTCCGCCTGAATTTTTTGGGGTAAATATAAGAATAGGAATAGCTGGTGTCCTTTGGGATGGCCTGAGAGACATTAGATTGAGCATTTGTTGGGTCTTCACAAATCCCATATCAAAGCTGAAGCAAATCTCACTAGAAAAAGAGATTTAGGAACTTGTAATTAGGCGCAATTAATATAAAAGCCCTATTACATTTTTATCATTCACCCTGAGTGCCTGAGAGAGTAGCAGCTGGGTACAGTAGTTTCTAAAAAAAAAAAAATAAAAAATGGGAGAGGAGACATTTGTCACAGTGAGGGACAGGAGGACACTGGACAAACTGCTCTCCATCATGGACACTCCTGCTCACCCACTGCACCAGACTATAGAGGGACAGAGGAGATAATACTCCCTACAACTGTACAATAACTCCCCCACTGCTCCAGACTATAGAGGGACAGAGGAGATAATACTCCCTACAACAGTACAACAACTCACCCACTGCACCAGACTATAGAGGGACAGAGGAGATAATACTCCCTACAACAGTACAACAACTCACCCACTGCACCAGACTATAGAGGGACAGAGGAGATAATACTCCCTACAACTGTAAAACAACTCACCCACTGCACCAGACTATAGAGGGACAGATAATACTCCCTACAACTGTACAACAACTCCCCCACTGCTCCAGACTATAGAGGGACAGAGGAGATAATACTCCCTACAACTGTACAACAAGTCACCCACTGCACCAGACTATAGAGGGACAGATAATACTCCCTACGGCTGTACAACAACTCACCCACTGCACCAGACTATAGAGGGACAGAGGAGATAATACTCCCTACAACTGTACAACAGCTTACCCACTGCACCAGCCTATGGAGGGACAGAGGAGATAATACTCCCTACAACTGTACAACAACTTACTGCACCAGTCTATAGAGGGACAGAGGAGATAATACTCCCTACAACTGTACAACAACTCACCCACTGCACCAGTCTATAGAGGGACAGAGGAGATAATACTCCCTACAACTGTACAACAGCTTACCCACTGCACCAGCCTATGGAGGGACAGAGGAGATAATACTCCCTACAACTGTACAACAACTTACTGCACCAGTCTATAGAGGGACAGAGGAGATAATACTCCCTACAACTGTACAACAACTCACCCACTGCTCCAGACTATAGAGGGACAGAGGAGATAATACTCCCTACAACTGTACAACAACTCAGTCTTAAGTAACGGACAACCTTATGCCCTGTAAATCAGTATATTATTGCACTGCCGTTCTTGTCTCTTGTTTATAGCTGTGATTTTATTGTTTATTTTATTTTTTATTACTTATTTTTCTATTTTATTTTGACTTGTACATTTACATTTATTTATACAATTATGTCTTATTCAACACCTGTCTCTTGCTCTCTTTTTTGCTATACCATTTATATTTTTTACTCTTTGTTATTATATTATATTGTGATGAGTGAGCTGCTGTGTCCAAATAATTTCCCTTGTGGATCAATAAAGGTTGTCTGAGTCTAAGTCTAATTTTTGTGAAAAATGAGATTCTGTTTTATCAGAAGGTGGACAAAACAGAAATGAATTAAGAAAAAGAACAAGGGCCGTGCATGGACCCTCGGAATGGTAAGAGGTTGAAACTTACTACATTTCAAGTTTAAAAGTGCACCGTGTAACCTCTGACAATTGGTCCAGCAACTGCTTGTGTCCATGAAGATTATTCCACAAAATGGCGTTCTGTCTCCATGGAGAAAGCAGGTGAAGGAACGAGGTTTGAAGGTATTTTTGAGCTATAAAAACATCCGTAATTTAATAAATGTCTCAATATAATGACATACTGTAAAAGAGTAGGCAAGACATAGTGCATCAAAACAAGAAAGTGTCATTTTCAAAGCACCAAAATTATCCAATGCAATAAAAATGGGATGAAACAGCTACAGCTATATAATGTACTTCAAATACATCTTATTATGGAAATGTATGAGTCTATTTGACAACCAATCATCACACAAATGGAGTATTTTGCCCAAGAACACAACAAGAGCATGAGGCGTAATTTGAACAGATTTAATTTCCTAATTTCCGACTGCATATAGGAATCAAAAAAGCAACACATTTATGCCACATCATTTGAAAACTACAAGGCAAGCAATGTCAAGCAATTGTTAGAACACTCTCCAAAAGTGTAAAAATAAAAACAAAGAAGAACAGGAGATGAAAGGGCCTTAAATATCAACCTCCGTCTGGATCAACTGGACAAGAGCATTAAGAACGACATGGGTATTCGTATGAGGGCATGTATGAAAAATGGAAGTTTAAGGTGTGAGGAGAAACAGGCTGCAGAGAGGGAAAGGAGAACAGACCAGTGCGTTGCGATAGGGAGATGTGCTTAATTCCGAGTTCAGAGAGATTTTCTGAGTTGGGCACACGCCACGGGAGGGCTTTGACGGCCGCTGCCTTTGAACTGTGCACAACTTTGGGTCCAAGGATACGTGGAAGTACAGAAACAAACCAGGCAGCTCGGTTATGTACTGGATATTGTGAGCACCGTCTTGATAAATGTCACTGATATATACATTTTTCAATTTTGTAAACTCGCTGCTACATTTTTAACCATTTTTTTTTTTTTTTTTTTTTTTTTACAATTTCTTGCTAAAAGCTCAAAATTATGAGTCTAATATTTTACCTCAAGGATGTCAATTATCATTCATCAAACATGTGGAGGATTTATGCAACTTCTTTTCAGAACAAAATATGTACTCTAGCATTTTTTTGTTTTTTTTGTTTTTATCCTTCTGTTAACTACTTTCTGCATTTTACATAGATACAAAATACATGAAATATATGATGGTAGATATATGAAATTATATTGTAAAGGAAAAAAAGTAAATAAGTCATCTAAATATCTTTTCTATGCTATAAAAGTATTCACCCTTTGCTTTGTTGACAGCACTGCAAACTCTTAGCCTTCTCTCAGTGACCTTCATGATGAAGTCTCCTGCTTTTCACTTCACACCTGTGCTGCCTCATGGTCAAGATGTTCCAAGAGTGCAAAGCAGTGATTAAATAAAGCGTGGCTATTTTTTTTTAATTTTTTATAAAATCTGAATTTCAAATTTCAGTTTCTGAAACAAGTTTTTTCTCTGTTTACTGTACATTCCATATGTGCATAGTTTTGATGCATTCAGCGAGTGTCTGATAGAACTAATCACGGAAATAATGAAGAAACAAATTAAAAGTGTGTCCAAACGTCTAACTGTACTATGTACATTTTCACAATGTTAATCATTACAATCAACAGGAGTCTTAGAAACAAAGAACTGCAAACATCAGTGGAGGCAAACACAGTTCAAATTCTTCACTTGAAACTGTTACAAAAGATTTCTTATTAAAACTACAGTTAAGTAGGAGATGACCGTACTGCCTGTTCTGAATGTGTGGGCAAACATCAGGTGACTATAAACAGAAGCGAGCACATGTCCACACCTGTCTCTGAACAGCAGCTTTTAACTTTCTCACCATTTCCTAAGCACAAAGTTATTTTTTCCAAGTTTGTACAGATGCTAAAGGATATGGACGCACAATAGTATAGTTAATTTATTTATATTATTTTGCAGAGCCTGTGCCTGTTTTTTTATTTATTCTAGTCAAGATAAATGCTTTTTACATCATGGTATATATAGTAAAACAAAGCTAAATGAGAAATTAATTGAGACTATAAAATATAGTGTATGGATTTCCACAAAGCATGTTGTGCATGAAATACTACAGAAGCTACTGACAGGGCCATTTGTAACCTTGCACAAGATGGATTCTTGCAATATTTGTGAGTTCACAAACTCACGAGAATCCATCTTGGAAGGATAATTGGCCGGATGGACCAATCACAGAGCAGCGCTGAGGTTTATGCAGAAGCCAAAGGCCAAGCTCCCAAATGTACCAAAACAAACATGCGACACGACAGACGTACTTCAGCCTATTTTAGTGTTGTGTTTTCTGATCGACCGCTTTCGGTGACAGTCGTTCCAGATTGATAAATAGACTTCAGTTCAGAGTGACACACAAATCAATCTGGTGTGAACCAGGTTAGTTTAACACACAAACCCTGCATAATTAAATTGAGCTCTTCTCTCAAATACAACACTCTGTTCCACCTTATGATGTCAGGTACAGGAAGTGCTCTAATGTATTTTATTTTATTTTTTAAACTCCATAAACCTTCAGTAGCATCTAGAATCACTAGAATCAGGGACAAGTGCTGCAAATGAACTCTGCACTAGGATGCATGCATGGGGCTGCTGTGCTACAGTTAGTCAATATTTTTTGTATCCACACCTATTCAAATAAATCAAATAAATACATCAAATTTGAATAACTGCAGCACTGTAATCGCCCACCTCTGCTCAACTAAAGGTAAAAGGTAAAGGCTTGAAAACTACCTCTTCATGACATCACAAGGTGGAACAGAGCATTTTGAGATTTGTAGATGTAGATAGACAAATAATGTAAGATTACTCAAACACGTGTGAATGAAATAAAACACAACTCTGGTTATGTTTTTGATGAACATTTTGACATGGCTTAAAGCTCACAAGAGTCAATTTTGCGTAACACAAGTCTGAAGGCTGCTACGTAAATCTAAACAGAACTAAACACAAAACTAGTAGACAGATAACATAGTGTATTTGATTGTTGTTACATGCAGTAAGTTGCGGGTTTGTGTGAGAGAAAAACAACGTGGGCTTGTTTAGCGCCGACCCTGAGGGAACAGGCGGATCGAAGACTCGAAGCAGAAAGCAGAAAATGAACTGATAAAAAGTCTGTCAAAAGAAGCAGGCGCAGGTTTGTAAATGTATTAGCTTCTTTGTGATGAAACACCATTGATCGGTCCTCATCAATATTCCAGGGATCAGCGGAGAGAGAGGTGAAGTACAGGTAGCTCAGTGGGGCATATGCATGTTTGACTATAGAAGACTTGTGAAAACCAGCGCATGCTCGGGCACAGCTGGAGTACGATTAGACAGAATATGCACACTCACCAAGGACTTTATAACGGACCAATCACATGTTTCACCTTTAGATAAACTGCTGTCAAGGTAAGTACTAAGTAATGTTTCAATACTATTCAAAAAGAGCTAGTTAATTTTAAACGGTTTGCAGTGGTTTAAAGTTATTCCTCACTTAAAGGTCCTATATTGTGGAAAATTGACTCTTGTGAGCTGTAAGCCATGTTACAGCAACGTGAGCTCATCAAAAACATACCTGGAGTTGTGTTTTGTTTCATTCACACGTTTCAGTTACCGTTTATTATTACTCTGTCTATATATGCAAAGCTCAAAATGCTCTGTTCCACCTTGTGATGTCATGAAGTGGTAGTTTTCAAGTTAATAGCTACATTTTACATTTAGTTGAGTAAAGATTGGCAGTGCCAGGGCTGAAATCATCCAAATGATGGTAGTGAAGATATATGGAGTTCAAAAACACAGTGGAGCACATGACATTACAAGTGTTTTCCATCTGAGTGAAGAACTCACCCTAAATATATGCAGGGTTTGTGTGCTAAACATGTGTGAATAAAACAAAAGACAACTTCATGTTTTTTTTGATGAGGAAACAATGTTAGAACATAGATCAGAAAATAGGCTAATATTTTCCATTCTGTATTTTACTTCAGTTCAAATATTTTTCCATCCCTCCTTGATGAAATCCACTATACATTACTGTCATTGATAATATCTGTAAAAAAATAAAATAAAATAAAAATATGTTTTTGGTAATTGTTCTGTCTGTTTTGGAACTTAAATTAGATCTATTATGGATTTGAGGTTATTGTTAAGGTTTGTATATAGTCTAAACTTAAAGTTATGCTCACAAAAATCTCCAAATTTCTTCCTAAAGTTGTTTCAGCACCTGGCTCTCCTCACTCTTCCCCCTGCACCTGTCCATAACCAGCACCTGCCTCTCCTGACTCCTTCCTCTGCACCTGGCCATAACTAGCCCCTGCCACTTCTGACTCCTCCCCCTGCAACTGTCAACAACCAGTATCTTTTAGCTTATTTTTCAAAACAGAGATGTCTGTTTTGGATCTCAAAATTTCAAAATTCTCATTATTTCTAAAGTTTGTTTAGTCCACTCTCCTTCAACTATGTAGTCTAAACCCAAAGTTATGCTCACAAAAAATCTCCAAATTTCTTCCCAAAGTCTTTTCTATTAACATGTGAAAGGCACTTGATAGCTCTGTGATGTGCCGCTTTCATGTTAATCACCTGCAATGATGTAAGGCACCCTGCGTTCCGAAACGAGATGGGTGCTCCGAGCAGAGGACGGGTGACAGGGCTAATCAGTCACCCAATAGACGTGACATCGCTAATCAAGGAACGCGCGGGAGGAGGCGGTGCGCGTTAGCAAATCAACAGCGCGTCCATTTGTACGTCTCAATCGGCGAGTGTGGTGCATATAAATAACTTGCACGGTCCATTAGAGCCATCAGGGCCATCAGGAGCACTCCGTTTACAGGCGCGCTCCCTGCACCTGTCAGGGCGAATTACCACGGCGAGGGAAGGGAACACAGAAATTGTTGGGAGAGCGTGGCAAATTGACTCGGTCAGGGATGTTGATCTATTGTAGAGATACACAGAGAGAGAGAGACGGGGGGAGAGGGAGAGAGGGAGGGTCGGTGGAGAAGAAACTGTTCAAGGCAGTGAAGGTTGCTGTGTTAGTTTTGTTCTCACATGTAATTTAGTGATTTAAAAGGTGTTGTAGCTGATTTTTACTGTCTTTAAAGTGTAAAAAACAGAACCTAATTACCTCCTAATTATTCACAGTGATGAGTTTATGAGGGTAGAGTGAAGTTTTACTGTCACTGTAATTTTAACAACCACCAATTAGATGTATACAGCACAGGCTCCTAACAGCTGCTTTTAGAAACTATCCTGTCTGAGGTAAGACAAATTTAACTTTATTACATAGAATTATTATTATTATTACACAGCACAATATATTTACTTTCCTGAACAATGTTGTCTGCAGAATGATGAACACTCTGACTCCCCCTGCTCCTGCCCATAACCAGTCCCTGCGTCTCCCTGCATCGGTCTATAAGCAACACCTGCCTCTCCTGACTCCTCCCCCTACACCTGTCAATAACCAGCTTCTACCTCCCCCTTCACCTGTCCACAACCAACACCTGGCTCTCCTGACTCCTCCTCCTGCACCTTTCAATAACTAGCCTCTGCCTCTCCCTGCGCCTGTCCATAACCAGACCCTGCCTCCCTTGGGCTCCTCCCCTACACCTGTCCACAGCCAGCACCTGACTCCTCCCCCCCGAACCTGTCCACCACCAGCCCTTGCCTCTCCCGACTTCTCTTCCTACACCTGTCCACAACCATTACCTGACTCCTCCCCCTGCACCTGTCCACAACCAGTACCTGACTCCTCCTCCCGCACCTGTCCACAAACATTACCTGACTCCTCCCCCTGAACCTGTCCACCAGCCCTTGCCTCTCCCGACTTCTCTCCCTGCAACTCTCCACAACCAGCATCTGCCTCTCCTGTCTTCTCCCTGTGCACCTGTCTACATCCAGCATCTGCTTCTTCCAACTCCTCCCCCTGCACCTGTATCTTCTAACTCCTCCCCTTGCACCTGTCTATAACCAGCCCCTGCCTCTCCTGACTTCTCCTGTCGATAACGAGGCCTTGTCTCCCGCTGCACCTGTCAGTAACCAGCCCCTGCCTCTCCTGACTCCTCCCTCTGCACCTGTCCACAACCAGCCTCTCCTGACCCCTCCCCCTGCTCCTGTCCAGCCCCTGCTTCCCCCCGCGCCCGTCCATAACCAGCCCCTGCCTCTCCTGACGCACCCCATAACAGACGACCCACTGGGCTAATTTAATAAAGCCTCTTACAATGTTTCCACGGAGACGCACCAGGTAATTACACCCACCGTCCCACCTACACGCACCGCTTATTATGGGATGCAGGAGTAATGGGAGCATGCCCAAGGGTTACCACGGGAGACGACCACCAACTCAAGCATCTTTGTACAAACATGTATATTACTACAAACGGCCAGAATAGTGTTTAATATTATGAGAAATTTACTTTTGAGTTTTAAATCATTTACTCATATTTCCATCTGACCTTATTACGCCATGCTGAAATAGTTATGTTGCTTAGTTTTCTATTTTAAAGGGCTCATATTGCTCTATTTTCTGATCTGTGCTATAATGTTGTTTCATCATCAAAAATATACTTGGAGTTGTTTTGTTTCATTCACACATGTTTAACACACAAACCCTGCAGATTTAGGATGAGTTCTTCTCTCAAACAGAAAACACTCTGTTCCACCTTGTGATGTCATGATGCAGTAGTTTTCAAGTTAACAGCCACTTTTTACTTTTTGTTCAGTAGAGATGGGAAACGTGTGAATGAAACAAAACAAAACTCCAGATAATGATAAAGAAACAACATTATAACACATATAACATTATAACACACACACACACAGACACACACACACACGGACTGGTAATAAACATAAGGAATAATAAAGGAACCAGTGAAGAAGGGCAGAGCCAGTAATTAAAGCTTTTAACTCTATATTTACACTATATTTTGGTAAATGTACACTATATTTTCAGAGTAAATATGGTGGTAGACTAAAAGGAGTTTTTTCTCTGGGGCCCAGTACCAGATGGCCCGCAGCCTGGTTCTGGGCCTCGGACAGGTGGTTAGGGACCCCTGCTTTAAGTGTCTGTCATAATTTATCATTCCAGTGATGCTAAACTACTGTATAGTCCCTGGGATGAAAGAAGCATAGCGCCATAAGCCCGATCTGAAGTGTCTTGCCCAAGAACACAACAACAGTAAATGCCATTTCCACTCCGCTGCTGCTGCTGCTCTAATCCAAGCGTTTAAATAAAAACTGCAACTCTAATTTCAGAATTCACAATTACACTTTTTTTTAGATAATTTTGAGTTAGATATACAACATAGGCCTGGGCAATATATATTTACATTTTATTTCTTTTTTCTTTTTTCAGTTAAATTAAATTTCTATTTACTCTTTTCAAAAACAAATTCAAAATATCTTTGAGTTTTGATTTCACGAACATAAACAAAACAGAAAACAAAACCCCCAACCACATCACAACCAATCACAATCAGACATGACTGCTTCACATGTAAAATCTCAAACTCAAATGAACACAATAAACCCTCCATCACTGACATCCGCTCAAACGCTTTATTTCAATTCACTTTTTAACAAAACCAGTCAATTTCCTGGCCTTTAGCACGCCGAGAACTAATAGAAAAGAGCAATCGCGTGAGAGGAGAGAGGAGCCATGAACGCACGCCTCAACCTTTTAAAACCTTCATTTAAAACCCTGGTGTGTTCTTAAGTTGTTTCATTATTAAGACGAGGTGTTGAGGATCTGTGTGCGTTATTTCATTATGAGTGGAAAGAGGGAGCTGCGCGCGGAGCATGAATTGTCCAAAGACTTTTAATTGGATCGCTAAAGCACCTTCTTAATTGAGTTCTGTATTTGGGCTAATATAAAAGTGTACATCTTTATGTTGCACGACGCTAACACTAACACACACTCAGACACACACACAAACACACAGACAGTTGAGGCTAGGCGCGGCTAAATGGTGCCCAGGGGGGTCACGGGGAGCAAAAGAGGAGATGAGATTTGATGAGTTGAACACCGGACGCTTCAGCAAAAATTCAATTTAGAAGGGCCTTAGATTGACTGGGTAATTTCTAACAGCTTACCTATAATAGCTTCTCTTACTGTCGCCTTAATTAAGTTCTTGCATTAATGTTTTAGCTTGGGATCGGAGCACTTTAGGACCTGTTAGCGCACATTTCCCCTGTGGTCTGCTGGGGAAAAAAAATAGTTGTATACTCGGAGGAAAAGCATAAACAACATTTGTTCAGTGCGTTTAAAGTATCGCACAATGACACTGGGCTGAAGAGAAGGGGGCGGTCGCAGAGGAGAAGCTTAAAGCCACACTATGTAACTTTTCTGGTGGTTTCTGCTACCTGCTTGTCTCCATGGAGATGTGATTGCTTTGCCTGGAATGTTACACAGTATGCGGTGATGGGAAGAATACTCTGAAAATACTGAATGTCCAAATGAGAATGGATTTTGTTTCGTATTCGTGATAGATGGTCCAATCAGAGTACTGTATTCTGAATACTTAGAATACTTTTACACTGAGTTGCATTACATTACAGTGTAAAAACATGACATAATTACAAACAATATTATTTTTGTTAGTATCTATTAATTATGTCTAATTAGAGACAAAAAAATGCACATGAGCTGAATTTTCTATTTTTCACTTATACTGTGCAGTTAATGAAGTACTGTTATATATTTCCTGAATTTAGGAAAGTAACTGTACTCTGAATACCACCAAATGAAAAAGTAACTGTACCAGAATATTCCAGAATATATATTTTCAGTTCATGTATTCAGTTACTTCCCAACACTGACAGTATGGCATTGAACCATCTTGATGTATTCAGTCTTTGGATTTGATTATTGCTAAAAAATACAACAAATTGCATTCTTCTCACTCACTTGGGTCACCTCTTCAAAGATCTGACTTGTAACTTGGCCTAGTGGCACCAACTGCTTTTTATGACGAAAGTTTAATGCCATACTGTGTAACATTTATGCCAAAGTTAAAACATTTCCATAGGGACAAGCAGGTAGAGGACAAGGCACGAAAAGTTACCTCTAAAATAGCACAGGATTAGCCATTTGAGCATTTTGTTTTAGGCCTAATAAATGTGCACTATATTTTAAAAATCAACAGAAATTCCAGTGTTGAATTATTTGACTTTTATTTGTTTATTTTTGGTAGAATTGCGTCTTCAAAATTATTTTTGTTGTGACTCAAATAAAGCCAAAAAGAAAATAATTCAAACCTCATTCAAATTAATTCTATTGATACATTTTTAGTTTTACAATCAACATTCCTTGACGAGGTGAAACAAACTGGAGGCACTGCTCGCTCTGAAGCTTTGTTACTGATTTGTACTAACACCAACATCTGCCATCTCCACACAACCCCTCCCTCTCCACACACACCAAATCTGGCAATCGAACCCGCGACCATTTTATCACGAGGCGAAATAAAGTCCCCCCAGAACACTCCTCTATTTAATATGGCGTCTCTTACTTATGCGCAATGATCCAATACCGCGCCATAGTCGACACCAGCGCTTACAAGACGAGATGCAATCAAAGACCAAATTTATTCCCAAATTGCTTTTTCAGTTAAATTCTGCTAGCCTTGTTTTTTCTGTGTTTCTTCAAAGCAAAAAGTGCGAGAAAAACTGCTGACATGCTACCTGTAGGCTATACAGAAGGAGCATCTGCCACTGCGCGCTAAAACATGAAATTTAATCTTGTTCTGTGGTGGAGTGGCTGCCTCACTCCGCTGCGTATATCCCGGTAGCCAAGCAAAAAAGAAAAAAATAAGAAATAAAAAGGCGGTTCATCCATTGGCGTTCAAATAAAGTCAGAAAGTAAAATAGTCTGGATTGGATCTCAATTGGTTTCAGTGAAGGAGTTAGCAGATTCCATTTGGAACCTGTTGGCGCACCGTATTAGCTTTGTATTACCACTTTACACTTAAGAGTATGAACTGATCAAGTAGGTGTAATGAGTTTGCTTTGTCTCTTCACCAGCTGAGAGCCATTCTGCCTCTTTACACCCAAAAACACTTCACACGAGCTGGCAACGCAGATGTGCTTTAAAAGGTGGCCAGTGATTCTAAGTTGTGGCAGGAAAAATAGGCAAAGAATTTAGCCTATAATAGGGCTAAGTGCATAAAAATGTATTTGCTTATAATACGTTATAATATATTAAAATTCAGGGTCAAACGTTCAAGGTCCTATATTATGCAAAACTGACTCTTGTGCTACGTTCTAATCTATGTTATAATGTTGTTTCCCCATCACAAACAGACCTGGAGTTGTGTTTTGTTTCATCCACACATGTTTAACGCACAAATCCTGCACATCTATGGTGAGTTCTTCTCTCAAACACAGGAAGTGCTTAACTGTTTTTAAACTCCATACACCTTCACTAGAATCATTTGGATGATTTCAGTCCTGGAATTTGTTTTAATTTCTGTTCTCTCTCTAGGTAAAAGGTAGCTGTTAACTTGAAAACTACTGCTTGGTGACATCACAAGGTGGAAGAGAGCTTTTTGAGCTTCGGAGGTGTAG
This sequence comes from Taenioides sp. WSHXM2023, assembly GCA_029959045.1. NCBI lineage: Eukaryota > Metazoa > Chordata > Actinopteri > Gobiiformes > Gobiidae > Taenioides > Taenioides sp. WSHXM2023. The sequence continues at coordinate 26,896,847 of CM057090.1, forward strand.
ACAGACTTATAGTAAACGTGTGTGAATGAAACAAAAAAAACAGCTCCAGGTCTGTTTTTTTGACGAGGTACCAGCATTATAACATAAATCAGAAAATAGCGTAATATGGGCCCTTTAACTATGTGACTTTTATCTGGCTTTGAATATTCCACAATATGATATTAAATGCATCTATCTCCGTGCCAACGCCCCGCTGACACCATAAGGCAAAGTTATAAATCAGATATACGGAAAGGTGAGCCTGCAGTAAGAACTCAAAGTCCTGATTATTTAGCGTGATTGAGTTTATAAGCGATTTTCACAATTCTCAGCGACCAGAGCGGACTTTCTCCATGACGGTAAAGCTAACAAGAACTAGCAAGCTAACCAAGCACCAGTTGACAGTCAGACAATAAAACGAATTAGAAGCAGACAGCACGCAGCAGACTTATTTTAACCCCAAGAGAGCTTAGCATGGCCCATTCAGTCTCTCCTCTTTAGCTTGTAGTCATGGTATGTCCTCTCCACTGTCACATCCCATAATGTCCCAGGCCCTTGACACCTTCAGCCCGCGCTCGGTGTCTCATATATGCTAATGGGCGCCTTTATGGGTGCTCTGTGCTCTTTCTCTGCTCTGTGTGGGTGCTGTCGGGTGCTGTCGGGTGCAGGGATAACGGATGGACAGTGACATAAAGCTGGGAGCGTGCTGTCATGGAGGTTTAGGAGGTTAAAGAGAAACAAGGCTTAATCCACAAGCAAGAGCAAGTGTGTGCAGTGAGAGGGGTGATGGGAAAGAGCTGGCTGACGTCTGAAGGTTCTTTCCATGTTATGTAAAACAACTTAAACAAAAAATAAAAAAAACATGTCAAAAAAGATGTCATCCATGTAGTCAAACCCTCCTTATGGATAGTAGTCCAGTTCTGTCCAATGCTCAGCTCACGAACCTACGTCATCCATAAGTATTTTGGGCGAATATAGTATTTTGAGAACATTAAATGGTAAAATGGTGACCTTAATATGTGTTTGCAGTTAATACCCCATAGAAGTCAGCCATTTTTTGTTCATTTTCCCTCAGTAGATCAATTAAAAAAATAATAATAATAATCTCAAATTTCAGATTCAGGTTCATTAATCAAAAATGACAACAACTGACACAGTTTTGATGAAACATATTAAAGATGCTGTTAAATTTAAAAACAGTACTAAACATGTTAAATGGTATTCAGCAGGCAAAATTTTACCTCACTTAACTCATTTCGAGCATCATAAATATTACGATTAATTTGCAGAGGGAGGTTGCATTCGCTCGAGTAACTTTTTAAAGACATTGCATTGTTCAGAGTATTTTTCTAGCAACATACTTTTACTCTTACTTGAGTAATATTAATAATTTTATTGATGTAATAGGACATGTGATGGGACAAGGCCGCAGGGAAGACCCAGGACACGCTGGAGGGACCATGTCTCAGGGCTGGCCTGGGAACGCCTCAGGATCCCCCCAGAAGACCTGGAGGAAGTGCGTGGAAAGAGGAGACTGGGCATCTCTGCTCAGACTGGTGCCTTCACGACCTGGCACTGGATAAAGCAGAAGAAAATGGATGAAAGGATGGTAATAGTACTCTTACTTGAGTAAATATGTTGGTTACTTTTTGTGTCTATCCTTTGAAAATACCAGAATTGGTTCATTTTTTAATGTTTGGTCCAGACAGTTACATTAATTTTAAATTATAAATCAGATTTTACATCCCGACATTTACTCTTAAGTTACTCCTGGACCACTACTTTGTACTTCTTCTTGAGTAATATTATTTTGAAACCATGTTACCCTTACGTGAGTACTTCAGGCTACTGTACCCACCTTTGCTAATTTGACTACATTTGAGAACTGCAAGTAAACTTATCAACTCCTCAAAAGTTTTTTTTTCCTCCACACTTTACCCGTGTAGACACTCAAGTGCTCATAAAATGCCGGTGAAATCTCAGTCTAATTACGCCTGATTTGGCCTGACTTTCATCTTGTCAAAAATAATGCCACTGATATGAAATATACACTCGGGAGCCTTAAAAACTGCCCCCAAAAAGCGCGAATCACAATCTGAATTTTCCCCCCTGATTGCTCCATTAGCTGAGTTTAAGGTGTAATTACAGAAAGTGCTAATCTTTAATCATCTTTTAATTACCATATCGTGTAGTCATTACGGCGTTCCTGGAGGGGGGAAGAGAAACTTTCTTCTTTGGTGTTTTAAGGCTAATTATTTTGGCCCTGGCAGAGACACTGTGATACACATCTGGTGCACCTTCTCCGTTAAAAGCTGCTTTGATTCGGGCCTGTTCTATCAGACAGAAATACCAGTTAATCATCCTCAGACTCGCATTATCTGCAAGCAGTTTAATATCAGCAAAAATAACTCCAGATTGTAATATTATTTTAATGTTTCAGATGAACAGATCTATATGGAGTTTGGGGATTGCTTATATTTAAGAGAGCTTCAGAGATCATTGTCGGTAAGTTGCATTTCCACATTCAAGGCACTCACAGCGCTTTACATCAAGGAACCAAGGACACAACGACAGCTTTTATCTGTGGGAGCACCACCAACCTGCAGGTTAGTGGATCTGAACGCTCTCCCAATTACTATGTCAAGAGTTAACTCATTCACTCTTACAAACGCCCATATTTTATTTATTTTACCGACTATTATCCGATTGGCTACAGTAAAAATATGCTAAGGAAAACAGGAAAAAAATGGAGTAGCACTAGCGCTGGGTGACGGGCACTTGCTCTAGCGCAGTGTTGACTTGTCTCCCTCTGGCTCTCTTCATTTGCCACATTAGCATTACATTAGCATTATATTAGTGTTACCACGGCGACAGGTTGTATCCACAGCTGTCCTGCCGTCTTCCTGAACCAATATTGACACAGTTTTGACACATGTTTTAAGGAAAGGGGAGACGGATATGTAAAATAATCCAGACTGCGGGGCTCGTACAAGCACAGAGACAAATGAGATCCGTCCATATGCAATTAAACATGTCCTGGGTTTGTAGTAGCTGAATCAGGAGAGTGAACTTTCAGCTGACAGTGACAATATAGAGCCAGTATGTCATTACACGACAGGTGGAGAATAACATAGGCCTACAGGTGAAACAGGTGCAATGACATGACAGGTGACTGAAGAAGTTCAACAAAGCCAAGTGAAGTACAAGTAAAAAGTACTGTGTGGTAATATTCAAATTGGGATACAGGTTCTATACTGGTGGCAATTAGGCATCTGCTTTTTGTATGGACTCAACTCACAATTTTAGTAGAAACCTCAGCATGTTATTGTATTATTTGACCTAATTTCCTTAATAGACTAGTTTATCAATAAAAAAAAAAAAAAAAAAAAAAAAACCTCCTCCGTTAGTGCTTCATTTTCCTCACTTTTTTCATCAACTTTAGATTTTTTGTTATTATTTACTAATTATTTTAACATGCTTATTTTTATTGTCACTGTTTACTATTTGTAGTTTTATTTTATTATATTTTAGGCTCTCTTCAATGCTAGTCTTTCCAAAAATCCTATTGTAAGGTGTTGGTTTAGTCTGATCCATTTTATTTATTTATTTATTTTTGTTCTTGAAAAGCCAATAGAAATGTTATGGAGGTGGTAACTAGAGACTAAGATCTATCATTTTATTTAAAATCTGTTTCTGAAACTTTATAAACTGCTACATTATTAAAACATTTTGCCGAATCTTGCATTTTAAATGTGCCTTTCGAACAACCACGTTTTTAGTTACTTACTAATGAGTTACCTGCTACTCTGAACTCATAATATTTGACATTTTCAATTTTCAAAAAGCCAGTGAGGAAAAATTAATGGAAAATGTACTTGCGAAACCAGACTGATCTTGGAAATGGGCAGGACTGTTTAGCTCCATTGGATATTAAAATATCTTTAATGTCCTGGTGTGTTTTTTATCATTATTATGCTACTTGTGTAACAGCCCTGCTCTGAGGTCCACTGACAAAGCAAGACTGCCAATCTGCACCACCTTCAACCACCACCAATCACTTACACACCACGTTCAAACTAGACAAGGTAGGTGAAGTATCTTGCCTTCAACAACCGTACGCACATATCCTTTGGAGTTCTCATCTAGACGATACACCATAGGAAACCATGCAAGTTTTAACACTATAACAAGTCACCAACATTGCTTCTTGGATTTTCAACTGTTCAAAAATACCCATGTGATTTATTTATTTATTTTCTGTCTAAATGACGAGGTCGAACACAGCACCAGAAAACGAGATGTTAATACACTGACAAAATGACATTAATTACACTAATACGACAGAAATGAACAGCCTAACGAAGAGGACGTGCTCGCCTGTGCGTGCTTTCTCCAATCACGTATCAGCTCCCGGCCCTGCTCCTGCCATGTTACTTCTGCAGAGCTTGGCGTTTTCTTGAAGGAGTCCATCACCCTCGCCGCTCCGTGAATTGTGAAATACAGAAGGCGGTTGAACCCGAAACCGCCTTGCATAAATCTTCTCGCGATTTGGCAACGAGACTGACGCTTCCTGTTCGACTAAACTTCATCCCAGACATTAAGTAGAAGAGATACGCGGCTCCTCATTTGCATATTACTAAATCAGACGTGGACCTTGGACACTGGTGCAGAGTCTGTATGCCTGCGTCATCTCAACAAGACTATGTCAACCACATTTAAAGGTGCACTACGTAACTTTTCTGGTGGAGATTCTTGTTTCTATTGAGTTAATACACAAAGGCAATGAGGGTGAAATGTCTTGCTTAGGGACACAACAACAGTTTGATCACTGGCGTTCAGTGGTGGAAGTAGTACTCAGTTTTATTACTTAAGTAGAAGTACAGATAATGAAGCAAAAAATGCTCAAAATACTAAAGTAAAAGTACCTGTTTAAAAATGAGTACTTCAAGAGTACTTCATGCAGATTTTGAGATCTACAGAAGTTTCAAACGTATTAATTTTGATAAAGATTTGTGCTGAATTTTGCTGAATGTGCTGAACAACTGAATTGATTGTTTTTTTCCTAACTGTTTTTGTTTATTTTATTTTATTTTTTGCTCAAATTGTGAAGTAAAAGAAAAAAGTATCCACTCAAAAATGTATTTCCGTAAAGTAAAGATACCTAAATGTTGTACATAACTACTTTTACTTCATAAAGTTCCACCACTACTGGCGTCCCAAAAATCCAACCAATACTAAGCAGGCCCAACGCTGCTTCGCTTCTGTGATCTGACAAGATAAGGTTTTGACAAAGAGGTTTGGCCGCTGATACCATTACGATTTTTTTCCTGGAATGTTCCACACTTATTTATCTTCATGGAGACAATAAAAACGCCTGTAACTGATTAAATGCACGTTTAATACCATGCTGTGGAACATTCCAGGTAAAGCAATAACATCTCCATGGACAAAAGGTTTCGAAGCCCCACCAGAAAGGTTACATGGACCAGCTTTAAAGCTTTAAGAAATTCAAATCTATTTTAGAAATTGCAGTTCTGAAATATTTAGAGCTGAGACAATTACACATTTCAAGCATTCATGATGTTAACAAGGGCCAGCATATGTCTAAATTATGCAATACTTATAATTAGACTAATACAAAAATACTTTATTATGTTAATGAATGTTTTGTGCCTAGAAAAAAAAAAAAAATCCTAGTTATCCTAGTTATTTTTTTTTTTTTACTTTTCTTCTCCTAATGCAACACATGTCTAAATATGTCTTATACTGTGCTCATAGCTTATAGCTCTTTTCATCATAAGCCACCAATTTATTTGCAGTTTATGTCCTGTAAAACATTAAATAAAGTTTGTCCCCGTCAAAAATCCATAGATTGTAGTTTGAGGACATTTTTCATTTCTAAAGACATCTCAAAGAACATGAATCAAACAGACATGTGCTCAGATCGCATAGAAACAGGAGGCTGCTGAGTGGACCACATCTACCCACGATACACCTCTGTCCTCTACTGCAATAACTCACAAGCCCATGACAAGAGGGGGTGACCATTTACAGAACGGCATCATGGGAAAAAGACAGGATTCACGGAGATGGATGGAGGAGAAGAGACAGGGCCAAGAGCTGACAGCAGATTGAAAAAACTATGAGTGTTCTGGTGTGAAGTGTGAGGAGAAACATAGCAGGAGTTTGACGGGGAAGTCTATGAACATGATAGATATAAAGTGTCTAGACTGAGCTTTCCTTGTGTCTGTGGGTCTGTAAGGTCATTCACATCCCAGGCACTTCTAGTATGTGGGAGATTGAACACCCAACTAGCACTGTCAAAATGTTACAACATCACACTATACCGAATGAAACTTTCTTCTTTCTTGTACACTTTTTTTCTAGCAAGTACATGAGCAAAACTGTGAAAACTGAGAGTGTATATATAAATGGACATAACTAACCTGCTAGCCGCCACTTTCCAGATAGAAAGTGAGCATGGGCGCGCTTCCAGTTCCATAGATTCTGACACTAATTCACTTTATATTGAAAAACCATCAGATCCAAATTCTCTTCTGTAACTTCTAGCCCCAATGAGCTGAGCCAAACACTATGGCCCAATCCCAATTCTCCCCCTTAGCCCTCTGTCTTTGTCTTAGCCCTCGCCCTTACACTCTGTCTTTAAACAGAGGGTTAAGGCAAAGGGTTTGTTTTAAACCCTTAGAAATGGGACACCCCTTTGCAGTCGCAACAATATGACATTATTTTTAAAGTTTTGAAGTATTGTGCTCCTTTTGAGTTTGTTTTAAATGAACTTTGCAAAAAGTCAAATGTTTTTTTTTATTTTTTAATTTGTTAAAATTACTATACTCTGTACAACATATGTAAATCAAATTTTAATCAACTGTAACACAAAATTAAAATGCTGCAGAGGTGGATGGAGTTGTAGAGGATGCCTGGTACACACAAAAAAGAAAACAAAATTAATACATAGTCATAAACATATATAATAGTTGTTCTGGTACCTACAAATATTATAGAATGTAATATACCTTATATTTTATTTTCAAATTCTCCCACTTTTTTGAAGCTTGTTGGGCTGACACAACTCCAACAAGTCCAGCCTCCTACAAGAAATTTCTAAACAAAATACAAATGTGATTAATAACATGTCATTTTTAATATAAATGGGGGATAATTTACAAGGCGAAACTAAACAATAATATTTTAGGCGATGCATGTTCGTAATACTTTACACATTCTACCGTAACATGTGTGTAGTTCTAAAAGCGCATGAGACGAGTTACGAGGCGAAATACAGCGATATATTTGACACATTCTAGTCATGAGTATACCTACAACTTTTCAAAAGTTACTAGTTTTATACAACTTTTTATGAGGTTCTTGAGTGCAAATACTCACATTTGTCCAATTTCTTCCTGATTGCTCGACACTTCCCGATTTCCGTGTTGCTTTTTGCTCCGACTTGCGTTAAGCCACGCCTATCCCCTTTGCGCAAAGGGTGCATCTGAAAAAGCTCTGCTCAGAGGGGTAGAACAGCCCTTCCCCTTAGCCCTCGCACTTACAGAAAAGAGTATTGGGACACCCCTCTGTCTCTCGTGAACGCGCACAACAGAGGGGTAGGGCTAAGACAGAGGGCTAAGGGGGAGAATTGAGACGCAGCCTATGACGTCACACTCATTTTGTCCACTTCTATATACAATCTATGAGCTCAACAGTGATCATCCACCAAAGTAAATTCTCCATCTGTTTTTTCAATAGATTTCCGGGAAAAAATAAAATAAAAAAATATTCTGTTTTTGAAACGTTATAAACCAGTAAATTATTGAAATGTTTCACAAAATTTTCACTTTTAAATGTGTTGTGTTGAACTGTGCGCCGTGATGCTGCGTAGATTGGGTCCCCAAAGATTCTCAGAAGGTTCTCAGGAGTTCTTAGAAAAGAGGTCCAAACTAGATTGTGCAGCTTAATAACCATGGGGCATGTGAACTGCTTCTGTGTAATAATTAGATGCTTCTGATTGTGTTGTGATAGCTCTCTGAAGGTGGAGGCACTTGGCATTGAGAGCAAAAAAACCCATCAAAAGTGTAATTTATAAAACATATTAATATGTTGTTTTCAATGAGTTTTCAACAATAAAAGGTAACAAGGTGATCTAAATATGTCATGTGTTAGCAGTTAATACCCCATAGAAGTCAAATACCATGTAAAAACTTTAACTATCTTTCCATATGCTCTTTAAATGAATAGTAAATCTAATTGCAACTTAAATCCTACTATTTCAGTACATGATGATTGTCGCACAACTATGGACAGAGTAGAGGTTACTGCAGATACACAAACACATAAAAGGAAAGCCCTATCAAACACATGTGGATAAACTCTATTATCTTGTGTGTATCTGGGAGTACACAGGATGCCGAGGGAGATGGACTGAGCCTGTTCAAAGCCCTCTTCTTCTGTCTGTTTGTTTTCATGAATTTTAATCAGAAACATCTTTAAGCAGGTCGGCGGTGGCCGGCATTAGCGTGGTCATGTGGGCTGCGCTTCCGAAGTGATGCGTCAGCAGTTTTCTGATTAACCAGCTGACCTTGAGAGGGAAGGGCTTCATGAAATATACAAGGAGCTGTTTGGGTTTGTGAGAGGCCCATAATGATTCTTTTAGTCACCTCTACGTTAGATTAGAATGGATGATAGAGGCAGTCATTCAGAACAGTATTATTCAGTTAACTGGGCAGTTTATTTACTATCGTTCTCTATACGTTTTGTCAGTTTGGTAACAGTTTTTGAAGGAGGTCTATACCGTAGCTTAAAGGGACGGAAAATAGGACTAAACTAAGTCTAAACCAGGTCTTAAATAGGACTAAACCATGTCTGAAGTATAAAAAACCCATGGAGAATAACCCCAAAAACCTAACAGTATTGCTTGTGACTGCGTGATACAGAACACTTTTTATTCCACGTGTCTTTCTTTTATCAATAAAGTTTATAAATCCTCAAAAATATGTTCTAATCCCAATCCTTCCCCTTTCAGACACATTTTCCCCAAACACTTTTCTGCTGTTTCATCTCTCATTTCTTTGTTACACACCTGGGATCTGTGCCTTCACACCATCGTCGCCGTTCTGAGCTATTCGACAACGTTGAAGAATATTTTATTAGAAATATAAACTACTTTCACTTTTACACATGCTTGAACAGTGTCAAAATCCCAAAGCTCAGTATTTTCAATAAAATATTAAAAAACGATTCTGCCATATTGTCATTTACTGAGAGATTTTCAAGGATTTCCTCCCACATCCAGCTAGCATTGTCAAAATATTACACACACGGAATCGAAAGCTTATAAATAAAAAAAAAAAAAAAAGGCCAAAGTCAATATTTGGTGAGTAGAAAAGCACTGGCTGGGTATAGGCTCTGAGCACAATGGTACACTAGCTAGCTCACTGTGTCTCAATGCTAACAGTCACTTTTATTAAAATCTTAAAATATAAAAAAACAAACAGCCTATTCAAATTCAAATGAATTAGAGTCAAGACTGCCAGATTGTTTTTAGGTGTAAAATACTTAAGTTTGTGGTGTTGTTTTAACATTTTTTATGCCTCAACATTAGCATTAGCATTAGCATTGAGACACAAACATATCTCTTTCTAAGCACACAAGTGACATCCACGCGCACCTCCCTGTTCTCAGCCTTATCTTTACATATTTATTAATTTTTACACAACTCTGGAAAAAAAAAAACAAAAAAAAACCAAACAAACCCATAGATATACAATTGGACAGGAAGTATGAAATTGAACACAAATCTAAAGGTGCAGTACATGATTTTTACTGTATTAAAAATGTGAAAAACAGAACTTATGTTTATGTATTTACAGGAATGAGTTTAGAAGCACTTTTCACTACTTTCTAAGGAGAGAGGACTGTAAAGTTATCAGCAACTAGCATGCTAACATTTGTGTTCCTAATTATCTTGTTTTGACCTCAAGAGATAATTATACAATATATAATTTTTTTAAAAATGGGTACATGAATGGGGACATGAATTGTCAGTTTTCTGGGGGAGTTTGTTTGGAATTATATCCATATTTATGGGTTTCAGCTTCCTATACTATGCAACTTCATTAACGTTTTCACATTTATTAATCGCTATGGAAACTGTCCTATTTTTGGTTCATTCTCTACCCCATGGATACATCCCTTTAACACCATGGGTCAAAAAGCATTGTCAGTTCCAGAAATTTCTGAACAAAAGTTTGAAGTTGTTATTTAGTTTGATATGCCTGGACAAAAGTTTGGAGTTTTTGTGGAGCATTTGTCCACAGTCCAGTGTGAGGCTGCAGCCCACAGACAGGGGGCGCTCACTGTGCTGGAGCGCATAGACCGAATCTGAGGGCTGGGGCTCTACTGAGAACCAGGGAATTCAACAAATGACATTTATGACCCCCAGACCCCACTCACATGTTTCTGTTTTTCTCCCTCTCTTTCTCTGTAAACTGAACTGTGTAAACTGATTATTATGGTGACTGAAGGACTCTGTGGATAGGTCGATTCTGAGTGATAAGGAAAAGTGCCCTTCCTTTTGGTAGAGCACCTGTCCCTCAAAATGTCTGTGCATGACCCTGGATCACATTGTATTTTCAAGGAGAAGCGTATAATTGAATGCCCAAGAAATAAAACAACTTTTCGACATACAATAATAAGAAGTGAAGAGCTTTTACTCAGCGCTTTCAACAGTTAAATAAACAAGTCTGACAGATTACACAGCACTATACAGTAGTAGAAGTCTAATTAACTTAATTAAATTCACTTTATTTGTCCCATAATGGTACATTTCAGTGTTGCAACACCAATGAGTGGCGTAAAAGTATCAAAAACATGAAAAAAATCACTTCTTTCAAGTAACTAACCTTATAATAGTGAGTAGTTGTGACAAAAATCAAATGAGTTGTCCTGGGCATACTATTTTCAATTTTTTTTTTATTAATAATACACTTTATTTGTTAATATTCTCTATTTAGAGTCCTTCAGTCACCATAATAATCAGTACTACTAATGGAAAAATGACTCACTGACCAGTCCACTACTATAAGTGGTACAGTGGCATGTACTATACTGTACTAACCAAACGTACTTCTCTACACAGTCTAAAGAGTGCCTTTGTTTGATATATTATATAAGATACAGTTCTAACAGCTAAATTCATAAGGTGAAAGTCTTCCACCTGTCTTGTTCTCAAAACCATTTTCATCTCAAATTACCTTCACTACAAACCATTTACGGGTAGAATAGAAGAACAAACAAAAATGCAGTGCTATAGTATACACTGAAGCTCAGTACAGTATCTCACTTTGATTTACTCATGTATCTCTTTTACACAGCCATATAGATTAAACAGAAGCGATTAGAGTTTCATCTTTACACCTCAGCTCATGTGTCATTACTGCTGTTCTTTGAAGACGTGTACAGCAGGGTCCTCTTTGTTCCGAGCTCCTCTCTTAAGGTGGAAAGCCCCTCTCTCTTAAGGTGGTATGCAGGGATCATTGCTCAAACTGCCTCTGCCAGAATCACATATTACCTGTGGCTTCTCCTTCATCTACAAAGCCAGACCCGGCTCTGTTTGATCACTCCTCCGATGAAACAAATCAGTTTTCTTAATGCGTCCACACAGCGCTATACCTGCACCTGCTTACGACGTTTATGATCAAATGTCGGCTTTGATAGACGGTCAAAATAAGCGTAAAAGGAAAATAAATACTTAGAACTTAAAGATGCACTGTGTAATGTTTATGGTGGAGGGCCTGCCTATATCATTGCTTTGTCTGGGATCTTCCACAGTATGGCATTAAATATAGTATATTTTCAATTACAGGTACCTCGAAAACATGCATTCTCCACAGATCTTACCTGTAACTTGGCCTGATGGTGTCACCTGCTTGTCTCCATGGAGATAAGTTTAATGCCATGCTATGGAACATCCAAGGCAATGGTATAATATACATAGAACCTCCATACTCTATTTTACGCTATTTTCTGATCTGTTATAATGTTGTTTTCATCATCACAAACAGACCTGGAGTTGTGTTTTGTTTCATTCATGTTTCTTCTCACAAACAGAAAACACTCTGTTCCACCTTGTGATGTCATGTGGTAATACAGGAAGTGCTCCGCTGTGTTTTTAACCTTCACTAGAATCATTTGGATGTTTTCAGACCTGGAATTGCCAATCTCTGCTGAACTAAAAGGAGCTGTTAACTTGAAAAAAATACCACCACATGACATCACAAGGTGGAACAGAGCATTTTGAGCTTGGGCGATATAGACCGACTAATAATAAAGAATTACTCAAACGTGTGAATGAAACAAAGCGCAACTCCAAGTATATTTTTGAGATAACAATATTCTAACGTCAATTTTTCCGTAATATAGGACCTTTAAAATTCGGTGCACATGGCTCCACACTGAGAATGTTGTATGCTGGGAAATAAATATTCACAATAATATCATGAGCACCTTCCACTTATATTCTTTCTCCTTTATTTCGTAGTTTGTCCAGACTCTTCTTCCTCTAAATATAGATGTATGTATCCATTTTCACTGTTTGTGGCCACACTTGACTTGTAGCGCCGTGCTGGCCTTATCTGCACCTTCCAGCCCGAATCCTCGCTATGTGGAAGTAGATATAGAGGCTGAGCAGGTCGCAGGAGTGGATTTGGGGTTTATTTTTTTGTATTTATTTTGAGTCCACAGAATCTTTAAGGCCTGAGCAGTGGGATAGAGAGCGTGGAGCTAACACGGCACCTTGGACAAGAGTTGGCTAAAAAGCGCTAGCCCTAAAAAAGAGATGTAATCATTTTGACTTCTTGTTTTTTTTTTGTTTTTTTTTTTAAAGACAATACAGTAACGTGTATTTATCTTGTTGACATGTTTTGGCTGCTGCTGCAAGAAGTTAAAGTACAAAAGAAGACGAAATGAACATCTTTGGTTTAATAAAGAGATGGAATCATGGTGGAAAGTCATGTTCTAATGTTGTTTCCTCATCACAAACACACCTGGAGTGTGAAGTTCTCCACTGGGTTTTTAAACTCCATACACCTTCCCTAGAATCATTTGGATGATTTCAGCCCTGGAATTGCCAATCTCTACTGAACTAAAAGTAAAAGGTAGCTGTTAATTTGAAAAGTACCACTACATGACCATCACAAGGTGGAGTATTTTAAGCTTTGGAGATGTACTGACTAATAAAAAGGGATTATTGAAACGTGTGTGAATGAAACAAAACACAACTCCAGGTATGTTTTTGATGAGGCAACAACATTATCCATCCATCCATCCATTTTCTTCCGCTTATCCGGGGCCGGGTCGCGGGGGCAACAGTCTAAGCAGGGACTCCCAGACTTCCTTCACCCCGGACACTTCCTCCAACTCCTCCGGGGGGACCCCAAGGCATTCCCAGGCCAGCCGGGAGACATAGTCCCTCCTGCGTGTCCTGGGTCTTCCCCGGGGCCTCCTCCCGGTGGGACATGCCTGAAACACCTCCCGAGGGAGGCGTCCAGGAGGCATCCGAAACAGATGCCCGAGCCACCTCAGCTGGCACCTCTCGACGTGGAGGAGCAGCGGCTCTACTCCGAGCCCCTCCCGAGTGACTGAGCTCCCCACCCTATCTCTAAGGGAGCGCCCAGCCACTCTACGGCGGAAACTCATTTCAGCCACTTGTATCCGCAATCTTGTCCTTTTGGTCATTACCCAAAGCTCATGACCATAGGTGAGGGGCAACAACATTATAACATGACTTAAAGCTCACGAGTCAGTTTTGCGTAATATAGTACTTTTAATACATTTTTGCCTGTTAAAAAGACTTATATTAATAAATTGTCCAGCCAACTTATTAAGGTATATAAAGGTAATATAAATGCATAATTAAATGGGAGATTATACTGGTACAGTTTAAAAATACTACTACAATACAGAAATGAAACATCATACTACCAATACTGAAAAAAAGGTTCATATTGAGACCATAGAGTGTAGCAGTTAACCTGCTAGCCGCTGTGTTCCAAATAGGGTGTGATCATGGGCGTGCCTCCAGCTCCACTGACTCTGGTTCCAGTTCACTTTGTATTGAGAAAATGTGGCCTGCCTCTCTGTAACTGCTGCTGTCAGGTGCATCATTTTGGTTTTAAAATTAGAGTATGTAGAGCATTACCCGCTCTACATGATCCTGGTGTTTTTATTTGACTGTTTTGTCCGTAAATAAATTCCTAAAGAAAATAAATGTTGTCCTCAATTAACTAATTATTTTTCAGTTTTGAAATTCTAGACGATGCTTAATACAAGAATATGTAATGAAATCAAGTATAGCTATGGAATCTTGGGACTCCCAGAACTACTACGGTTTGCTGATGTGGTTAAAAGGTTGAAATTAACAGAAATAATTTGTTGCATGATGAAAATGATGACAATGTGGGTCATTTAATCTATCTATTGTTTACTCCAACCTCCAATTTATTAATAATTGTATGCTTTATGCTTTGGAGTTGGATCTTTTCATATAAATGTGTGTTTTTGCACTGACTTTACTCTACATGCCCTATCAGTTGACTTATACATTAGCTCCTGGATGTCAGACATGTTCAAGCAATGTTGTAATAATTCATGTGTTTACTATGAATTAGAATTATCCAAGGACAACCAGCTTTAATATGCAACCCCCCGCTGAGCACTCACCAAAGAGCCTTTCATCTTACGACGTAAACAATGAGTTTTGAAATGAATTTATAATTTCTAGTCACAATTTTATTTTTCATGTTTAAAATTCAAATACTAGAATAAAAATGCTATTGTTGACCTATTTGAAAGCAAGGCGACATAACGAGTCCAAGGGATTGAACCGTAAACCGTTTAAAAATCTCTTCTAAATTTGTTTTTAAAAGTGCACTGTGTAACTTTTCTGGTGGAGATGTTGCCATTTTGCCTCCACTATTCCCCAGTATGGAAATAAACTCAAAGGAGACAGGTTAATGTCAGCTCTATGGAGAAGCAAGCCAGCACATGGTAAGAATTTGTTTTTTTAAGGTATTTTTGAGCTATAAAACACGTGTAACTAAACAAATACAAGGGGAACATGCTTAATGCCTTACTGTGGAACATTCCAGGCAAAGAAATAACATCCACCCTTAGAAGTTACACAGTGCACCTTTAACTCCTAACTTCTATAACAAAATATACACCATTTCTATTGAAAACTTCATGGCTTACCAGGGCTGAGACAAGCTGTTTAAGAAGGCACTATTATTTCATTTCAGAGTAAATCCACTGTAATTAAAAATACTCATTGTAAACTGCTCAACCTTTGCGTGCAACCTAGCGTTCAATATAATCAGGTGAAGCCCTTAATGACCTAACGCTAGCATTCGGGGCCCCAATTTCACAATTCGATTTACCTTTGAGCACCAGTAAAAAAGAGGAGGGTGTTGAGTGGTGGAAAAAACCTTTAATACTTACTTAATATAATTATGTTTCATTGTCATTTATTTTTCCTAAATTAATTTGAATTGCAAGCATCCGTGTTGTCCGTAATGTCCACTCTGTGCTAATCTAAAATAATGGCTAGTAATTTGCAGGGGCTTGAATGGACTTGGCTGAGGTACTTGGTCAGGGATATGCGCACAGGTACAAGAAGAGGGAGGTAGGAATATGGGGGATACAAGTGGCCATTTTAATTAATTTCCAAGGAAAATATTCAACAAAAGCATGTTAAAGGACCAATATTATGCAAATGTATCAGAACAAGAGCACATAGACTAGTATTCGCCCATGGAGTACTGTGGAACCTGGACGGCTGAGGGATTTCACAGATACAACGCACCACGGTTTAAAAGAAAGTACTGTGATTTGATGTTGAAAATTACATTCTATTGTATGTACGGTATTGGATCAGATTTTTTGCTGGATCGGACATCAGCTTCCAAATATCAGTTTAGTTGATATTCTGTTTGGACATATAAATTGATGTAATAAGATTATTTACTGGTTGTAGTTGGTGCTGAAAGTCTCATAATGTTTGAAGTTTGATTTATACAAAGCTGTTTTGTAGTTACTTAAAAGATCAATAAAAGGTACATAACACATTTGGATCAGTTTTGTCTTATTTTATTTTTGTTATAAGGAATTAAATGCTATTTTCAGTCTCTGCACTGGTATTTATTTAGTTAGTAAGGTTTCAATGGGACAGTGTACATTAATAAACATTACATTAATGTAAATGTATCCAAATTAGCCAAAAGGTTAGTTTTCATTGGCAATCCCTCTGCCAGATGGCCTTTTAAGCTCCCTAAAAGTTCATAAATTCTTGTAAAAGTTATTTCATTAAAATACAAGTACAACTAACATTCTAATACACAGTTATATATTACACATGATCATAAAAAACAAACAAAAATATATGTATATAAACTTTTAGTGCTCACATTTTTGTGATTCAATTTGTCACTTTTTGGCATTTCCTATAAAAGCCTGAAATGATGGGGCCTCTCTCACTGCTTGTGGCACTGAGCTCCAGTGATGTGAGGCTGTGAAGGAGAACAGTTTGACTAAATGTGTTTTTTTCCTCTGAGGGATGGTGCAGCCCCCCTGGAGGTGCCTCTGGTGTGTCTGTTAGATTGGACAGTTATAAAGGAGGACAGAGGAGGTGGAGCTAAACCATGCAGAATTGTGGACACTAGACAAATATGATGCAGTTTCAGAAGGTTTTCCCAACTCAGGAATTTGTGTTTGTGGACGACGTGACAGTGGTGAGAACTTAGGGGTACCTGTCTAATACTTTCATTGCTTGTTTGTATAATGATTCCAAAGGTTTTATTGTTGACTGGCTAGTGTTAGACCAAGTGAAGAGACAATATGTGATATGGGTAAGGATCAGGGAGTGACGGTACATTTAAGCCACTTGTACTGAGAGGCAGTTTCTTATAAATCTGAAATTAGATAGACTCAGATGAATTTTATTTTTTATCGCTTTGACACGGTCTTTGAAGGATAGATGGGAAGCAATGTGCGGACCTACATATATGTATTTGGTTACCAGTTCTATTTTTTGTCCAGAAATATAAATGAATTGATATCGAGTATCAGCAGGTACTTAAAGCTAGATTACTGAAATTGGTATGTACTGAAAAAGCTGGATCAGTACATCTCTAAATAGAATGCAACGGATCTAAATAAATGAATGTATGTGCAGATGAACAAAATGTACTTTAAACATCTCTTAAAAATTATAATAATTGAGTAGCATCGGGCAGAATCTAACCATAAGCCGGGTTCGAATAGGGCCGGGAGAGATCACTAAAACACTGAAACATGCATGGATGACAAATAAAACCTCTTCAGGCATGTTTTTAATGAGAAGACAACATTATTACATGGTAGAAAGCTAAAAAAAAAAAAAAAAAAAAAAATAGCATGTGAATTAACTATGAATTAAAGTATGTATGTATGGTTCTGATGATTCTCTAATCTTGACTTTATTTGGTGAGTTAAAACCTGTTGTAAATATAAATTATAATTTTACACCAACCAAGAAGCAATTTGTGAAGAAATGTTGAAAAATATGTTGAAAATGACAGGAAGTAGTACAATTTTTGACATCACATATAGAGAGAGTCCTCTTCAAAAGTTTGGCATAATTTACACGCAAGAAACACATTGATTTTGACAAAATAAAGGTATTTTCTTACATTTGTATTTGTCAAATAATAACTTCTGTGTACATTAGAGGAGTTTTTCTAGATAACTGTTATGGAATTTCCTAGTGTGATGTCACAAGCCTAAAAAATGGCCAAATTGGGAAAATGAGTCTGAATGTTTTTTGTAAATATTAGTGCTGTCAAAAATATCACAGCTGTTAATGGAGTTAACGCAAAGCAGTTTTAATGTTGTTGTTTTTTGTTTTTTTATCGCAAGAGTAACGCTCTTTGTGACCTAGTGAACTAGTTTTTTCATAAACTGTGACCACTGCTGTAAACACAGCTGTAAACAGGAAGGAAAACATGGAAAACTAAGAAGTCCCAGTTGGAGGAGGTGGGCCAAAGTACGGCACAACCGCCTCTGCACACGCACACGCACGACTTCACCACACAAGCCCTGCGCGCACACTGATGCCACCCACACGAGGAAAACACAAAACAAAGTCCACTCCAAAACATATGGTGAATCCGCGCCCACCCCCGACATGGACCGTGGACGGTGACAGAAGCCCCGCAGCCTCTCTCCCCCGGCCGCCCCCACTCCCCCGCATCGCCGCCACATCGGCCCCACCACTCAGCTGACACCCCATGCCGTTGGACCCACCCTCTCCAAACAAACAGCCCCATGCAACGACGACATCAGCCGTGACCCGGCTGAGCAGGTGCGAATGCGGGCGACAAAACCCCAGGGAACCGCGCCCGAGCACGGCACGGCCCAAAAGTCCCAGCGCGAGTGCGCCCCCTAGTGCAGCAGGTGTTGGGACAGACAAACACACTTGTGTTAACTGTAGATTACTGAACGTCCCTCTGTAATGAGAACTACCTCAGGGTCACAGCACGTTATTTCACCCACAGTGGGAACTTCAGTCGCTTTGACTCTTATGAAGACAGAAGAGAAGCACTTCACTCACACTGATGCAGAGCACTTCATGAAAGTGAAACATGAGAGTGGAACATCCAACACAAAGTGTCTCACTGACAATTGTTATGGTTTGCAATAAAAACACATTTGCACAAAGCGACGCCGATCCACTTTTCTATGTTGATAAGAGTATTAAAATGATGATTCAAGGGACAAAAATGTGAGATTCATTTGCGATTATTAACGAGTTAACTACGTCATTCATGAGATTAAATATTTAAATCGATTGACAGCACTAGTAAATATCTTTAATATAATGATCTTAACTGTGTTTTAGTAAAGTGAATAGTCTACACTGCAAAAAACAATATCTAATAAAGGCCGCCACACACTACAGGAGAGTTTGCCTGATTTAGAGTACATCATAGTGACTAGAAAATCCTGTAGTGTGTGGTGGCCTTAAGTTAAAATGACTTAAATTAATGATATTTTACTTTATTTAAGTAGATTCAACTTGACAAATCAAATGATCTACCAATGGAGTAAGTGTGTTTTTCTTCATTTAACCTATATTAGATTTTGTTTCTTATTTTTAGTGCAAAGAGTTGTTGTTTTTCTTATCTTAAGTGTAGCAAGAAGTATTTTCATATTTAAGTACAAAAAAAACCTTATTCTATTGGTAGATCATTTTACTTGTCAAGTGAAATTGACTCCGATCATGATAAAACTTTCTTAATTCAAGTAATCTTAACTTGGCTAGATTTTTGCTCTTGCAGTGTCTGACATGCCACAGGCACTTTAAGTCATTATTTGTTATTTAAATTGCAAATTAAGGTCTAGTTAGTTTGAACTGTTACCGAGAGATTCTCAAAATGACAGCGGAGTTACTTCTACTACCAAAAACTTACTTATTTCTTATACATGAGTGTCAGGTTAAAACAGGTCACTGATCATGCACTTCATATACCGCCAACAGAGATCCACATGACCAAAACCTATTAACACTAATACAGTCACCACTCCGCACTGATTCATCTAATGGCACCACACCGGTCCATCTCCTCCTGTTTGATTCACCGGTGCCCTCATTTGCCCCGTCTATATCAGCTACAGTGACGCCTCCACAGCGCCTGCAGGAGGGATTGACAAAACCGACTTTCCTGAGCCTGGAGTGGGAGCTCGTAGCCTGAACAAATCGTCAAAGTCCTGGGATCAAGAGATTAGGAGTCCAGGTGTCTGCAGACATGTCAGGATCACTTCACATTTTCTGCACTGGATATTCTTAGGGTTAAACGACTGTCAAACTTGTGGTTCCAGATTGGAGGTTTATGTTGTGGAATGGAGATGCAGTTTACAGTGTATGTTTTAAATGCATCCAGGATCGTTAACATTTGAGAGAAGACTGAAATCAGAGCTGATAAGATAACAGAAGAATCCCATGCATTTCAGAACAAGTTTATGGAGCTCTAAATACAGGGTTAGGAAATTCACAGACTCACCTAGCAGGGAGTCTGTGAAGGGAGATGCCAGATTGATGTGTGTGTCACTCTGAATTGTGTTCTAAACATTATCAGTCTGGGACGGCTCTCACTAAAAGCGATCGGAAAATGTCATGATGACTATTTTGATCTGATTGGTCGAAGCGTCACAGCGGCGGAACAAGCTGAAAATCTAACTTCTGTTACATCCAGCTGAGAGAAAAGCACACACATCTTCCCTGTTCACAAACGAAACAGTATGTATGACACTAAAAGGACGTGTGTTGGCGTCGCCATGTTTGTTTTGGGTTGCTGCTACTCTGTGATTGGTCGTCCACCACCTATCGCACCAACTGGCACCAAGATAGACTCTCGTGAGTTTGTGAACTTACAAATAAGACTCACAAGCTTTGGCATGAGATTGTCGGGCCATCCAGAATTCAGACCAATCACATTTGTATTTGGTATTGGGTGAAATCAAAGGTGAAGCACCTAAACGAACCAAAACAAACAACCTTTTTAGTAAAAAATGTGCAGAGGGAAGAGTTTGTGAACAGGATATACAGTATGTCTGTGCTTTTTCTCAACTGGATGTAACTAAAGTTTGATTTTTTTAGCTTGTTCTGCTGTTGTGACACTTTGACCAACTCAGATTCAATTATTCATCACAACCTTCCTTATTTCCCGTTTGCTGTGAGTGACTGAAGTATAGAACTCAGTACAGATTGACACACATAACATTCTGGTATTAGCCAAGTTAGGACAGTGACTAAGTGAGTGCAGCCTTTGGGATTTAGCAGCGTCTGTTCAAATTGCCACTAACCAAGCATCAAAGTGAGAACTACATAAAGCTTTCCTCATGATTTCAACATAAAATAATACTCTTCCTTCCTGTGTATCAAATAAAGTCATCCATAACATTTTTCTCTCTCTTCTCTCTCTGGGTCTCACCAAAACAAGTCAATATGTTTTTCTACACCAGGCACATACCACCAGCCACTGTTCAATACACACTTCAAACTCAAGATATTAGACTCGGGCCAAACAATGATGCCGGGCAGTTTCTAGGCTTTTCTATGAACATCCTTGTCTGTTAAAAAAGAAGAAGACAAAGAAGAAAAGCTGCTCACTTCAAAGTATAGTTACATTTTATTATAGCCTCAAATCATGCTCCGTTTAACCTCAAAGGGTAAAGCGTTGAAATGTGGCAAAATCAAACTGAAAAACAATATAGAAAAAAAAATGCAATAGTCTTTACACAAGATAGACTTTATCCCCAAGAAACTCATTAGTAGTAATAAGTATTTTACACATCAACATAAAGATTTAACACAAAATCGTTAACACAAAATTAGTTGTATTTTTTGTTCCATTATGGGTGTAATCAAAAGCAGTAATTTGTGAGAAAAACACAAAAAAGACAATGCAATACAGTTATTATGTTAATTTAATATAAAGTACTGTATTTATGTATACATTTTAGGCATCTGTACTTTACTTATAGCTTTTGAAGTGGATACTTTTTACTTTTACTGCACTACATTTGAGAGCATGTGTCTGTACTTTCTGTTCCACGACATTTTTGAACTGGACTGAAAAGTAAAAAGATTTTTTATTATAGTTTGAGACCAGCTGAAAAGTCTGCGATTCTTTTGTTTCTGTTGAACAAAATTCAACATAAATCTGTCTCAAAATCAAAACCTATCACAAGGGAGCACTACGCTACATTACAGTTCAGATCTGTGGAGAGTCTCCCCATTCATAGAAGGAATTATTGTATTTTTTGGCAATAGAAACACCCATAATGAATAAATACTGGATGGATTTGTTTAATGTCATACCATGGAACATTCCAGGCAAAGCAATAACATCTCCACGGAGACAAGAAGGTGACGGACTCTCCATCAGAAAAGTTGCACAGTGCACCTTTAAAAATGGTCTATTTTCAAGATATGACACAAAAAGGAGACAAACTAAATAATATCAGAAGCATTTATTCAAGTTACTCTAGTAAATGTAACAGAATAAATGTAATAGAGTACTACCCACCTCTGGAAAAAAAAAAAAAAAAAAAAAATGTACAATTTTAATTCATATTTACTATCCCAAATCACAACAGCAGAAATGTATAAATCAACCCAACAACCCCAACAGAAACGTCTGTTCTTAACTATGACACGCGACACAAAACTCCCACAGCACATGCGTACCTCCACTCTTCCTTCCTCCTCCACTCCGCCATTTTGATATGTCACCAGGGGCCCGACCGAAGACCGAACATAAAATCCAAAATGTCCGCCGCGCACGCTTCTGTCACCCCAACAACTTTCCACAATTCCGAGAAAAAAAAAAAAAAAAAGAAAAAAGTTTGAAAATAACCCAATTCCTCCTACAGCGTTTAAAAGTTGACATCTTCTTTCACTTTTTAAAAACGCAGTTCTTCATTACATTTAGCTTGGGGTTGGTGCTGTGATAGTATCAGTAATCTATAATGGACTTGTTGTATTGGCGCTGGAGGTTGCAGGGCTGTGGGGTTAGAATAATAATAATAATAATAATAGTCATGTGTGGAACGCCTCCTCCCTTCTGTCTTTTCGGTGATTTTGGTGGAGATAGGGGGCACAGCACGAGCTCAAGCCTTAACCTTTACTGCATTGGCTGCTACTTAATCCTCTCACTGCAGGGAAACGGAGAAAAAGAGAGCACAAGACTCACTTCAACTGTGCCAACTTTGCAAAAACTGGACATGGAGATGTGGGATACTTAAGATTGTGATAAAGTTAGTAAATTTGACATCTGCCAGTGTGATTTTTAGTGTTTATTGATAGTTAACCCGATTTTTTAGTTGATTGTAAATACTTATTATTATTTATCTTGATTTGATGCATGCTCTTATTTTCCTACTGTTTCTGTAACTTGCATTGTGACACTGCAATTTCCCCATTGTGGGACAAATAAAGGATTATCTTATCTTATTAAGGGAAGACCCTACTTTTTTTTTGGTAAGTTTGGTTTCTTAGTATACAAGTTTTTATGTGGAAACTACAAAATTGTCCACTCTGTGTTGAAAGTTTGAATATAACTTCAAATGTAGTTTTCTCAAAATGCATTTTTCTCCCCACTTTGCAAAAGCTAAAACCTAGCCAAGTTAAGATTACTTGAATTAAGAAAGGTTCATCACGATTTTAGTACATTTCTCTTGACAAGTAAAATGATCTATCAATGGAACAAGACTTTTTGTACTTAAAATACAAAAATACATCTTTCTACGCTTTGTAACAACTCTTTGTAAAATAAGAAACTAAATCTACTGTTGCTTGAATGAAGAAAAACACACTTATTCCATTGGTAGACTGACTTGTCAAGTTGAATCTACTGTAATAAAGTAAAATGTTTTTAATTTAAGTCATTTTAAGTTACGCAGATCTTGCTTTTTGCAGTAAATAGGGGCACCTACACACACAACAATAATTCCATGTCTGATTTATTCAAATTTTAACCCCAAAAGATCTAGATTTAGTTTAATAAAGAATCAACAAAAAAGAAAACATGCTTTCCTACTCTGAAAGGGCTTGCATCTCCACAAACCTCACTCTTATTTGACTTGTTTCCATGGAAATGTTGTTCCTTTGGGTATAATCTTCCACAGTATGGCATAAAACATATTTATCTCCATGGAGAATGTTCCAAAGTACTAAATCCTAACTTGCTAAATTACAAGAAATGCATTTTAAAGGGCCTGTATTATATTTTCTATATATTATAATGTTTTTTTTACCTCATCGAAAAGGCTGTGTTTATCTCTCAAACAGAAAACACTCAGTTCCACCTTGTGATGTCATGTGGTAATACAGGAAGTGCTCCTCTGTGTTTTAAACTCCAAACACCTTCACTAGAATCGTTTGAATCATTTCATCCCTGGAATTGCCGATCTCTGCTGGGCAAAAGCTAAAATGCAGCTATTTTATTTTTATTTATTTATAACTTAAGGCTTCATGACATCACAGGGTGGAACAGAGCATTTTGAGCTTTGGAGATGTAGACAGACTAATAATAAAGTGTCACTCAAACATGTGTGAATGAAACAAAACACAACTCCAGGTCTGTTTTTGATGAAGTAACAACATTCCCACATGAGTCAGTTTGGAATACTATAGGACCTTTAACAATATTCAAAGTATTAACTATTATTTCCCTATAAGATGGTATGTCCCTCCATATTGACACGTTGTATTTGCAATATAATGTACTAGTATGCACTCTGTCCATATGAGCAGAACCAGAATCCAGTCTCTCCATTAAAAAAGACCAGTCCTTATACGTTACCGTGGCGACGCACAGAGCTGAATGGGGGCCGGGGTTATCCGAGGTCACGCCACTATTATGCATGACCCATAGATCTCGTCTTAGATCCATTACTTTGTGCTGGTATCGATTTGTATGTAACCACATTACACAACATGTCATTATTTTTACTTATTTGTGTAACGTACCTCTCAAATAAATGTCATTATATTGATAAACGAAAAGCACCTTTGAACTCTCTTCATAACAAATAGATGGAATTGATTTGAACTGAATTTTTGGATCATTTGTTTCAGTTAGAATTTTAAATGTGCGTGTGGATAAAATATAGATTATAAATTATATGTAATAAATAGATGAGTGTGCTAGTTTGTTTTCAGTAAGATAATGTGTGTGTAAGCATATAACTAAAAATTGAAAATACAAAAGTGTAGAAATGGTGAGCAGGTTATGTGTTCAAAGAATTTCAACCAAAATTTTTCAAACATTTTAGAAAATGTATAATTAATAAAAAATATTCAATAGGTGCTATAGGAAGTCAGCAAGTTTAGGAGGAGGAAGAGTTAGAGACACAAAGGAAAAAAAAAATAAAAAAATCTTCAAATAAATTTATTGTGATTTAGAATTTTTATTATTATTCAACGATTAATATTCTGTCCCCTTAGAATTATAAGGTAAGATCTGTGTTTTGGAAGTTCTGAGATGTTTGAAGTTCTGACCACTCACAAAGCAAAATGGATTCTGGGAAATGTTTTTTTTTTTTTTTTCTCTCTGATTAAAAAAAAAAAAAAAAATGGGTCAGACAGAACCATATAAAGCGACCATATAAGGGGCGTATATTTATTTTGCTCATTGTGGACAGTCAGACCATATATAAATAAATAAATAAATAAATAAATAAATAAATAAAACTAATTTTTACAGCATTTTTATTTTTTATTTTTTTATTCTACTACTTTCTTAAAAAAAAATCTAGTGTAATTATTTAGATGTAACAGTGTTTCTCCTTCAGTAATTCCATTTTGACGAGGCAAATTCTTTACGTGGTACATACGAGCCTCTCTAACTCCCCTCTCCTCCATCAGCACAGAGAAGATTCACTTTGAAATCCTGACTCACGTGTGAAGGCTCCTCCGCCCGATCCAGCGACGACAACTGCAACACACACAGACACACACACACACACACAGTTAGCTGAGGCTACACAAAGATCTATGCATTCATGTATTTAGCCATTTTATTTTCCATGTTTATTTATTATTTTGTATTATTTATTTTGTTTATTTAATTAATTCATTTTTATTTATTTTATTTATGTATTTATTTTATTTGATTTTTTCTTTATTTTTTATTTTATTTTTGACGTGCCTTTGTTTTGATCCACTCAAGGACTAGCCAATCAGCTGAATATGAGTGTATGAAGGTTTGTTTCGATTGCACAGAAAAATATCATGTTGACAATAATTCCTCCATTAAAATCGTCACTATCAGTGAAATGGCCGATTCACTGACCCACACTCTGGAAATGTGTGGTGAAATTTGGATTCTTCTTTCAAATCCTTTCGTTTTTTTCTACCACACATACAGGAGCAGCTATGGCTTTGAGGACTGCTGCCATAGCAATTAACAATTTAAAGCTAAATATTATATCTTTTGAATGGAAATAGCTAACCATTTTTTGATTTTATTGCCACAATGTTTGCGCAAACATTACATCTACATTTTTGCATTGTATTTTTTTATAAGACAGTCATGTAAAATACAATGGAAATAGAATTCACATAAACAGATTTTGCTCTTTCACATAAGTAATCTATAGATTAATAGTAGTACTTCAAACAACGAGTATCCAAAAATTAGGGTTGTTACCATAGCAATGAAATATTCAAAACAAAATTGCATGGTCAAAAGTCCTCAAAAAGTCTACCACAAACAAAACACAAAAAAACATGAATAGAAACATACAATTCAAATGTAACATCGACAATTCAATAATATTGTGTTAAAATACAAGAATTGAGATTTGCAATGTTAAACTTATGAGTGTGTTTGTTTATATTAAAACTGTAAGGAGATGAAAGGAAATATATACTTGTTATTCAAAAAGTAAAAATATAATCCCAGTGTTGTTTTCTGTTTGTATGGCTTGGTTCTGCATGTAAAAAAAAACATAAAAATATCTCCATTGTTGACAAAGAAAACAACAAAAACATGAAAGATAAGTCTCTGAGAGTTAATTTGCACAGATAAGGGCTGTTTAAAAAGTCTCTGCTCCTTGTAATTTACCCTTTGATATTTTCATGTATTTCACCACATAAAATTGATCAAATCCAGTCCACGTGATTTTCACTGATCAAATTATAGACAACAAACAGAAAACATTTTTGACAAATTTTGGCAATATTTTTTTTACTTTTTTTTTCAATTCAACTCTTTATAAAAACAGGAAATATATTAGCGTTGCCAAAATATCTAACCATATATTTTCAAACGCCAAATGTATTTAATGAAATCGATAAAATCCAGTCAACATTATTTTGATTGATTAAAATTATAGACCAAAAAAAGGACAAATTTTGGACTTTTTGGAAAATTTTTCGTTCTTTTTTTTTTTTTTTTCAAGTGAACTCTCTATATTCAAAAGCAAATCTGTAGTATATTATATGCAGTCCCTCTCTCCTCCCAGCAGTAGCCTCACACGTAGCAGCTATCTTAGCACACGAGCACACAGATCCATAAATAATGTGCGACACCTTTTCAATCCGTCTGCTCTCAACATTATGTCTCTGCACAAACATAAGGAACAAGTGTGTGTGATGGTACAGTACACGAGTGTGTGAGGGCCATCAGCAGCTCTCCAGCGCCATCTACTGACAGGTCTGTTACCAGGGCACCAGGCAGAGCGCAGGAGAAGACAGGGTGGTGAAGAGAGGAGGGAGAGGAGGGAGAGGAAGAACAATGAGGTTCAGACGACACCGTATACACAGGTTTGTTTGAGAAAGAAAGAAACTGGAAATATGGTGTGTTTTAGGCTTGTCAAAAGTATCGAAAATCTGATACTAACTGATACTAAAACTAGTAACGAAATTAGGTACTCATTTGAGCAGGTATCAGTACTAAAAAGTCATATTTTCAGGACAGTAATGAAGCTTTTCTGAATAGTTTTAATGATCTTGAGCACACAGACTAGTACACGCCCATGGACCACTGTGGAACCTACAGGACCACACAGATATAACACTGCATTTCTAAGTATGATTTAATGTTGAAAATGACATTATGTTGTCTAAGTAAACAGCATTGATTATTATTATTATTATTATTATTATTATTATTATTATTATTATTATTATTATTATTATTGGAATCAGTATTGAGTCCTTAGTATCGAAATTGAATTTTAGAATTCTTACATTATTAATTTGCATAAATGTTTATTGTTTCTATTGTCGCTGTCCTTTTAAAAAATGGACCATGAGTCTGGAATAAAGTTGAATTGATTGATTTAACTGATTAATTTCTATACAATTAAATGAAAATAATAAAATAGTAAAAATGTGTAATGTGTCAAAATCAATAAGTTCAGTCAGTACATTTACTTTGTTTATGTATGTAATTCAATAGGTTATTATTTGTTAAAAGCAGCATATGTTTTAGATATATAGATTTTCTATAAGAATAATTCGAGAAATCCAGGAGAGGTTGAGCATTACAGCTATATATAGTGGTCTACCTGAAAGGAATTTGAAGTTTGGTGAAACTTTTTTCAAATTTTCTTAAAAATGTGTTTCTATTGATGCATTTTTGTTTATCTTATTTTAAAGATGTGTGTTATTTTATTTATTTATTTTTATTTTATTTTTATGTGAATTTAACTTTTAAATGCTTGAAATGTATAAATGTGGTATGATGGTCTCCCTGAATGGAATTTAAAGTTTTGTGTAGGTTGAGTCAATTTTTCTTAATTATTTTTTTCATTGACATTTTTATATTATTTATTTTTTGTATTTTTTTTATTATTATTTATTGTATGTATATTTATGTATTTATTTATTTATTTATTTTATTTTATTTTATTATTTTAATGAATTATTATGAGTTATTTTAATTTTCATTCAACATTTTTTAATCAACTTTTGCTTGGAACTGATAAACGTGACTGAACAGAAGTGAAAGCAACATTCACTTTAGTCAAATATAAAGACACTGTAAGAGAATTTTCATTATAAATGGAATACGGAAATTATTCATGTGAATAAATGTGACTCTATACATACAATGTGAATAATATTTCACAGTAAATACATATACAGGAGGTATATGACATAGTATAGAGTTAGCATTAAGCACATTGCCCTGGAGCTCCATGTATTTCACCGACACTTTTTTTACAGCACACTCAGACTAGCCACAAATCTTTCAGAAGGATTTAAGAGTGCTATAAAAATGAGTTTAAACTTTTAAGACGATCTTTAAGACCGTCACAAATTACACACACTTTAACTGCGCTCAATAATGCAGAACAGAAAGAAAATGTGTGCACATTTATTTTAGATTTATTTAGATTCCATTTACATGAGTTTTTTTTCCCATTATAGGTTACAGTCATATCTGTGAGTGGAGTCAAAATGAGAAAAAAATAAAAATACACACAGGTATATCTGCAGTCATATGCAAAAAAACACGTGATTATTTTGGGGGTATAGTTCGGATTTGTTCCTATTAGATTTAAAATTTCCCATTATAGATTGAAATGTTTCCAACAAACTTTGTAAAAGTTTCTTGATAATGGGATGTGGGATGTTCTTCTGTTTTGACCCCAGCGACTCAGTTTAAACTGGGCTACCTGATTGTAACACTGCAGAAGAAGATGAAGTCTGTGTTTAAGTGTCTAACTGGAATCTCCCACACGCTTTTGCACATCATTAATATTGACATACATTAAGATTTGGGAGCCACATGCACAGTGTTCATGAGAAATACAAATACTTTATGATTAGCTGTGCACAGCAGTCTCAGAGTACTGCTATTACAATACAACGGAAAACACAAAATGTACTCATTTACAGAAATAAATAAACGGATACGCCATCTTTAAAGGTCCTATATTATGCAAAACTGTGAGCTTTTAGTCATGTTGGAATATTGTTACCTCATCAAAGACATGCCGGGAGTTGTGTTTTTTTCCTTCCATAATCCATTATTTGTCTATATCAGTCTATAACAGTTAATGGCTAGTTTTAGTCTCAATTAAACTGCTTTATCATACAATAACCACAAGTAGTCTTCAAAACTATTCATTTTTATTTTACCTTTCGTTCAGCTGAGATTGCCACAGAAAGTCGGAGGAGTGAATACGTTTCAGCGAGGCTTAAACAAGCTGTAACTTCAACACTGGAAATGATTCAAATGGTTCTAGTGAAGGTACATGGAGTGAAAAAACACAGTGGAGCGCTCCCTATTACCACATGACATAACGAGGGCCAAAACATGCAGCATTATGTTTTTAATGAACATTATAGATCAAAAACGTACTTAATATAGGCACTTTAACATTTCAATTCTGAATTCAAGTCAGATATTCCTAGAAAAAAAAAAGAAAAAGAAAAAGAAAAATAGATCGGTACAAGTGTGACTATCTCAAATGCAGGTCTAAGCAGCAGTTTCTCCCTGAACGAGACACAAGTCAGATTGGGGCTATAATCTAAATGAACTTGGCTGGGCTTTATCTCTGTGTAGTGACTGTTGTGGCTGCGAGGAGCGCACAGCTGTAGGCACACGCAGGATTAAAACTTCTCATGGAAATCTCTGCTATGTGGGCCCTGCGTGTCATTAAGTCTATCATTTTCAACTATTAAAACGCAAAAAAAAATTCATATTTATGCACTTATGTGGTTTTAACTTCCAGGTCTGTGCCAAATAAAGTTTCAGAACAAATTTTTAATGAGATGAGGAAGAGACAAAAAACAAGTGAAAGCGCAGAGTAAACAAGATAAAATTAGGTTAAAACAATAGCTGTAGCATTTAAGTTGGTTTACTTGCATGCATGGGAATTAGGTGACTTCTGGATAACCACCTGATGACATCATACAGTGGATCCAGGTGTTTATTTTGAGATGAAACTGACTTGTATTTGCAAGATTACTCAAAAGTGCATAAAGCAAACTACAACTCCAGGAATTATTTAACAAGGAAACAATATAGAACTGCTCAAAGCTCAAACAAACAAGGCACACAAACACACAGACCTCTACTGATTTTGTGTCCCTGAGCAAGGCACTTCAACATGGCGGCTTGAATGTAGATGAGTGACAGAAGTGAATGAACGTTACAGTGAGGGGGTGTTTGAGTGTTTGGAAGATTTTACACATTTCTTTGTGTGTATTTGAGCAAAAAGTGTTTTTTTTGTCCGAGAATCAGGAAGTGCGCAATTAGCTAGTGGTTGTTAACTTTAGCGTGATAGCAAAACTCAGCCCTGGTGCCTCAAAGTTGTGAAAAGCACTTATAAAGTCATCACGGTGAAAGGAAACACAAAAGGCTCTATTCTTCTGATTTTTAAAGCAGAACTATTATTCCAAATAGGCTTTTCATTTGTTTCTCCTTCTCCTTTACCCTCTCAAACTTGTTTTTGCGGTGATTCATGCATGTTTGAGTCATCTTTAATCGCTTATTTTCAAGACGATCAACCGCTGTTTTTACCGCCGCTGCTCTGTACTTACTTTGTTCTTGAATTTTGTTTTCTTAATCGGTGATACTCATAGGAATCGAAAGCACTGCGTCGTTATTTCTGCACAAAGTGTTTCAAAATCTGCTTGCTAGTGTGATCTGTAGCTATCCATCAGAGTTGCGGACTCTTTGTTGTGGTGACATCTGCGGCCACGTCAACGCATTAGGCACCTCAGTTTTGTAACGCAGAAGTTTCTTGTTTCGTTTTAGATGAATACTGCTATTTCAAATGTGCGAATTATATCAAAATAATGATCCACAAGCACAATATATGATCTTTAAAGGTCCCATATTGCAGCAAATTGACTCTTGTGAGCTTTAAGCCATGTTATAATGTTGTTACTTCTTCAAAAACAGACCTGGAGTTGTGTTTTGTTTCATTCACACATGTTTGAGTGACGCTTTATTATTAGCCTTAGTTTGCCTGAAATCACTTCCTGTAATACCACATGACATCACAAGGTGGATCGGAGTATTTTATTTAAATATGCAGGATTTGTGTGTTAAACATGTGCGAATGAAACAAGACACAACTCTAGTATGTTTTTGAAGAGAAAACAACATTACAATACAGATCAGAAAATAGTGTAATATGGGCCCTTTAAGACAGTCAAAATCAGGTACAGCTCCTGAAAATAACTGTAGCGTAGGATCTAAAGCTCATTAATATCCAGGAGTAGTTAATAAACTGTTGTGGTGTGTTGAGTCAATGTATGCACAATCATTACATGTTCATTTACTGTACACAAAGAGATTACAAAACCATCAGCACAGGACACACACTCGACCTGAACCTCTGGGATTTCACCGTACACTGTGACACGCTACAGAGAGCTGGAGGACAACATCGTGTGTATGTTTTGGACTTTTTTGGACAGCAGGAGACTCAAAATGAAGAGACCATTTGAACTAAACTAAACAACAAGGTGCATTGTGTAACTTTTCTGGTGGAGTGTCCGTCAAATGTTTTTTTTTGTTTGTTTGTTTTTTTCGTGGAGATATGGATATGTCATTGCTTTGTCTAAAATGTTTCACAGTATGGCATTAAACCTTCCTGTCTTCATGGAGACCAAACCAGACAGGTCAGATCTGTGGAGAGGCGAGCCCGCTCACAGTCAGAATGCCTGTTTTTATAGGTATTTTTGAGCTATAATGCCGCCTGTAATTGAATAAATGTAAAGTAGTGCTGTTTAATGTCATACTGTGGAACATTCCAGACAGAGCAATGACATCTCCATAGAAACAATCAGGTGACGGACCCCCAACCAAAACGTTACACAGTGCACCTATAAATCCACTTCCTTACAAGAAATGATTAGTTCAGTTTACTTAAAAAGGGTTGCTTGCTAAACATTGTTGAGTAATATGGTGATTTTTGAACAGAGTAACATTACAAGACTAAACTCAGTGATGTTACTCACAAAGGATAAGTACGGCCTTAACTTTCCTTTACACAGTAACATTACCAGAGTAAAGGTACTACATTTACTCAGAATGCTCCAGTAAGCATCCACTAGATCTAAACCAGGACTAAACCAGGATTAAACCAGGACTAAACCAGATCCTAAACCAGGATTAAACCAGGACTAAACCAGATACTAAACCAGGATTAAACCAGGACTAACCCAGATCCTAAACCCGGACTAAACCAGGACTACACCAGATACTAAACCAGGATTAAACCAGGACTAACCCAGATCCTAAACCAGATCCTAAACCCGGACTAAACCAGGACTACACCAGATACTAAACCAGGATTAAACCAGGACTAACCCAGATCCTAAACCAGATCCTAAACCCGGACTAAACCAGGACTACACCAGATACTAAACCAGGATTAAACCAGGACTAACCCAGATCCTAAACCTGGACTAAACCAGGACTACACCAGATACTAAACCAGGATTAAACCAGGACTAAATCAGATACTAAACCAGATCCTAAACCCGGACTAAACCAGGACTACATCAGATACTAAACCAGGACTAAACCAGATGCTAAACCAGGATTAAACCAGGATTAAACCAGGACTAAACCAGATTCTAAACCAGGATTAAACCAGGACTACACCAGATACTAAACCAGGATTAAACCAGGACTAAATCAGATACTAAACCAGGATTAAACCAGGATTAAACCAGGACTAAACCAGATACTAAACCAGGATTAAACCAGAATTAAACCAGGACACTATAGCAGGATTAAACCAGGATTAAACCAGGATTAAACAGGACTAAACCAGATACTAAACCAGATACTAAACCAGGACTAAACCAGACCCTAAACCAGGATTAAACCAGGACTAACTGCACATTGTGTTTTATTAGCATTATCTACAGTTAGTCATTGTTTAGTTATATTAGTGCAAATGTGCAGCTTTGTGGTGAAAAAAGTCAAAAAGCCTCCAAACACTGCAACCACATGTAACTGATGACATCACAAGACACTCTCCTGATTACACGTTTCTGACACCTTTGGGGGTTTTTTTATTTTTGTTTTTTTTTAACCTTTATTTAACCAGGAAAGCCCCATTGAGAATCAAAGATGTGTTTTTCAGAGAATTCTAAAACAGACAATATAAAAGTGTGACTCAGTGACAGGTCAGTGATCACAGGTCTTTCAGGAGGGAATCAGAATGAGCCAGAGGGACAAGGTTTTGGAGTTTAACTCTTTTTTGTGGGGAATTCCAATCAGCAGGAGCACAATACTGAAAAGATCTTTTTAAAGCAGGAATCCCTTTCATTTCAAGAGGGAATTTGAGAAAAGGTTTGCAGCTAAAATATGATATAATGTGGCTTGATTTGTGTAAAATGTTCAATGTTCATGTGACTGAGTGGCTCGCACTGAAAAGGATGGGCGAAATGCTGAGGATAATTTCCCTACAGGGATAATAATAATAATAATAATAATAATAATAATAATGCACTAATTCTCTGGGGCTTTAAAATGTTTTTATAGTCTGAAAAGAAATTATTCGCAGCTTCATGCAACATAATCCAACCCCAATGACGATGGTGGCGCCCATTGCTACTTCCGGAATAAGGCGAGTTTTAAGTGGGTGAAGTTTATGTGTTTAGTCCCACTTTAAAGATGCACTCTGTAACTTTTCTGATAAGAGGTCCATCTACTGGTCTCCATGGCGATGTTATTGCGTTGTCAGGAATGCATTCAACTATATTGCATTTATTCAGTTACAGTTGTTAATAAATCAAAAATAAAACCTTACAGCGTGGGGTTGCCTCTGCACAGATCTGATTTGTAACTGGGCCTGGTGGTTTCATCATCTTATCTATATATGTTTAATGTCATACTGTGGCTCATCCTCCACCTCAAAAGCGTGTGTGTGTGTGTGTGTGTGTGTGTGTGTGTGTGTGTGTGTGTGTGTGTAATACTGTATCATCTTTGTGGGAGGAAAAGAAAAAAAGAAAAGAAAAAAAAAAAGCAGATTATTAGATTATTATAGATTTTTTAATTAGACGCTTAAAAGTTTTAATTCATATGTTTCTTTTAGCTTTGTAAAAATCTTAAATGCTCACACTTACATATTTATAATTGATGGATTTTAAAATAATATTAATCAAAATAATGATAAGATGTATTACTCTTTTTAACTTAATATACAAACATTATACAAATCATTACATTTAATAATCAGTTTGTTTAGATTTAGAATTAGCTATTTCAGAATTAATCTACAAATGCACCAATAATAAAAGTGGGCACTTGTATTATATTACATAAAATGGTTTCTCTTTCTTTCCAGAATGTTTGAAAGTGTCAGTCCATTTGAATTGCTATTTTAAACCCCTGCACTGGATTGAGGAGAGGTTTCATAAAATGGCCGCTCCTCGTCAGAAACCAGGACCAGTGAGGGACACGTCTCCACATCCTAAACTTCACTGTGAGGACGGGAGTTTGGCAGAAGACAGGAAGACTCCCCCAGACACAGGGGAGGAGAGGAGAGAGGGAGGAGACGACCGAGAGGGAGGAGCGAGAGAGAGGGAGGAGCGAGAGAGAGAGGGGAGGTAGAGGAGAGGGAGAAGGGGGAAAGAGAAGGCAGAGGAGAGACAGAAAGAACAAGAGAGTGACAGAGGAGGAGGGAGAATGGAGCGAGAGAGGGGGAGAGAGGCAGAAGAGAGATAGAAAGAAAGAGGTAGAGGAGAGGAAGTAAGAGAGGGGAGGGGAGTGATGAAGGCTGGAAAGAGGGGGGATGACAGTAGAAGAGAGAGGAGGAGATGGGGGGAGGAGAAGGGAGAGAGGATAGGGAGAGAGGGAGAGAGAGAAGTAGAGAGGCAGACAAAGGAGGAGGAAGAGGAGGGAGATAAAGAAGGGGGAAAGTTCTGGAATTCATTAATGACATAATTATGCGTCACTGTGAATGTCACTAATGAAAAGAAGATCATTAAAAAAAACTTCAAGGCATTTGCAAAAAAATTTTGCAGAAACTGCATCTGATTTTTTAGTAAAATGACACAAAAATAGACATGATCTGAAAGATTAATTAAATAAAGCTTGTCAGAACAGAGAATAATTCATTTTATGTATATTTAAAATATCTGTCATCATTTGCATTAGCTGACACTGTTTAAGACACGACACTGCAGGTGAATAAGAAAAAACAAACTTCAGTTTAGAAATCAACTTGAAAAACATGTCTTACAGGTTTATGATCATGTTGTGTTTTCATATAAAAATAAGGCACTTTATTTGTACAAATTGCCAAATCCCTTGCTTTATTTTTGTCATATTAGATGCAAAAAAATTACAATGACATTAACTGAGAAAAAGAAATTTAAAATGTATATACATTTAAAATGTATAAATCAGGCTTGTATTTAAATATTAACAATTGTGTGTGATTTGTCTAAATCTTGTTAAGTACAAGATTGGACCGTTTGGTGTAGCTTGGTTTTGTTCCACATGAGAGCTTCTATTAAAAGCAATGTGTTCCCTTGCCCAAACATCATTTTCAGAATAAAAATAAGAATAAATAATGAAAAAAATATGAGAGTTTACAACAGTGAGAAAATATGATCTAAATGAATAAAGTACTCGTAATGCGTGCATTCATATGTCTGTTTTTTTTTTTTTTTTGTTTGTTTTTTTTAATCACAGTTTAATCCTGCAGACTTGGTTTAGTTTCCCTCAGGATTAAATAAAGTATCTGTCTGTCTAGTCCTGGTTTAATCCTGGTTTAGTCCTAGTCTAGGCCTAGCCTGTGGTATGTACATGTGTACCATATATATTATACCATATATTGTTTTCAGCATGACAATGTGACTTTTATCTTTTATTTTGTAGCCTATTTTCTTTTCCTTTTTTTTTTTTTTTTTTCCGTTTTTTAAACGTTTGTGCAATAACTCCAACAAAACCAGTATGTATATGAATAATTTGCACTATTTATATTATTAGTAGCAGTAATAGCAGTAGTGGAGCTTGGGGACCATCCATGGGCGTAATGGACTGAATCAGCCCCAGGCCGCCTCACCGCTCTGGGCTTCTCCCGCCTCTCACTGGGGCCTCTCACTGGTGGTTCCACTCGACTGAACGTCAGTGTCCACCGCTATAGTTTAACCACACACAGAGAGTATATGAGACAGCTACAGCCTTGTCAAGGGCTTGGCTGATTCTTATACTGTACAAAGAGAGGGGGGCTGGGGGTTACAGGTACTGGTGACAGAAGTTTGATCCCCATGTAGGTCTGGTGTGGACTCTGAACAAGGAAGTCAAAAGAGTTCACCACACTTTTCCTCTCACAAAAAAGAAAAAATATATTCTTGGCTCAAACTGTGTAAAAATTCAGGGCGCATATATTAAAGGTCTATATTATTGAGCTTTTAGTCATGTTTTAATGTTGTTACCTCATCAGAAACAGACCTGGAGTTGTGTTTTGTTTCATTCACACACGTTTGATTATTCTTTATTATTACTTAGTACATCTCCAAAGCTCAAAATGCTCTGCTCCACCTTGTGATGTCATTTGTCATTTGTCAGATGTTAGTTCAGTACAGATTGACAATTCTAGGTCTGAAATTACCCAAATGATTCCAGTGAAGGTGTGTGGAGTTCAAACACACATTGGAGCACTTCCTGTATTACCACATGACATCACAAGGTGGAACACAGCGTTTTCAGTTTGAGAGAAGAACTCAGCCTAAACATGCAGGATTTGTGTGAATGAAACAAAACACAACTCTAGGTATGTTTTGCGATGAGGAAACAACATTATACGGGCCCTTTAAAATGCATTAAAACTCTACAATAAATAATTTTTAAAAATAACCGAAGTTGTATCAGAAAATAAAATTTGAATTACTGATATTTTTGCATGAGAACTAACACTTTTCGATAGGAGATGGGATTGAACCACCAACTCTGGCAACACAGACCCTCACCACTTCCATCCACACGGATTTATTTTCCAACGAACAGTGTCAAAGAGCCAGCCTTATTCCTACAAGTGTTCACTGAATTGGAACGGTTGTAAAGATTTAAAAATAAAAAATCTAGTCAGGAAAAAGGGATGGAAAACCGCGTGGTCACACCGGTAGCCGTCTTTCCTCCCGCCGCGAGTCTTTTTCGGGGCTAGCACAGGGCTTAAGTTAACGTGCAATGCTTTGGGCAGATATTGGTCTCTGATAAGAATTGCGTTTGGGTCCAGGCCGTGTGGTCCTGATATGATGGAGGTTCCTGCCTGACCACAGATAGTCATTTCAGTTTTATTATTTTTTTATCAGATGTCTGAAAAGAGTGGAAAAATCATTTGAGACTGGAGTGTAAGTTTTTTTATTTTATTTTTTAGTTCTTGAGTTTCACGTCGAGCGAGGAAGTGTGGATAAATTGTTAACTTATATAGGTTTATATGGGTTTGATTTATTCTGATGGAAGTTGTAGTGAAAAGCGTAACATTACTTTTTACTTTTTCTCTTAAAAAATGTCTAATCTTTGGCATTTTTTCTCTCTCTCAAAGTCCTAAAACAGATCATTTCCATGCTTTTTTGCTTTTTTTTTTTATGTGTAAGATGATTTGGTGTATGAAGTTATAATTGTCCTGTATTCCGGCTGTAATGTAAAGAACTTTTGTAAAATATAAAACACCCATACCTACTTCTCAGATGATGTTCTTTCTTGTGTGTAAGAAATTATTCAGTGCATGAAATTGTAACTCAGACTGTAATGTGTAAAAAATAAAATAAAATAAAATAAAAAAAACTGAGTTGGCCACACCTTGCCAATGTCTGATCTTATGGCAGAAACTAAGGGCTTGTTTATTATAGGGATAGAAGACCACTGAGAAGCGGCTTTAGCGTTAACTGTTGCTGTGACCTTAGGCAAGACACTTCTCCCTCCTTGCCTGCTGAAAGGGGAGTGTGTGTGTGAGTGATGGTGGTGCTCGGAACATTATTATTATTATTATTATTATTATTATGAAAGTTTTTCAAAAAGCAAGGTAAAACTCCTTATTGGCTGGTGCAGTTTTAATATTGATGAGTGCATTTCCCCAGACCATCAGACAGACTCGGACTCACATGCGACTAATCTGTCCACACAATAGCCCCATCTCACGTGAATCTGATGGTTTTACACAACAGGAAATGACACGTCTGCCGGGGCACGGACTCACAACAATACAAAGCATATGATAACGAACTTATACTTTCAAGTTTCATCAAGTCAAGGGAAAAAGTGTACGCTGCAAACCCAAGGCCCTGACAGTCATTCTGATATAATAAAATCACAATGGCTACTTGTACTGGTGATATTTTAAAAAGCTACTCCAGTTTTGACACTTCCTTCAGTGCCTCAGCGTGAGACCACATCATATAAAAGAAAGTATAATATTTGATGTTGAAAATTGCAGTCTATTGTCTAAAGAAATTGTGTTTTTATTGTCATTGTGGTATCGGGATTGGTTTTAAAAGGCCTGTATTATGTTAGATTTGGACCTATGTTATAATGTTTCCTGATCACAAACATACCTGGAGTTGTGTTTTGTTTAATTCACACACATTTAACACACAAATCCTGCACACAATATTTAGGCTAAGCTCTTCTCTCAAACAGAAAACACTGTTGCACCTTGTGATGTCATGTGGTGATAATAGGAAGTGCTCCACTGTGTTTTTAAACCCCATACACCTTCACTAGAATCGTTTTGATGATTTCATCCCTGGAATTGCCCATCTCTGTTTATACGTGTTGACTTGAAAACTACATGAGGTAACAACATGACTACATTTTGTGTTATATAGTACACAAAACTGAGTATCCAAATTGAGTTTTTGTATTTTTATATCATGACAACACTACTTCAAGGTCTGAATATAGCAGCTTAAAATAAATGAATGCAACTTAACAATTCAATGATGATAAAATAAGTATAATTTGAAAGCACCGATCCTTTAATGTGCCTTACTCCTGAGAATAGAAAAGAATAGATTTTTATCATTTGACATAAATGCAGTTAAAAAGTCATTGTACGGTATTGCATCAGGAAGAGAATTGCTTTAAGCTATTCAACAAAAAGACTGCTACTTTCTGTTTTTTTCTGTGCAATATATATCTTTTCTCGTTCAGTTTAAATTTTGAGAAACACACCCTAAGGTACAAATGTGGATTTAAAGTTTCAAAATGTCAACAAGAGACAAGAAATCTTTAAGTTTTGCAAAGTAAGTGCATTTCTTAAAATCTGAGTTGATGATCAATTCTCTACTCGAGGACTGCTGCAGTAATTTGGCGATTTTAATGACAGATGCCCTACCTGATGGAATTATACACTGAAACTGTAGTAAAGCATGGAAGCCAGGGAGTGAGCAGAGTGCGTACTGAAATGAGTTTGAACCACCATCCTTCTGGTTAGTGGGCAAAGGCTTAGCGGTCCTATATTACGCAAAATGGACTCTTGTGAGCTTTATGTTCGAATGTTGTAGAAAATCTTGAGTTGTGTTTTGTTTTATTCACACATGTTTGAGTAATCCTGCGTTATTGGCCTGTTTACATCTCCAAAAGCTCAAAATGCTCTCTTCCACCTCGTGATGTCATGAAGTGGAGCATGTGCATGAAACAAAACACGACTCCTGATATGTTTTTGATGAGGAAACAACATTGTAACATACAGTAGATCAGAAAATAGCTTAATATGGGCTCTTTCATTTTTCATTTTTGCGAGATACCTGAACGTCAACCAAGACATTGATTGTTCAAATAATATTTTACCATCATGTTCAGACTATTTCCCCAAAATATTAAGATTTCATTGTTCTCCTCATTGCCCTAAGCCCTGCTCCCATAGAGATGTGCTGCAGAGGTTCTGAGAGTGCTAATGCTAATGCCGCTCTGTGCTCTAGAGTTTGTAATGAGTGGTTTAATTTCTCTAGGGAGGTGCAGTAATAAGTGATCATTGACAAAAGGGTTTCTACGGAGACAGACTCGTGTCTCCATCTCGTCCTGAGTCTGTGCTGGCTTTACGTACAGGAATAAAACCAAACATTTACTTAAAGGGTCCATATTATTCTGTTTTCTCTATGCTATAATGTTCTTTCCTGATCACAAATATACCCGGAGTTGTGTTTTGTTTCATTCACACATGTTTAACACACAAATCCTGCATTCCACTTTGTGATGTGGTACTACAGAAAAGTGCTCCACTGTGTTTTTAAACTCTTTACACTTTTGATAGAATCATTTGAATGATTTCAGACCTGGAATTGTTAAACAGGTAAAAGCTGTTAACTTGAAAACTCCCACTACATGACATCACAAGGTGGAACAGAGCATTTTGAGGATTACTCAAACATGTGTGAATGTAACAAAACACAACTCCAGGTATGTTTTTGAGTAAATAACAGT
Source organism: Taenioides sp. WSHXM2023 (assembly GCA_029959045.1). NCBI lineage: Eukaryota > Metazoa > Chordata > Actinopteri > Gobiiformes > Gobiidae > Taenioides > Taenioides sp. WSHXM2023. The sequence goes on from CM057090.1 coordinate 26,937,793, forward strand.
ATTATAACATGGCTGAAAGCTCACAAGAGTCAGTTTTGTGGCATATAAGACCTTTAAAGTGCATTTGACAGAGTATATTTTTTCTAACCAGAGCTGGATCGAACCTTAAGGGGGCCCTAAGCAAAATTTAGTTTAGGGGCCCTCACCAGCTCTGTGCCACTCGGACTTAAGTGATTATTTACATGGATTTGTAATATCCACATCAGACACACTAAAGCACAAAAGCATTTGAATGGCTGGAATCATGTTCTGATTATCAACCAGAAAACGTAGAATATTATAGACATTTTCCTTATGCTTTTGATAATATCTTGTTTAGAACTACACTGGAAATGATATGATCCACTTTTAGTACTACGACTAAAATTGCATGCTGGGAAAATGGCCGCATGAGTGACATGTTGGTATAGATCTTCAAATAACTTGATATCTAAGTGTTCAAATGGCCTAAATAAGCAATCAGTGATTCACTTAAGATTGTGATTTGAACTTTTTGGAGAATCGTACTGTTTGGAGCTGTGTTATAGCTGATAATACGCACAAACGCAACATGAAGGACGCCAGCAGTGAACAGTCCTCTTTAACAAATTAATGGATGCAAAAATAGACACATTGCGTAGAAGTTTGGGGAAGTTTATGTCTGAATTTTGAATGGTTCTTTAACATGAATGGTTGGAACTTTTTTAAAAGAACCACATCTTTTTATTTAAAATTTTAATGCATTTTTACACAGATTAATTCTGAACCAACACAAGAATTAGCACAAAAACAGAGCAGACAACATGAGAAAAAGAGAAAAAAAAAACTATTTGGCATCTTAATTACAGTTAGTTTTAAATGATAATTATTGTATTAGATCATGCTTCATTCCAAAGTTTAACGCAGCCCCACTGTCAGTTTGAACTTTTTCAAACAGATCTGAGCCTTGGAGATTTCTTTCTGTGTTAGTTTGTAGTTAAAATGAGTTCTCACATTGGCTTCTGTCATATATATAAATAAAAATAGCCAGACAGCTTTTTGAAATGAACGGATCCAAAATATTCAGATCCCATAAAAGAGCCGAGAGTCCCATTCCTAGCCTAGAGAATGTAGTAAAGGAAATATCAGAAACATACTTGGAGCTGCGTTTTGTTTCATTCCCACATGTTTGAGTAATCCTTTATTATTAGTCTGTCTACATCTCCAAAGCTCAAAATGCTCTGTTCCACCTTGTGATGTCATGAAGCTGTAATTTTCAAGTTAACAGCTCCTTTTACCTTTTAGTTCTGTAGTGATTGACAATTCCAGGGCTGAAATGATCCAAATGATTCTAATGAAGGTGTGTGGCGTTTAGAGACACAGTGGAGCCCTTCCTGTAATGCCACATGACATCACAAGATGTTTGAGATAAGAACTCAGCCTAAACATGCTGGGATTTGTCTGTTAAACATGTACGAATGAAACCAAACACAACTCTGGGTATGTTTGTGATGAGAAAACAACATTATAGCAGATTAAAAAAAATTGCGACTCATGGATTTCAACCTCCGACCTCTTCTCCGGGAGAAAGGACTGCCATCTGTCTGGTAATGGGCAAATGACTAAATGCAATCAAGTGGAGGATGAAACTCGGAAAGCCAAATCTTTTCTTTGTTGGTACTGTGATTTCAAAAGTATGGTCCAGCAAAATGCATGCATAAAAGTTGAAAAAAGAAGACACACTTCTCTCTTTTTTCTAGTTTAAACTAAACTATAGAAAACGACTGAATTACTCATTTTAAATATTTAAAATCTGAACCACGTCCTAAATCTGGATTTACATTTTTTATTTAAAGTTACAAATCCCCTCCATCTCTCCAAATACAAACTCATCTTGTCCATTTCTGTACAGAATGCTTACCTTTTAACACTACTATTTCTCAGATATTTCCTCTCCTCCTCTTCTATAATTTACATTCAAAAGCTTTGGTACAGTAGCAGACACTGTATTCAGAGTCTCTCAAAAATGCGTCAGGGCTCAAAGGAAGCGGATGTGTCTCCATGGCGACAGCGCGATGTGGATGCTGGCTGAAGTAACCATTGAACGTAGAGTACATGAGTGTATAGGTTAAAATTAGCTGATGACTCTCAAAGGGCTCTATAGGAGCTGAGCATGTTATGGAAGGGCTGGGAAATAAAAAGGAGATTCTGCAAATGTGGAGGAAATCAGTTCAAAGGTTTTTTTTTTGTTATTTTATGTAGTTTTTCTAAGCCACATTGCTGCCAGTAAATACTTGAAACATTGTCTTAACCTGTATCACAAACATGAGTCAAGCTAAATCAAAACTAAATCATTATTTTCTTTTTTTCCTCTACATAAAAATTTAAATGCATACATCCATGTTAGTTAGTCATTCACGGGCCAGTTTTTCTATTTGGATCTGTTCATGATTATAATGTATGTATCTGTGGATCATTATCTTATCATTTGCACATTTTAAAGATGCACTGCGTAACTTCTGGTGGAGGGTCCGTCATCTGTTTGTCTCCATGGAGATGTTATTACTTTGCCTAGAATGTTATATGGCATTTATTCATTATGGGTGTTCCTATTGCTCAAAAATACAATAATTCCTTCTGTAAATATGGTTGCCGCTCAGTAGATCTGACCTGTAATGTAGCCTAGTTGTTTCCCTTGAGATAGATTGTTCCACAGTAGAAATTAAACCATTCTAGACAAAGCAATAACATCTCCATGAAGACAAGCAGGTGCTGAACCTTCCAGTAGAAAAGTTACACGGTGCACTTTTAAATCGCAATATTGATCTTAATAAAAAGAAACAAGTCCGCTGTGCCCAATAGGAGTTGACGTTGCCGTAAACATCATCACAATCATGAAGTTGTCAGCATCTCTCATGGATAGGTGTACATCAGTAGTGTAGTGAGTAGCGTTTTGTTTTTCATTTTTTGTTTTTCATTTGGGCTAAAATGATTACGTGACGCTGCCGAATCCTACATGTATCACAGATAAAGAAATGAAGAATCAAGTAAATACAGTGTGGTGGACGTATCAGTTCGCAGTGAAAAACAGGGGTTGAGCAATGACTTCTTGAATACTGGAGTTTAAAGATTACACAAACATGCAGAAATCACACTAAATACAACTTCAAGAGTAGAGAAAACAACTATAACAACATGCTTAAAAGTTCTGAAAAGTCCAATTTACATAATAGGTCCGTTTTAATGTGGACAAACATTAAAGCAGCTTAGCCAAAAATGTTTCCTCTGAGCACAGCTACCTCAAAAAACTAACGTTACTCAAGTACGAAATGATTGGAAAGCACAAAATCTGTCTTTAAATGCCAAATAACATGTAAGCACTATTTTTGCTGCTGCCTCTACTACTACTCCCAAGTCACATCGCCTCTCCATCACCTACCCATTGTCTTAATAATGATTACAGACATCTTTCATCACCGAATCCTCCCTTTACACAATCATACCAGTCTGTGTCTTCTCCCATCTCTCCATAGGGAAATCACTGCTCTGTGTCCAGCCTCTGTAGTTCTTATTAAGAGCAGAATTAAGCCAAATATGAGAGGAGGGACGGGGCATTCCTGTGTTCACTGGAGAGTTTTGAACTTCAGATGCACTTTGATTATATAGCGTCATTATTCATAGTACGGCGCGCGTGTAGGTGAGACAAAACACAGCATGGAGGTTCACGTGGTGGAGAATCAAGTCATAATTGAAGTTAAAAATGACTCCCATAACTTGTAAAGAGGAAATTAAATGTTTGGTAATGACTGGTCACGACCTGCATATTAAAATGGATTCGCTTCAGTCCATAGTACAAACAAGTCATTCAAAACAGCAGCATGGCCACATATCCACATATCCATCATCTGTTCAAGTGCAGACGTGCAGATTTATTTGACCAATATGCCTATTAAAAAGCTCAATTATGAAGGTTCTGAACTGAGCAATAATTCAGGCCTTTAGCTGTTTGTCTTTTTGTCTTTTCCAGTGACTCGATTGCCAATATGCACGTCTCCATGGTGAGTCATTTCTTTGACAGTAATGTTTCATAATATGGCATAAAAGTCATCTGCCTTTGGTTTTCTTAATTACAGGTGTTACAGTAATAATAATAATAATAATAATAAAAATAAATTAATAAATTAATAATAATAATAATAATAATAATAATAATAATAATAATAATAATAAAAAATCCTGATGTTGAGTGGTCTAAGGTCTGGTGGCGTCACCTACTTGTCCCATAATACTATTCTGAAGAACATTCCATGCATATAATTGGGGGTGCCCTGTTGTACATGTTGACTTACAGTAAAAATGAATGAGAACATATAAAAAAAGTATATTGTCATATGAGTAGTGAAAGTGCGTTTACAAGCTTTTTGTCTCAACTTTTTTTTTTTTTTTTTTTTTAATAAGGAGAATTTTTTTCTTTCTTTCTGTGGAATTGCAAAGCTGTTGAAAATAAGCTAAAAACTCTAGAAGCTGTGAAGTGTAGCCAGTGAAAAAGTTGAAACTAGTTTATCTCCTTAGCTTTAGTATTACATATAGACTACTGCACACAAAACAAACTTTCTTTACTGAATTTTCTATAATCACTAACAGGTGTTTTTATTGCCTAAACATAGATCCGACCTGTAACTTGCCAGATGGCGTCTCCTGCTTGCCTTTCTCCAGAGATAGTAAAAGAAAAAAGCTAAAAAAAAAAGTGTGAAACATTTCTTAAACTTTATACTGTTCCTCCAGTTGACAGATTTTACACTTCTTTGGCTATGGACCAAACCTAGGCAATGGAAGGATTACATCTCATTTTACACTGTAGAATATTCCAGATTGTACCATGTTATAACGTTGTTCCCTCATCAAAAACATACCTGAAGATGTTTTCGATATGATCCATGCATGTTTCAGTAATTTAGTGATCTCCCCAGGGTCCTATTTAAACTCTCATTATGGTTAGCTGTCATCAATGCTCCCACACAACAATTCTCCATAAATGTACAAAAGCATGACACAAAACTGTACACAAATACACTGTATTCTTGAGAAACCTGATGTCATGCGCAATAGCGGGAATATAGCATTTTTAAAACAATAAAAGGCAACATTGCAATCTAAATATGTTATGGATTAGCCGTTAATACACCACAAAAGTAAAATATTCCCTCTTTAAAGAAACAACACTATCTTATGCTTGATGATAACTTCAGTCTTTTGTTCAGTTTTTGTTTTATCCTCTTGCACTCTGCAGTTCCCAGTACCAAAATGAATCGTGTGAACTCCTCCTCTTCTCTCTGTGTCTGAAACTCTACAAAAATCTTCCATTTAACCCAGCCCTCCTCTCATCATCAGACCACGCTCCTCCTGATCCTATAGCCAACTGCTGTGTCAAAAGGCCCCGCAATTTCTAGCGTCTCTCCATTGTCAGTGCCAGTGCTTAACCCCTCTCTGTCCATCTCTCCGTCTCTCTCTCCATCCCCCTCTCTTCCCTGTACACAGATAGACCCGTGACCCTGACATTTTGCCTCTCCTCTAATGCTCTCCAAATGGGCTGTGGTGCAACTGCGGACCCTGTACAGCTCCATGGGCGGCCATTACGGGGCAAAGAGCAGAGCAGGCTGGAATTTTAGCACCGTGGGTCTTCCGATGTAGACTTTTCAGTTAGATTAGAAACATTATAGAGTTGGAAATGAGTGAATGAGTTAATTATTATTATAGAGACAGTGGGTTCCTTCACCCCATTAGAAAGCACACAGCCTTCTGCGATTACATTGTATGGCGGCTTGCGTGTTTTGCTAATTATTGTTATTTTTCTAGTTGTACATCAGTTGAAAGGCGATTTGTAGTAAGTTCCTCTAACTATGAGACAGTTTACACACAAGGAAGGCATTTTTCTAATAGTTTAAACATTCATTTAAAGGTGCACTGTGTAACTGTTCTGACTGAGGCTCCGTCACCAGCCTCTCTTCATGTTGATGTTGCCTGGAATGTTCACTTGCATTACACTTTTTGGAGCCAAGTTCCATAATTAGGAAGAGGATTTGATTTACGAGCAAAATAGCGAAATAAAAACACCAGGATCATGTATAGATTGTTAATATGAACATTTTAAGACCAAAATGATGAGAGAGGGGTGACATTTTTTCAGTGTAAAGTGAAGTGGAGCCAGAGTCAGTGGAGCCAGAAGCACGGCCATGCTCACTTCCTATGTGGAAAATGGCAGCTAGCAGGTTAGTTATGTATGTCCATTTATATATATACAGTCTATGGTCATATCTGCTGTAAAATGATAAACTTCACTAAATAAAAAGAAATTATTAATAGAGCCAGGATTTTGAGTAAAATCTTATATGCAGTGGTGGAAAAAGTACACGATTTTGTTACTTAAGTAAAAGTACAGACACCGTAGCAAAAAATACTCAAGCAAATGTAAGTATCACATGAAAAAATCTTAAAAAGTAAAAGTATTAAAGTAGCCATTTAAATGTACTTTAAGAGTAAAAAGTAAAAGTATTTCACATAGATTTTGAGGTCTTAGAAGGATTCAAATGTAGTAATTTTGATATGATACAGATTTGTGCAAAACTTTGTTCAATAGAATAAAAAAATAAATCACCAGCTGTTTTTATTTGCATATTTTTGTTTGCTCAAATGATGAACGTGTTAAAAATGAACCCCTTTTTAAAGCAGGTCTCAAACTATCATAAAAAATACTTTTACTCGTCGGTCTAGTTTAAGTACAGATACCTGCTCTCAAATGTAGTGAAGTAAAAGTAAAAAGTACACACTGTTAAATCTACTTGATTAAAGTACAGCTACTCACATTTTTTTACTTTAGTACAGTACTTTACTACTTATACTTTGTTACGTTCCACCACTGCTTATATGTAATGATGTTAACTACTATGTTTGAGTAGTCTAACTTGTCATATGCACTTAAAGCTTATTCATTTTATTCATTAGTTTTGCCCTTTTTAGATTGGTGTGTGCGTGCGTGCGTGTGTGCGTGCGTGTGTGTGTGTGTGTGTGTGTGTTGTGTGTGTGCCTTATCCAGATTGTTGACTGTAAGCCTCCTTAATCCTTGAATAAAGCCTTTTTAATCTTAACCAGCGTTCTCCCAGGTACAAATCCTGCTCATTTTTCTCACACACTTGACTTTGTTGGAATTAAAATGGCCGCTTTTCAGAGACAAATTGAAAGTTGGGCGGACCACTCGAGCAGGAGAAAACACAGGCGCCGGATGGAAATGAGGACTGTGCGTTTATCACTGTGAGTGTGAGCGTAAGGAGGGGTTTGTGTGCACAGACAGGAGCAGTGGGTAACGCTAATTTACTAAGCTAAATGCTTAGTAAAGCTGTGGTAAGAAGACAAGAAATGCACGAGGTCAATAAACGCTCTTTCAGACACACACACATACACACACACACACACACACACTGTTTTTGTGCTGTTTTTCTACTGTATATTATGGATTTTGCTGCATCCATGCATTGTAATACATCCAGTATTCCTCAAAATGTTCTTTTTCACCTTGTAATGTCATGAAAATACCTCTGTGTAATTTTAAAGGGCCGATACCAAAACATATCTGGAGTTTTGTTTCATCACACATTCAAACACACACTCTGTCGCTCTGTTCCACCTTGTGATGTCACATGGTAATACAGGAAGTGCTTAATTGTGTTTTTAAACTCCATACATCTTCACAAGAATGATTTGAGTGATTTCAGCCTTCATCGTCAATCTCCACTGAACTGAAGGTAAAAGGCAGGTCAAAACTACAGCTTCATAACCTCATAAAGTGGAACAGAGCATTTTGAGCTTTGGAGATGTAGACAGACTAATAATGTAGGATTACACAAACAAGTGAATGAAACAAAACACAACTCCAGGTCTGTTTTTGAGGAGGTAACAACATTATAGCATGACCTAAAGCTCACAAGAGTCAATTTTGCCTAATATATGACCTTTAAAGTCCATAGACACTCACTATATGATTCTTCTGATCAATAAAACATGCAAGTTGCAGTTATTGTTATCTTCACTTGATGTGTAAATGGACTTAATGCTTTATTAATGTGTAGATATAATGTGGTACCCAAGTTTGTTCTTTTTATTGACAATTACTCTAGATCTTTTAGACCTTTTGGCACCTTTATGAGATCCAAATCTTTTGATTGAGCAATTCAAAAGACTCTTTTTTTATCTATTTTTTTGTATATCGCAGAAGCCAACATGAGAAGTAATTTTAACTACAAACTAATCACAGAGAGAAATGACCAAAGCTAAGAAATTGTTCCAGTCTAGAGAGGGAGTGTGTTTAGCCTTAAAAAATTATGAAAATCTGTAATACATTGCATTACAAATTTTATAATTAAAGAAACAAACTATTATTATGATACCAAATAGTTGTTTTTTTGTTTTTTTTTGTGTGCACACAGCTCTTACTCATGTTGTCTACTCTACTTCTGCACTGATTCTTGCGTTGGTTCAGAGTAAATCAGTGTAATAATGCATAAAAATCAGAAAGAAAAATATTTGATTCTTTTAAAAAACAAGATCCAGTTCCAAAGATTGCTTTTATTCGACCATATGCTTGTTCTTGTATTCTAATTCAGCATATCTATGAAATACCAATTGCGATATTATTCATTTTCACTATATCACACACCAGTCTCTCTGTAGCTTTAATCCCACAGGCCCATAAAACTCTGCCCATCACTAACATCCATCCAACTTCCCATTTTCCTCTCCCTCCATCCATCCCCTCTTCCTCTCCTCCTCTTTTCTCCCCCCATCCCAGCGCTGCCAGAGGTCATCATAAAAAAAACCAGGCCTCTTGATGTAATTATTATGGAATACATTCCCATTTAAATGCTAATGGTGCTGGTAATTATTAGGTATATTACAAAACACACACACACACACACACAGCAGAGGGGCTAACCATGCAGCAGCCACATACATACTGCACGCTCCTATTAATACTAAGATGAAAGTCTCTAATTATAATGGGAGTCTATGAGAGCTGGCAAGGCCTCCCAGTCATTACAGTGAATACATTTCCCTTAGGTAATTATGAACATATTTCAGCTGTCTGATTAAAAGATGATTCTGGACTTTCTGAGACATAAGATAATGGGGCGAAAGGGTTCAAGAATCCGAGAGCCGCTGGTTTAAAATGAAGTCGTGTTTTACAATGGTGACAATGGAGCTGAGTGAAAGTGTGAAGATGGTACTACTCTGAAAATACGCATTCAGAAGTAACTGTATACAGTACAGGCCAGTTTCACTTATTTTACTGGTGGATGTGCTTTTCTACATGGAAATGTTAATGCCATGTTGTGGAACATTCCAGGCAAAGCAAAGTATATAGAATCCATTCTGTCAGTTTACTCAGTACTGGTGCCTGGTGGACACTTCACCCGAAAAGTTACATAGCACAGCTTTATAGTTCAGAATCATTATTTCTGTTTTTGTCTATAGCAATAAACAAAAATATAAACTATAGCATAAAGCATATGAGTATTTTGCTCCCTATATCCATTTGGGATGACAGTGAATACAAAAACATACCTGGAGTTGTGTTTTGTTGCATTCACATGTTTGAGTAACACTTAATTATTAGTCTGTCTACATCTCTAGAGCTCAAAATGCTCTGTTCCACCTTGTGATGTCATGTAGTGGTAGTTTTCAAGTTATGTAGTGGTAGTTTTCAAGTTAACAGCTACTTTTAGCTGGAATTGCTCGTCTTTAGTTCAGTAAAGATGAGCAATTCCAGGTCTGAAATCATCCAAAAAATTCTAGTGAAGGTGTTTGTAGTTTAAAAACAGTTTAGCACTTCCTGTGTTTGAGAGAAGAACTCACCATAGATGTGCAGGGTTTGTGTGTTAAACATGTGTCAATGAAACAAAACACAACTCCAGGTATGTTTGTGATGAGGAAACAACATTATAACAGATGACAAAATAGCGTAACATGGGCTCTTTAAGATGGATGTTCATTCTAAAGTGCATTAAAAGTCTACATATAAGCAGTGTCCTCGGGGCCCTTCAATAACGCGCTGCAGGCTTTTTTGTGCAGACACACACAGAGCAGAGAGGGGAGAGAAGAGACTTGGGGCTATACCAGAATCTGACTATTTCAACCATCCCTACCCAGCCAACGCTCCCCTATCCATCACAACAGGAGGGCTGTCAGAGAGCGAGAGAGATAAGATCCAAGATGGCGGCTGAAGGACACAGTTGCAGGGGAAGAGGATTAGCCGGGGGAGCTGTCATGTTGTGCTAAACTTTTTGGACTGGGGAATGCTTAAGTTTGAGTGTGGTCTGAAAAGTGGCAGGTAGGTTTTGAGGAGAGAGACGATGATGTTGGATAAACAATATAAAAATGTGTTGCTTGCATAAAGTACACAGTAATATACAGAATTCTTTTCAGCTTTTAAATGATTTACTTGCTTGTCTCCACGGAGATGTTACTGCTTTTTTGAAATGTATGTTTAAATTTTGACCATTATACTAAATTAAATGATCAATTAACCAAATAATGTGGACATCCTTATGTATACCACTGTTCTATCATTTCATTCAGCACAAATTCAACCCTCACACCCTTTTTTGGTACCACCATTAAGTAATAACTATAATAACTCATAATAATGGGTTATTAATTAAGTAGTTACTAAGCCTAAATCATTCTTGGTAAACAAATGCCCTGATTTCTTTTGTGTGTGTGTGCCTCTCCACAGAACTGACCCATAACTTGGCCTGAAGGCATACTGAGACATACTGTGGAGCATTCCAAGCAAAGCAATAAAATCACCATGGAGACAAGCAGGTGACAAACTATCCACCAGAAAACTTACACATTTCTTCTTTAACTTATTTGTCTTTGTCTTATTTGGTCCATTTGATCCCCACAGGATAAAACACAACACTGTACCTACACATACAATTAAACACGTTCTGATTGTCCACATTCTGTGCTGAAGCCTCTAACATGACAGTTGGTAGTGCAATCCTGACAACTGGGAATGCAAGCTGTCTTTATATTTATATTTTATATTTATTATTATTATTATTATTATTATTATTATTATTATTATTATTATTATTATTATTATTATTTATTTTGATTAATATTATATAAGTATTTTTATATTTATATTTTTTATTTATATTTATATTTTTAGCAAGACACAGTTCCTCCTGTCACTGTCTGTATATATTAGTAAATGGACATAGCTAACCTGCTAACATCCACATTTCAAATAGGAAATGAGCATGGGCGCATTTCTGACTCCATCTACTCTGTCTCCAGTTCACTTTCAATTGAAAAACGAAATTATACTCTCCAATGAGGGAACTCGACTTCAAATTCACTCCTATAAGTGCCGGCCTCGATGAGCTTCATTTGACTCGAGCCGAACGCTATGGGTCACACTCACTTAGTCCACTTCTTTATATAGTCTATGCCTGTCACCTTTCTGTAATGGTCCGTTATTATCAACCCATTAATATAAATGCACTCTCTCTCCTATATCTTGTGTTTTTTCAGTCATCATTTGCCTGATCTCCCCCTCCGCAGCAGCAGAACCAACAGCCTCTCCATCTCCTCCTCCTATACTTGCAATTATTGTAGTAAAAAGAGTTGTCCTCCGTTTACCTCTGCAAATAAACAGTAATAGTTGCAGTTCAAAAATGTCATTAAAAAGTACTGAACAAATTGTAAATCCCAAAGCTCCGAGTACTGCTATTCAATCAATATTTCAAATCACTCTTTTCTGTGATGTTTTCGCTTCTTAATTAAGACAAATCACAACCTATGAACCAGAAAATGTGAGCAATTTGTGGTTAAAGCTAAAGGATAAATGTTGTACAACAATTTGACAGAAAATCATTTGTAGCACATTCACTTTACACATTCACTGCTTCAAGTGCATATGGTTTTCACGTTTGTTTGTTAGTTATCGAGTCATGGCAATACATATTATTATTATTATTATTTTTTTACACCTTTCTAGTGTTATTTTCATTACTGCTCTGTCCAAGTCCTAAAACCTGTGTATAGATCATAGACCGTATAAAGAAGTGGACAAAGAGTGTGACGTCACCCATAGCGTTCGGCTCCAGTCAAATGAAGCTCACCGAGGCTAGCAATTCTGGGGTGTATTTGGAGCTGAGGTCCATATTAGGAATAGGAACTGATTTACGGACAAAACACTAGGATCATGTAGGGCGGATTAATACGAACATTTTAAGACTAGTATTAGGAGAGAGGGGCCAGGTTTTTTCAATATGAAGTGATTTGGAGCTGGAGTCGATGGAGCCGAAAGCGCGCCCATGCCCCTTTTTTCTTTTTTTTTCTTTTAATCAAAACACAAAAACCTTTCTAGTGTTATTTTTTGTGTAATTACTGCTTTGTCCAAGTCTTAAAACCTCTTCTTTCAGTTTATGGCATGTTTTGGAGCTTGTATATAGACCACTTAACATTTTTTCCATTACTAAATTAGCTGACGATTATTTCAACAATCGATTTTTTTGCAATTGCGATTAACCTGTTGCAGCTTTAAACAAAACTACAGAGTTACAGGAAGTAACGCTTCTTTCTAAAAAGGATTACAGCTACCTATGTCATCAACACAGATACGCCTATGCAAAATAAAAGTGTTGTCATTTATTTGCATTAGTCTAATCATAAATATTGTTAACATTATGGTTGCTTGGTAACACTTATGGGATTACCTCTATGTGTTTTTACTGTGTTTCAGATGGCATCACAGCATTCTATAGGTCAAAGCTATTTAATACAGATGGGGCAGTTCACATGAATTAAACTCCATAATACAGTGAGTGCTTTGGTCTAGTCACTAATAGAAATGATCAGGATCAACATTTGTGCATTCACCTTTTGAATATTTCATGGGGAAGAACAATGTAATCAATAGGAAAATCTCATCACATTTTTTTTGTTTTTTTATGAAATAAGTCTAACCTGTCACATGTACTTTAAATCCTCATATGGAACAATAGATAGTGTGTTTGCAGATGTTTTTAAAGCAAGTATTATAAAAGTCGTGCTATGCAGACAGCTGTTGAATGTGGACCCATTGATTGAATGTGGGGTGAATCGAGATGAAATGAACTGCACTTAATCAAGTTTTAAATATGAACCAATATCGCCTCTGGACAAGCTTTAATTAGGAGACATTTCAAGTGAAGTCATAGCTGAAAAATACCATGTTTATTTTTCTTAATATGGTAATGTGGCCATATTTTTGAGTCCACTTTGGTCCACTTTTTCAACAGGCAAAATGAAGCAAGACGTCAACAACCGCAACTACTCATATGTGAAGTTACTATGATAGGTGACCAGTGAGCTCACTCAATTAACATGCGTCACTGAAATAAACAAATCTGATTGGACGAACATGTTTGGTCAAACTCGAGATGCGATGGAAGTCATGGTGACCACAATGATATCCATCTGTATAAAACAATACAGAGCAATAACACAGTCTACATTTAGACCAAAATGTAAAACTCCTGCCTTTTCAGATGAAATATTTTAGGATTGATGTAGTTTTGTTTGGTTTTGACAGATGAAGAGTGCATCTGCAGAGGTCCCCTGAACACACATAAATAAACTGCTCCCACCCTGAGCTGCACAGGAGTAGTGATCACAGTCACTGTCCTGGATGAACGGATGAATCAGGGACCAGGGAGCACAGAGCGGCCAGGGAACAAGCCCTCTCCAGAGGCCACGTTTAGAAGAGAGTGGAGGAGAGATTAGATATATACGGAAGATTTAACTATTGAAGTGCTTTAGAAATCATTGAAAATGTATTACAAAGTGCACAATACAGAACCTATGCTGGGCCCTAGTCAGTCATCCAGGTCTGAACATCCCTTATGAAGTGAACATTAAAGGTAACTTTTATACTGAGGGCTCCACTATACCGTGGAGTTATTGTTTTCCCTGAAATGTTCCTCAGTAGCCTATGGCATTAAACTTATTTGGTTTTAAAGTGCATATGACAGGTTACTCATTTCACTCAAACATTTTTAACATTATAATATTTTAGCTGTAACACAAACCTGCCTAGTTTTTCTCATTTTCTCTCTCTTTTTTTTAATGAAACACTGACATCACGATTTTATCGTGCATCTGTTGCAAACTGCTGCTGGGGCAATTCTCGAGACAAATAAATGACACCTGCATATTGAAAAGGCATTCTAATTCAAACCCTCTGTAAAGACAAACTGTGTGAAAAATGTGTGAATGTTGCGGATGGTAAGAACTCAAAATAGAGGAGGTTGCTTTGGCAGAGGAATGCTTTGCTTGTTAGCGATCCTGCTAATTATCGTCTGCCACAACTCAAGAGATAGTGATAATGTCACAGACAAAGTGAAAATGTGACATTATGCGAAGAAATCGAAAAAGTGCGGGTAAGATTTGCAATGAAAATAAATGTTTATTAAGTAAGACTTTATTTATAGAGCACCTTTCACAGATAAAAATCACAAAGTTATTTATAGAGTGCAATGATAAAATATAACAGAACAAGACAACAACCCAAAGCTTGTCTAAATAACAGAGCTGCTTTTTAAAAGAGTCAGTGAAGTCTGCCAAGTGGGTCTTTAGGTCCATCAGGCCCTGACCTGAGGACAGGAGGGTGTGGCCTGAGGTGTAGGGGCACAGTCACTGATACTATGGCACCTGTCTGTTTAGAGCTGTAACATAAAACCATCATGAATCTTTGCAGTGATTTATTCAGGGCTCGATAATGGCAAATGGTTCGAACTAAAAAAGAAAGAGGTCCGTAGTACCCGGACACCAGGTTTCACATACAAGTGAAAGTCAATGACCATATTAGAGTATATTGAATGTTTATTTCATGATATTTATATGATTTATCTGGGCTTTTCACAGTCACATGTAAAAGAGGAGGTTTGGTGGTCACCAGATGCACCAGAAACACACAAGATCAGAAATCTCAACCGAAAGTGAGTTAGCTTTTAGCTCAGTTTCACCTTAATATGATCTAAAATGAAACACCAAAAGGTGAACACACTCAGCAACGATTTTTAACAAAGATTTCTCACCACCTAAATGTGTTCGATAGGTTGGTACCAGCTGAGATTATTCATAATTTGTTAGTTTGTGGGCTAATGCTAATGGCTAAAAATATAGCAAAACTGAGCTTTCCGAATTTTGGGAAAGGGGTGAAAATGTCCCATCTGGTGACCGCTGTGGACATCTACAGTCTGATTTGTGCAGCCCCCAACAGCAGTGTTTGGTTTCTTTGTGTTTTGACATAATTTAGCTTGCAGAAATACAAGTAAAATGTTTTTTCAAAGCACCTTACTCCCCATGCAACCCGATGGGACTAGCCACTGTTTGTCTTGACGTGACGCAACAAAGTGACATCCCAATCTGTTTTAAGTGAAGTTAATCATTTTACTTGCTGGTTGGACACATCAGCACATATGACATACACAGAGGTAATTTCATAACTGTTTCCGAGCAACCATATTGTTAACAAAGACCAGGACTTGTCTATGGACTTGCCTTATCATACTAATGTAAATAAGCATAGCAGTTAGCCTGGTATTCAGATGTAAAGTGAGCAGCGTGCAGAGTTAGTATTCAGTGTGCCTCATTCACTCCCTGTCTGATTACAGAAAGGCCCTGTACCTCACACAGGACCAGAGCTCTGTCCAGACCCTGTGCATGTTTAGGAGCAGTCGGACTGATTTCCATGGCTCTGAATCCAACAACAAGAACAGCACTGTGACCAAACAATCGTGTTAGTTTCCCATAATCCTTTGCTGTGTCTTACAAGTGAAGTCGGTGCCTCTGACTGGCTCTCAGGAGACAGGACTAGTGCAGTATAAGGCCTCTATGCATGTTCTACAAGAATCTGCAGTAACAAACGTGAGGTTAGAAATCCAGGTTTAAAGCCACTTTTAGAGGAGTGGCCCAAGGGTAATTCTTGGTAAATATATAAATGATCTCCCTAATGTGTGTACTGGTATAAGAATGGATCCTGATGCCACAGTTTTTCCCTTAGGTGAAAAACACTAATTCAAGGTTACAGGAAAAAGTCAAGGGAAATGGAAAAAGTTGCAAATTAGCTTTAGAATTTTTGCCTTACTTAGATACTGATAAAACCGTTTCCATCACAAGTAAGTGTAAATCCCACAGGCTCGTGACATTTTTATAAATGGGCAAAACATCAACAGAAATGTAGATGAATTTTGATATTTAGATCTACAACTTGGCTCCAAACTTAGTTTTAAAAGCTACAAAAAAAACAACTTGGAAACACTGATATTCAACTTGATGAATTTTAAACATATTCGAAATGATTTAACAGCTGAGGCCTCATAAACATATTTTAAGGCCACGACTGCAACAAGCAAGCAGACCCTTCATTAGAAAAGTTCCACAGTTCGGCTTTAAGTTGTAGTAGCAGTTCTAAAATATTATTACACAAATATACCCTGTCCCCCAGAATCTCTGTATTAATATGTGTTTTGTAAAGCGTCTTTGAAAAGCAGTATATAAATAAAATTTATTATTATTACTATTATTATTATATTTTTCTTCTTTTCCAATACTGCCTTGAAAAAAGTCAATGAGACAAACTGTTATACACAAACTCCGGCCTTAAATGACCTTTACCTCATGAGCATTTTTGTGTTTTTCACCTCTGAACAGCCGCAGTGGCCTTCAAAAGTTGTAACGACGATCCAACTATGCGCCACGTTTACGCAAAAATGTGTTTCTACTTCTGCAGATAGAACAACTGCCACCAAACACACAACTTTTCCCTCCTTCTGTCTTTGCATCAATATCGATAATTAAAGTAAACATAATTACGTCAGATTTGGTCAATGCTTAATTATATATTTTGCTCGGTTTTTGATAACTCTTTTGTGCTGTTAAATACCAAGAGAAAAATCGGCTTTGTTTGAGACTCCACCACTATTGACCACCATGTCCCAGAGGAGTGCAGCCCTAAACAGCCTCTCTGATTTGTATTGCCGCGTATGAAAAGGCAGCTATAATTTTGGTCATGTATTATGCATTGTAATGTTTTTGTGAATTAGTTTTTCACTCGGCGTTTGCGGTCCATGGCTAGTGCTTCAGGCTTCTAGTTGTGTTGGCATTGTGGTATTTTTCAACCCAGTACAATGAACAATTATTACTTGTTTTAGGTTGACTCCACTCGTGCAAATGAAAACACTCCCGAACACATGCGTAGGGGCTGAAAGCGTATTTATGAACACTGACAAGCAGCAATTCTACTTAATTTGCTTAAAATTGTTTTGGTCGGCGTGTTTTGTTGTTCCTTTTCATCTGTTTTCAAACATTAATAAAGGACTAAAATGACTCCCTAGAGCCACCGAAATTTATTAAATTTCCAGGAATTTTTCAGTACCGAAAAGACAGAGGTAAAAGCTATGCGAAGCAAAACAAATGCCACTGTTATTTCGCTGAATGATAAGTGGATTAGTAGTTTCAGTGTTTACACAGGACCCAGTGAAGGAGAACAAACATGGAATAAAACTGGTAAGATTAAAGTTGTCCTATGTGGCTTGACTAACCCGCTTCACATTATATAGAAATTATTATTATACAGAAATAGAAATGCAACTGAGTTTTTAAAGGTGCATTATGGAGTTTTTTTTGGTGAAGGATCAGTCATCGGCTTGTCTATATCATGATCTCAAAAACAGCATTAAACATATCGCCATGGAGACAAACAGATGATGCTTCCAGGCCAAGTTACAGGTTAGATCTGTGTTGAAGTGGCATTTTTAGCAAAAGTAAGACATTAATTGTACATGCAACAAAACTGATAAACTAGTCAGCAATCTTTTTCAAATAGTTAAATAAAACATCGAACAATTATTTGTACTGTTAGCAGCAAGAGTAACTCAGTTGGTGGTACTTCGAACTCCATGAATGCTGTTGTTGTGTTCTTGGGCAAGACACTTAACCCACCTTGACCCCAGTATCTGCGTACACTGGTGTGTGAATGGTTGCGTGGTTCCTTGCTTTGAGTGCTTAAAGGAAAAGCACTATGTAAAAAAAAAAAAAAAGGAAAACAAAAAATGCTGATGGAAAGTTTCAAAATGAAGAAAATTTCCCCTTAAATTTGTATAATTTTGTATTTGTAGCTTGAATTAATAATGGTACTGTTTTGTTTCTTTTGGCATGTGTTTTACCAACTCTAACGATCATTAAAATGTTTTCAGTGATTATTTTAATAGTCAATATTATAGTAGTCACTATTATTGGGATTAAATATCAAGAATATAAGTGAAGGACCTACTTTCTCTGTTTTGGCTTGACTGGAACACCCACAGGAAACCCGCCCTACACCTCAATTCAATTAGCACACGCACGGCTATCTTTTTAAGTGACTCCTGAAACACTGTGATTTTCCTATCAACACACAAATGCAACAACAAAAACCACCGGCGTAACATTCGAGGTGCGATAATTACTGTGATGACAAAGCGTGTGTGAGGTGCTTTTGAACAATCTGCTCTGAAAACAATAAAAACGGGACCCAAGCCAAACTCACCACTGAGCCTGGCGATTAGACAGCACGGAGGCCCAAATTGGCTTCAAATTTTCCCTTTTTTTAATTCCAATTTGGCACAAAAGGCACTGTCAATTCAGGATAGAACAAGAGTGGTGCATTCACAGTCTTATTAGAAGTCTCTCAATATGGCGCGTACAAAGGGCAGATGGGGGGTTATCATCAGTTTTCATTTCAATTAGTTCATTTTTCAAGCGTTTCTGATCTTGACATGGGATGATTACAGATCTCCCATTAGAGGTGAACACAGCATTTTTCAGGAACTTAAAGGAACTTTTTGGACTCCAGGAAGAATACGTCTGTAAAATTAAAGTTAAAATTAAAATTATAAGTGTGAAATCGAATGGCTGGTTATATCGTCACAAAACCAGTCCAACAATTTTTAAACAAAACAGTAAAAGTTTGAAAAAACGTGATTATAAAGAAACTATTAAAACATGTACTTAGGCTTAAAGAGTGATATCCAGTTTCAGAAAAGGTGTTCTTGCAGTGCACCATGTTGTGTGAAAATACAAATAATCCAATGACCATATGATGCTTTTGTGGACACTTAAAGTAGCTGTACCTAATTTTTTCTGTATTAAACTCATAAAAAGAGTTTATTTTAAATGGCTAAAAGGAGTCTGCAGAAAGTCCTCACTTGTAGCATCAAGATTATTCACCACAATTAAAACTTTTCTATTATCTGTGCCAAAAAAAAAAAAAACACAACACTACTGAACCCTTTCTGTGAAGCAAAAAACAACTGGTGCCTCAAATGCAGGACAATAATAATTACTCAAAGAAGCATGAATCGCTCAAAATACAATTTTGAGCATAAGATGTCTCCTTTAGACTGCAATAAAGTACATACAAAAACTTGCTACTTCCTGCTATCTTCCCTTGTATTTGTGAAAGTCCCAGGCTGCTCTTGTCAGAAGCATGTTGAGTAGAGTAAGGCCTGAGCTGAATCATCTCGAGTTATGACCCTGCCCGAACCCCGGTGCTGCCTCTAATTCACTCACAACACTTCGATCCCCAATCTCTGGTGCTTTCAAGCTATTTTCCAATGGACATGGGAGATTTCCCTTTTTCTTAAATTACTAGTCCTCCTCCTCTCTTGGCCATATACAGCGCTTTTTGATTTTATTCCGCGGTGTCTTGGAGGAGAGGAGCAGAGGACTTGCATGGATTGAGTCTGAAGAGCAATAATGACAGCGATAGAGAAGTGAGTCGAGTCCACATAAAACCATTTTGCACCTTGTACTCAGAAGACATTTTGTCTCAGACACGCTGCTTTGGCTCACGACAAATTGGTGTCAGCGACTCTGTTTGATGGATTTTGTTCGGAGAATGCCAGAGCGGGACAACAAATCCTCGCTGGGCTCTGTGATTGAGAGGGCCAGCTGTTGTGGGCATTTTAGACCAGGCAAAGACGTGAGTATCCCAGTGTGAGCCCATCCTGTGCAAACAGACAAATGCAGATGAGATGGTCAGAGCTCAGAATACTGTAATGCTGAGACAGACTATAGGATGAGTCACAACAAACTCTACCTCGTGTCAACTCACTCAAACTCAGAAAGTTTGAGTGAAGTGAAGTAGGAAAAGTACACTGCAAAAAGTCAATGACTAATTCAGAAAATAAATCTTTGTTTTCACTTTTTTGAATTGCATATCTGATGTTTAATATGTCACTGGATTCCACTTTTTTGAAAACACATGACCCAGAATTCAAAGCATGTCAACATGGTTAAAAGTTCTATTTGACACCAAATTGGTGCGTTATGTTACTTAATCAAAAACATACCTGGAGTTATGTCTTGTTTCATTCAGATGTGTTTGAGTAATATTTTATTATTAGTCTGTCTACATCTCCAAAGCTCAAAATGCTCTGTTCCACCTTATGATGTCATCAAGCTGTAGTTATTACATTTTGTTCAATTGAGATTGGAAATTCCAGGGCTGATCTTTCCACATGATTCTAGTAAAAGTGTATCAAGTTTAATAGCATAATGGAATACTTCCTGTAACACCACTTGACATTATAAAGTGGAACAGTGTTGAGATGAGTTGAGATTTAGGCTGAGCTTAAGATTTGTGTGTTAAACATGTGTGAATAGAAAAAAAAAACACAACTCCAGGTCTGTTTGTGATGACAAAATAACATTATAACATAGATTAGAAAATAGCTCAATATGGGCCCTTTAAAAAAATGCCAAATCTGTTACAACTGTTAAAGTTGGCACGGCAGCGTGATGCTGAGAAGCAGCACTCACACTTCTCACACCTCACACTTCACAGCTAGACGGTTCCGGGTTTCGATCTCCTGGTCTTCTGGGCCTTTCTATATGGAATCTGGGCAGGTTTCCTCAGAGCACTCTGGTTTCACCCATCAACCCAAAACAAGCACCATGGATTAAAATCCTCCATCTAAGGAACTACTGACCAAGACTAGCTCAAGATCTGGAGATGAGTCCCCGACCACTACACTGCCCCAGCAGCACTGAAGGATGGGTCAAATGCAGAGGACAAATTTCCCTATGGAGACAATAAAGTATAACTTAAAGGTCCTGTACCCGATGTTTCTCATGTATTTGAACAACATTTGTCTTGCCCCAGCACAGATATATTGTATAAGCAGGTCCTGAGGTCAGCTGTACTATCTTCTATTAAAATGTATGTCACATTATTAAGACACTAAAAATCTGGTAGAGAGGTAGAGTTTAGGATGAGGTTAGGGCAGGTAGTGAATATGGCTGACATTAGGCTCAGTCTCCAAGAGTCTCGATCTTGAACCTCAAGAGAAAACTTTTTTTTTTTTTTTTTTTTTACATGATTTATTTTTTCCAACATATTTTTTCCCCATTCCTGTACAAAAACTTCCAGGGCGTTGTTCATTGCCAGCAGCTGTGCACGAGCCTGCGGACTCCGACGTGCTTCTCTGTCACGTTGTCGCCGCAGCAACAGAATGATGATGTGGCCTTCGCAGTCACTTCCTGGATTGATTCAGACTTTTTCTCGCCCTCGGTGAAATATGATTCCCGCTCATAAATCAGGAGGTTGTGCGTGCAAGTGTAGCTTTGGCTCTGCGCTTTGGCCAAGTGCGGATCTCGCGCTGTTTGTCTGCATTAGCGCGTCGGACTGCGGGCTGCTGTCTGCCGCTAATCACATCCATGAGAAATGCACACATATCGCCACAGTGATGGAGGAGACACAGAGCGCACACAGACAGCAGTCAATGATACACACACACACACGTACACACACATGGATTTTGGTATCACCGAAGCCCGCGGTCATACAGATTGTGATATCCTGGACATAAGGTACTGCCCACAGCACTCTGGCCAAAGGGAGGGAGAAAAAGAAAGGATTTGATGAAGGAGGATGTGTATGGCAGAGTTTTTTTTCTGTACTTTTTCTGCTTTTTTCAGAATTTGATTACATCTCATAAGTTACAAAGACATTACAAAGACAGACGTTGTGCAAGGTAATTAAACATCTTTCAGACAATGTTGCTTCCTCATTACAAACATACCCACAGTTGTGTTTTGTTTCATTCACACATGTTTAACACACAAACCTGCATATTTAGGCTGAGTTCTTCTCTCAAACAGAAAACACTATAGTCTACTTAACAGTGTGTTATGTGGTAATACAAGAAGTGCTCCATTGTGTTTTTAAACTCCATACACTTTCCATAGAATCATTTGCATGATTTTAGCCCTGGAATTGCCAATCTCTAGTGAATTAAAAGTACAATGTAGCTGTTAATATATTATGCTGCTTCATGAAATCACAAGGTGGAACAAAGCATTTTAAGCTTTGGGGACGTAGACGGACTAAATAATAAAGAGTTACTCAAACATGTGTGGAAAAAAATAAAATAAAATAAAAATAACCAAACTAGAAAACAAATAAAACATGCAAAAGTCCACATGACATTGCTCACATAAACCTGGTTGATGCGTCCCTATTAGCTTCAGAGTACTCTTAGGATTGATGTGACAAAATTATATTGCAAATAATTTTAAGGATTGATGCATGGACATTGTCTATCAAGGTGAATAAGTATCTGCCCCTTTTCTTACCTGACCAGCCACAACCACACGCTTTGACAAAACTTTACAAAGACGAGTGGATCTGGAGCTGTGTCCCGTCTCCCTGATTTCAGAGGATGTGACTGACAGGTGAATTAACCAATCAGAGAGACGCATGCTCCATTCGCGTCAAAAACAATGATGGCTGCTTACACATAAAAAAGGAGAAAAAGCCACAAAAAGGACCGAGAAAGTGTAGATCTTTACAGAATCAACAATCGAAGGTTTTACACACTCTTTGATCCAGTTCCAGACCCTTCTGGATTCAAACAGAATGTAGAAGGGGCTGGCTGGTTAGTTCTGTTAAAAAGAGGTCAGAGCTGATCAGAGTCACAGTTGTCTGAGTAAATATGAATATACCCAGATTAATTGGTTTTACTTGAGCACATTTAGGCAAAACTGGGTGCAAAGCAAGCTCTGTTTTCAAACCCAATTATTTCATTTTGCCAACCTAATTCAGAGGACAGAGGTTTGTACAGAACTGTCTGCATAGCTGGGACTATTTCTCTTGCTGTGTGAATTCTGTGAACCAAAACCACGGCACATACAGACACCAGGCAGCAGAAAGCCCATCATGTCCATCGTGACACGGTCAAATCCGAATCATAAAAATACATTCCAGCACAAAATGACCCAGAGTCCAGGCCTATACCAGAACGGCTGCATCACAAACCAATGAACTCTCCTGTTACGCTTAAATCTCTTACCTATTCCTCCTTCTCTCACTTTTTAACTCATTCCGTCTCTCTCTATCCTTTTCTCTTTCTTTGTCTCCCCAATCCCTTTCTCTCTCTCTCTTGCATTCTCTCTCTCTATCCTTTTGTCTTTCTCTGTCTTCCCCATCCCTTACTCTCTATATATATCCTTTAGTCTTTATCAGTCTCTCCCATCCCTCAATCTCTCTCTCTCTCTCTCCTTTCGTCTCTCTCCGTCTCCTCACCCCTCACTCTCTCTCTCGCGTTCATTCTCTTGCTCCATATCCCACAAACCCCTTCTCTCCTTCCCTCTGTCATTCTTTTCGCTTCACCCTCTCTGTTCCATGATTCCTACCTAACCCCTCTCTCCCTCACTTTTATCCCTTTCTTTCTCTTACTCCTCATCCCCTCCCTCCCTTCCTCTATCATCCACTCTCTCTTCTTCCTCCCTTTTTCTCTCTCTCTCTGTGTTCCTCCATATCCAGTGTTGCGTGAAATAAGGAAACAGGTAGACATCAGCTCCTCTGTAGTCGTCTGTAGTCCTCAGTGCTGTCAACAGCTCGACAAACATCACACAACAGACTGAGAGCACACAGAGCACACCAGTGCGGTCACGCTACTAAAATTACAACTCGATTTCAATACTTAGGAATAGACTCGATAGTCAGATGGCAGTTTATACTAGTTTTAGTATCTATTGGTATTTGATTTTCGATACTGATTGAGTAAAATGCATAGACTTATTATTGTAATGTGCAAGCTACTGTACGATATTGAGTTTATTGTCCCTGTTCTCTAAATTTGACAATTTGAGCCTCGATGTTGGTCAGAAGTACCTAGATTTAGTTTAGTCCTGATCTAGTCCTGATTTAGTCCTGGTTTAATCCTGGTCTGGCCCTGGTTTAATCCTGATTGAGTCGTGGTTTAGTCCTGGCTGAGTTATAGTTTAGTCCTGGTTGAGTCCTGGTCTTGTCCTAGTCTTTTCCTTGTTTAGTCCTCAAGGTTTAGTTCCAGGTTTACTCCTATTTTTTGGGACTAGCTCTGTCCTGCCTCGAACCAAGGGTAGTTCTGATGTGATTTAGTCTTGGTGTTGTCCTGGTCTAGTTTTGGTCTAGTCCTGGTCCCACCCTGGTCTAGTCCTGATTTAGTCCTGGTCTAGTTCTGATTTAGTCCTGGTCTTTCCCTGGTTCAGCCCTAGATTAGCCCTGATCTATGTCTAATATCATTTAGTTTTTAAGACTTAAGTCCCTGGTTTAGTCCCATTTTTATCCCAATTTTGACATGGTGTTTGCGCAAACGAACGAACCCTATGCTGACATTCTTCCTCTGAAAATGATTGTCAGTCTTGTACAACAGAAGGCACAAAACCGCAGTGAACGCAAGGTGAGTCATGTCAACAGGAGGATTGTCATTATGATTGGAGTGGAGTCTGACACGACCCTCATCTAGTACTGCTGAAGACTCGAGGTGAAGCAGGCTCGCCGTAAAGAAAGAAATGCTCTGATTGAAAATACCAATGATTCAAAACTCTGTCTCCTTCACTATTTCACAATAATAAGAAAAAAGAACTCCAACAGCTAATGGGTCAATGCCAGATTCTATTTCAAGTGGGACTAAACATTTCATGACCACATTTCAAACAGAGCTGATTCACTGGGACGTGTCTGTGGACTGGAGAAGAGTGGAGGGACGATGGGCAGGGGACATAGACTGTATATATATAAATGGACATAGCTAAACTGCAAGCCGCCATGTTCCAAATAGGAAGTGAGCATGGGGGCACTTCTGGCTCCATTGACTCCTGCTCCAATTCACTTCGTATTGTAAAAGCATCGCCCCTCTCTCTGTAACTGCTGCTGTCAGGCTCCTCATTTTGGTTGTAAAATATCCAGTGTTTCTATTCCTAATATGGAACTCTGCTCCAAAATCGCCCCATAACTGCTAGCTTCGGTGAGCTTCATTTGACTGGAGCCGGATGCTATGGGTGATGTCACACTCTTTTAGTCCCCTTCTTTATACAGTCTTTGGTGGGGTATAGCGGTATAAGGAACAGTGTAATTGGTCTAACAGGTACAACACTTCAAATTCTGTGATTAGTGCAGTCTTTTGTGATGTCACCAACTACTTGAACTTGTAGAGACCAAGACAAGGCAGCACATACTTAGAATTCCTTTTTGACCTCAAAGATGACCTGAAAGCTCACCTAGTTTGCTTTAAAGTTGCCAAAAATGACTTAGATGGTGCTAGGCAATAGATAATGTTATTAAATCATGATATACAGAGTTAAGTAGCGAAGAAAGTGGATTTAGTGTTTAGTTCCACTTTAATACTATCTACCTATTTTAATTTGAGCACACTAGCATATTCTATTTGAAATAAATAAGCACTGAATTCAAACATGCAACACTGAAGCCGGTTATTGTTTTGAACCTCATTTGAACTGCTTTACTATTCAGTTATGTGGTTGTTGATTGCGCATTGTCTTTATATGGACCCTACTCCAGATCTTGAGCCAGTAGCTGCATCCACAGTCACTATTTATTCATATAAGCGAAGGCAAGTGTCTTGCTCAAGGACAGTAACAGTATGCACAGGTTTGAGCGGGGTTCATTGCCTTTACTTATCTGATTTTGGTGGTAAAGTCAGAATAAATGTAGTATTCTTCTGGGAATTGAATTGAAAACTGATTGAGCTTTACACATTAATGATAATTAATGACTCAAATTTAATTAACTACTGACTTGGAAATGTTTTAGAACTGAGGACATAAAGAACATTCTGAGTTGTTGGAGGCTAAGCAGCGTTGGGCCTGGTTAGTACTGGGATGGGAGACCGCAGGGAATACCAGGTGCCACAGTGGGTTAACAGTGGCTCTAGAAACTGGCATTGTGTCCTTAGGCAAGACACTTGAGCGATTGGTGGAGGTCAGAGAGACAAAAGTGTAGATTGGCAGCCTCGCTTCTCTCAGTCTACCCAAACACTGTATAAAGAAGTGGACTAAGATAGTGTAACATCACCCATAGCGTTCGTCTCCAGTCAAATGAAGCTCACCGAGGCTAGCAGCTATAGGAGCGAATTTGGAGCCGAGTTCCATATTAGGAATAGGAATTAATTTACGGATGAAACAGTCAAATAAAAACACAAAGTTAATATGAACATTTGAAGACCAAAATGACGAGGCACACCGCAGCAGTTACAGAGAGTGGTGACAATTTTTCAATGTAAAGTCAATTGGGGGGCGAGTGGATGGAGCTGGAAGAACGCCCATGCTCACTTCCTATTTAAAACGCGGCGGCTAGCAGGTTAGTGATGTCCATTTATCTATACAGTCTACGGACCTTGGGCAAGACACTTCACCCACCTTGCTAATAAATATGAGTGAATGAATAATGCTGTAAAGTGCTTTGGGCTCTTGAAAAGCACTACTAGTATACAAATCCCATGCGTTATTATTATTGTAAATTGATAAATAAATAAATTGAGTCTCTTCCACCCAAATCACTACAACAAAGTGGCTCTCACAAAAATATGCGTAAGTATTCAAAAACAACCGGGAAAATAATTTTTATTTGTACTTAGTGCCAAGTGCCACTACTTTCACTTTATTTGTGCAATTACTCCGCACTTAATATGCTTGTGAATTGTAGCTGTCAAAATAATGAGAATTGCCAGCCCAGATTGTAGCGCATTTTAAAGGGACTTAACCAAACTGTGTGTTATGCATAATTCAGCAGGCATTTTCACTACTCGGTGTCATTATGGGTTTATTTATAGTTTTTAATATGTCGTCCGATCCTCAAGGCTTTCCATACAATTACTTATACAAAGCTGTACTTTAAAGGGAAATACAGTCACATGTATGCATTAAAATGTCATGTACTCACAGGTATGGATACAGGTATGGATACAAGAGTCACGGTTTATTCAAGAAAGATACAAAAAGGGCATAGAAATCATTACTGTGGTGACAATAAAAAGTTTTAGTATTGATGTAATTAGACAAATGTAAAATACTAATACTACTAACGTTACTACTACTAATATGGACATTTTAGATTTCAAAAACAAAAAACTTGCAAAGGAAATAGCCATGATTTCTAAAACTGCTTTCCTCTACTCAGCTGTCATCACCATCACTTCCATCCAAAATGTAAGCCAATTTGTGCCCAAGGAGATATTTTTTTTAACAGTTTAAACATTGATTTAACAAAACAAAGGTGCTGCTGATTATTTTTATTTTTCAAATCATGACTATTGTGTAATTTAGACAGGTTTTGGCCTTTGTTAACATTACTGTTGCTAGGTAACATAATACATCTACCTATGGCATATCTGCTGCACAAAGTAAAATTATAACCTTCACCAAAATGACAAAACTAGCCAAGATTTTTATATAAGTATTTAAATATGTTTACTGTTTTAGGGTTATGCACTTTAACTGTATTCCATGTATTCAGTTATCAAATAAGGGTTCATGGGGGATCACCTCTTGTTTCCATAATGCTCCACTATGGAACATTTCAGACAAAGGAATAATATATCAATGAGAAATGCAAGTGGTGGACCCTCTACTGGAAATGTGAAAGTGAATCTTTAATGGACCGATATTACGCTATTTTCTAATATATTATAATGTTTCCTCATCAAAAGCATATCTAGAGTTGCTTTTTTTGTCATTCACACATTTTATTTTTATTTTATTTTATTTTATTTTTGTCATTCACACATGTTAAACACACAAACCCTACAAACTGAAAACACTGTGTTCCACCTTGTGATGTCATGTGGTAATACAGCAAGTGCGCCACTGTGATTTTAAAATCCGTACACCTCCACTAGAATCATTTGGATAAGTTCAAGTCTGGAATTGCCAATCTCTGCTGAACAAAATGTAAAAGGTACTACTTCATGACATCACAAGGTGGAACAGAGCATTTCGAGCTTTGGAGATGTAGACAATCTAATAATAAAGAATTACTCAAATGTGTGAATGAAACAAAACACAAGTCTGGAATATAGGACGTTTAATGGATAGACATAACTCAAGACTAATAAAAGGGCTGTGTATTCATAACAACCTTTTTTAATCAAGACATTTAAAAATAAAAAAAGAAATATTTTATCATAATGGTCTTTAGTAACTGTTTTATGGTGATTCCCTTTGCTGTTCTGAAACACTGTCTGTAATTAGGTAAGTAAGGCCATTATTTTTAAGACTTAAGTGCTGTGGAAGGTTAGAATAATTTTTACAGCAAAAATATACTGCAAAAACATCTGACCTAAAACAAGAAAGGAACAATAACATTAGTCTCAAATAATGTATTTTTCGTTGTCTGATTTAGCAGCACGAACAAGGACCAGAAGAGTAGATTCAAATATAATTCTACTGAAACCTTTTGGTAGATTTTTTTTTTTTTTTTTGCTAACTGAAGGCTCTGCTCTGTCTGAAGCTCTGTTACTCAAGTTGGACTTTAATCTTAGCTTTATTTTAAAACAATCTTAACAGTTTTTAAGTTAGTCTCTCACCTTTTTTTTTTTAATTAAAAATCAAGCACTTGTATTGATTACATGCTCAGTAAAATGTTTACACACATATGTATTTCTCTCAAACAGAAAACACTCTGTTCCACCTTGTGATGTCATGTGGCAATACAGGAAATGCTCCACTGTGTTTTTAAACTACATACACCTTCACTACAATCATCTGGATAATTTCAGGCCTGGAATTGCCGATCTTTACTGAACTATAGGTAAAAGAAAGCTGTTAAGTTGAAAACTACCACTATATGACATCACAAGGTGGAACAGAGCATTTTGAGCTTTGGAAATGTAGACAGACTGATAATGCAGGATTACTCAGACATGTGTGAATGAACAAAACATATGTTTATGGGTATGTTTTTGATGAGGTAACAATATAAAGCACACAAGAGTCAATTTTGAGTAATATATCACAATTACTATTACTTTTAAATTCACTAGCAAGTACCACGCCAAGACAATGAAATACGATAAAGGTATTTATTGACTGTGGGTAGATGTGATGGGAGAGACTCAGGGTGGGGGCTCCGTCTCCGATCCAAAATGGTCACCCAGCTGATTCGGAAACCCCTCCTTAAGGATGATGTCTTCAGGCTGAAGGATGGACGAGAGACACAGGGTGGGGAGAGCTGGCACAGACAGTGTTGTCGGGATAGGCTGTATAAATAGGGCTTCTGGGTAATTTAAGGCATGGTCGATATGAGCTGTGGTTAGCTGGCAGGGAGGCTGAGGCGTGGTCCAGCTCCTGAATCTAATCATATTAACTCCACATTACTCTTATTACTCTTATTCTTTTTTAATACCTGAGTGATTTCTTGGGCCACTACTTTGTGCTTCTACTCATTATTTCCAAGTAATGTCACCCGTACTTGACTATAGTTTTTGGCTACTCTAGCCACCTCCATCATGATGACTAAAACTATGACTAAAGATAGATGAATATTCTTTTGACTATTTACAAGCATGTACAGAACAGTGGGTGGGGATAGGGGGTAGGTGAGACATTTTCTGAGCACAAAGCAGAAGTACTCAAAAATGCATGAAACAACTGAAATTTAACTCCATAATGTTTTTCACCTGAACTCAGACTACATGTCTTTGGTAGTACTTTATAAAGTATTGGAAGCGTGTGGTTTTGCCATGCATTTTAAATGAAATAATATGTTTAAAAGCACAAATATAATTCTTTACAATAGGAGTGTGTGTATTTTGGACTCTGATGGTGTAGTAGTAGCAGCAGTGAAGAGGTCTAGTGTTGACACATGAGTCTAAAGCTGTCTGGATAAAACATGGCAGACCTCAGCTCTCTCTGTCCCTCTCACTCTCTTTCTCTCTTCTCTCTCTCTCTCTGTCCCTCTTACTCTCTTTCTTTTTCTCTGTCCTACTCTCTCTCTCTGACTCAAGCTAGTTTGAGTTCCTATTTGGGGAGCTAACATTTCTCAGCTCCAGATTACATATCATTATATTTTTGTTGAGTTTAAAGGTCCTATGTTACGCAAAATTGTCTTTTATGAGCTTTCATGGGTGAGCTTTAACAAGGAAACAACATTATAACATTAAAAAATAGAGTAATATAGGTCCTTTAAATGAGATATTTGTCCGGTGAACTTATTTGAAATTATTACATTATATAAATATTAAGTGTGACTATTATATTAATTCTGGTAAGAATTCCAGGCCATTTTTGTGAAATTGCTTTTGCTCTAATTTTTTATTTTTATTTTTTTTTTAGTAATATATGTTTTTTTCTGTGCAAAACTAAGGAAAATTTCTCCTTATTACTGCTGCATTTGAGAGAAAAAACACGCTATTAAAAAAAACACAAAATCTGAGCTATATGCTTTAATACACAAAGTAAAATAAAAATAAAAAAGTACTTTGGTGAAATTACAGTTAAAACTTTCGATAGAAGTTTGGATCTTGCTTTAAACTTGCAAACTTTCGCTCTGAAGCCAAACCAGTAATTATCCCTGGCTCATTACACATCGGATCTCGAGTTGGTTCAGTGGGTTTTCTGATTTACTTTAGAGGCGATTGAAAGTAGGACAGCACTTATTTCTTCATCTGAATATACTGAGGGAATGTATGAACTGCGAGGCTGGGTATACGCTATAGTGGAGGTTGCTGGTTTGATTCCCCAAATATGCCGTCCTGGTCTTTTACCAGACACTTCAACTTGAAAGTATCAGGTGATGCCTCATGTGGCCAATGGATCTACATCTGAATATACTGAAAAATGTATGAAGTGCGAGGTTGGGTATACGCTAGAGGCTTCTGGTTTGATTCCCCTAATATGCCATTGTGCCCATTTGCAAGACTCTTCAACCAACTTGCCAACATCATTGTGTTATTGTGAGAGGTGATGGTTTGTGTGGCCACTTCATTTGAGTATACTGAAGGAATACTGTGAGGCTGGGTATACACTATCCTGGAGGTTGCAGGTTTGATTCTCCTAAACGCTGTTGTGTCCTTTGGCAAGGCACTTCATCCAACTCATCATTGTGTTATTGTGAGAGGTGATGGTTCGTGTGGCCAATGGCTTTTCATCTGAACATACTGAATGAATACTGGCTGGATATACACTATTCTGGAGGTTGCCAGTCTGATTCCCACTATATCTTGTTAAATCCTTTTGCAAAACACCTCATCCAGCTTGTCAGTGTCATTGTGTTGTTGTGAAAAGTGATAGTTCGTGTGGCCAATGAATCTTCATCTGAATATACTGAAGGAATACTGTAAGGCTGGGTATACACTATCCTGTGTCCTTTTGCAAGACACTTGAGCCAAGTTGCCTCATTTCACAACCACATTTCTGTCCATCTACCCTGGAGTTATACAGAAGAGGCCTACCAATAACTTTGATAGAGGAGTGAATAAATAATGGGCTATTCATTAAGGAGGTTCATTTTTTTTCACTTTGTGTTACTCTTCATCTCCATGGAGATGTTAGTGCTTTTAGTTACAAGCTCGATTATGACCATGCTAACTTTTCCAATGACTCTTTTTAGCCTTGAACTGAATAAACCCTCCAGAAAAGTAACACACTGCACCTTTAAAACCCCACTGTTTAGCCAAAAAATAAACTTAATGAAAAAAACTCACAGCCCTGCAGATCTTGCTGGAACCAAGGTCTCCTCCTGTTTCTCAGTAAAACTCGTGTATCTCAAAGAACGTTCCCAAGTATGTTTTTAGCTTTCTACATCAATGGAATCATGCAGGTGACGTACCATCTTGGCAGAAGACCTTGTAATCAAGGTGAGATTTCCTCTGCACCATGCAGACTAAATTACCATAGTCAGAAATAGCTTTGTCTTTCTTATACATTTAAATGCACAAAGGTCATATGTTACACAAAATGGATTCATGTGAGCTTTAAGCCATGTTATGGTAAATGGTCACATTTTTATACAGCACTTTTCCACCCTCAAGACACTCAAAGCGCTTCACATCATGGAACCACACACACCAGAGTACGAAGACACTAGGGGCGAGGTGTGTTAAGTGTCTTGCCCAACGATACAATGACAGCATTCATCTCAGCTCCACAGTTCAGTTCAGAATCAGAATCAGAAAAGCTTTTATTGCCATTGTCAGTGAACACAATTCACAGACTAGGAACTTGCTTTGGTGATGAGGTGCAACATAGAACACTGAATAGTAATATAATAATAATATAGAGATATCACTATTAAAAAACAAGATAATAATAATAATAATAAAGTATCACTATTTAAAAATAAAGTAAGAGCATGCAAAAAAAAATTAAGATATATAATAAAAAATAAAATAAAAATAGTCTCATATATACAGAAGCATCAGAACAACAGTGCAAACTGACAGTGCAAAAGATCAAGTGATGTGGCATGACTTATTTAAAGTGACTGGTGTTATAAAGTGTCCATCTTAGTACAGGTGTTGTAAAGTGTCCTTAGTACCGGTGTTATAAAGTGTTCATGAAGTGTTCATGAGTCCAACGGCAGAGGGGAAGAAACTGTTCTTATGGCGAGAGGTTCTGGTCCGTATGGACCGTAGCCTTCTGCCAGAGGGAAGTGGTTCGAATAGTCCGTGTCCAGGGTGAGAGGCGTCAGCTGCTACCGGCCTGCTCGCCCCCGAGTCCTGGAGACGTACAGGTCCTGGAGAGATGGAAGGCTACAGCCGATCACCTTCTCAGCAGAGCGCACAATGCGCTGCAGTCTGTCCCTGGCAGTGGCCCCAGTGTACCACACAGTGATGGAGGAGGTGAGTATGGACTCAGTGATGGCCGTGTAAAACTGCACCATCATCTGGGCTGGCAGCTTGGCTTTCCTCAGTTGCCGCAGGAAGTACATCCTCTGCTGGGCTTTCTTGATAAGGGAGCTGATGGTCGGCTCCCACTTGAAGTCGTGGGTGATGCAGGTGCCCAGGAAGCGGAAAGAGTCCACAGTGGTGATGGAGGAGTCTGTCAGGGTGAGGAGAGGCAGGGGGGCTGTGACTTTCCTGAAGTCCACGATCATCTCCATTGTCTTCTGAGTGTTGAGCTCCAGGTTGTTGTTGCTGCACCAGGACACCAGCCGGTCCACCTCCCTCCTGTAGGCAGACTCATCGCCGTCCGAGATGAGCCCGATGAGGGTGGTGTCATCCGCAAACTTAACCAGTTTCACGGAGTCGTGGCTGGAGGTGCAGCAGTTGGTGTAGAGGGAGAAGAGCAGGGGAGAAAGTACACAGCCCTGTGGAGATCCTGTGCTTATAGTCCGAGTGTCCGAGACATTCTTCCCCAGCCGCACGCACTGCCTTCGGTCCGTCAGGAAGTCAGTGATCCACCTGCAGGTGGAGTCAGGCACATTGAGCTGGGCGAGCTTGTCCTGGAGCAGAGCAGGGAACGCATCAAACAGGAAAGGGAGAACTCATCAGAATCCTGATAATCTAAAGTGATTCTTCCTTTGAACTCAACCATTTCAGGTCCCTCAAACACAGAAGAAGAACGCTTTCATAAACAGTTTAATACAGTATTTGATTTTTTCAAATAAATTAATGGGATGTGCTAGTTTTTCCTGCGGTGGTGTAGTGGTGAGCATAGCTGCTGTGAAAGCAGTTGACCCGGGTTCGAATCCCGGCCATCACATAGTACTGGTACTATCCCCAATAAGGCTGTACATGTGTGGAGTTTGAGGGTGCTTTAAATATACAACTTAGAACCCACTCAAGCACGATTGCTTAGGGTTCTATGTTCCGCACTCACAACCGAACCGGGCCACAGCCCAATGACATTATCACATAGTGCTGTTTGTGTACATGATGCGCAGCAGAGCTTTTAGAGGTGAAATAAGTCCAGCTGCATGAAATATCTATGAAATAGTGAGACACATATGAGTCCTGCTGCGATATGCGCTCCTCCGTAGTTTATGAATATAAAAACAACGGAGAGGAGTGAGGACAGCTGGAGACGAGACTGCAAAACTTTAGTCACCGTCCACAGTCCTTACTAAAGCTAAATGCAGATTCACTGTCTGTTTTAGAGTGAACTTTATTCACTGTTTTTATCGTATGAGTGAGATTAGCACACCTGACTGAGCTCGTATAGTAAAGTCGTGTGTGCGCGTACACCAGCAACCGTGCTGTACTTTGGCCAAAGTCCAAAACGTGCCGTGCCTGGGCACGGTTCGATTCTGCTCACACTGGGCAAACATACCGCACTTTAGGTGCTATCCATGCTTGGGCACGGTTCTAAAGTCCTAGTGTGAGCGCACCCTTAATTGGGACTCTGGGACAGAAAATGTCTTGGTGTATGCTTGGATTTCAGTGTGTTGAATAGTATATGTCGAAATTCTCAAATAGAAATGCCATCGAACAGTTTGTGTTTCAGTTAGCCTAATAAATGAACGGCTACACAATAGAATTCCCAGGGTTTTTTTGTGGAATGAACTTTTTGTAAATTTTGTACTTTTTTGTGTGTATGTTTTTTTTTTCCTTTTCTGTATCCAAGCAGACGACATAAAAACAAAGTCGTGCTGTTCATATTATTTAATATAGTCCAGTAGTACCTAAATAATGTATTTATGTGAAGAGTATTTTTTATAGGAACATGAAAGTATATTATAAAAATATTAAATAATTATGATTATGATTAAGTGACTTTTTTCCCCCTCTGGTTTTCCGTCCTCTTCTAACCTCAGCTCCTGCTCTTCATCAGCCGCCTGAGAAGGATGAGCAACTGGAGGAAAAATTAAGAACTGTTTTTTTATCAGTTGTTACTAATTTAACAATTTAAATAAATATGTAATATTTATCATTACATATTATAAATATGTAATATTTATTTAATGTATAAGTTTAAAATATGCTGTTTATTGGCCAT
This sequence comes from Taenioides sp. WSHXM2023, assembly GCA_029959045.1. NCBI lineage: Eukaryota > Metazoa > Chordata > Actinopteri > Gobiiformes > Gobiidae > Taenioides > Taenioides sp. WSHXM2023. The sequence continues at coordinate 26,973,055 of CM057090.1, forward strand.
AAACTTTTATTGTGGCTGAAAACTAAAGTATATGTTTTTAACAAGTTTCACTTATTCATTTATTTCTAACTATGCTATTTTATTATGTGTTGCAGGTAGAAGTCAACCGGAGGCAGAACGAGAATCTTTTCCTGTACCAATGTGATCACTATAAAAATAAAAATAAAACTACAAGGGTGCTTGGATTGGTGAAATGTAAAAACAAAAAATAAATAAATAAATAAAATAAATAAATAAATAAAACTACTGTACCATGTTCAGTTGAAGCTTACATATTTGTGTCTTTAATAGTATCAATAAAAAACATTTTGAAATTCACAAATGTTTTATTCTTTCTCAATTGTATGTTTTTTAGGACTAGATATGATTTGAAATGTGAGCCGTTTGAAAAGGTTTCTCCCCAGTGTCTCAGGTAGATCTAGTTTTTGTCTCCATTGCAGATGCTAAAACGGTTTCTCACCAGTGCCTCAAGTAGGACTCCTGTTTTTGTTTCTCTATTGCTTCTAGTGACGAGAAACAAACAAGACTCACACCAGACAAATCTAGAACTATAATGAGACTACAATGAGGAAAAATACATATTTGAGCAGCAAATTTTTCCTCTTGGTGGGACTGGGTGCGTGGTCCCTTTGCACATGGATTAACAGCAAATAGCCTCACAGGGCTAAAGTGGTGCAAATATTGCTCCCCTTCCCTACCAGCTGCCTATGCAAGTCATCCTTTTCCACCCTGACTGCAAAGAACAAATACAGGGCACGTTTGCATTTAGACGTTGATCTGAGGGTTGGTCTGTTCTTCATTGCTCCAAGAATCAAGAGACTTATTTGATTTGACAAGTTTGATCAAATCTGGGCAATATTTTAGGCTTTGCTAAGGTTAATATGTGAAAGCATGATAGCCTGATTCATAAATCAGTCTTGTAGTTGAATTGTTGTTCTCTGTGTATGCTCACAGTAAGTCACAGTCAGCCATCTATGGCAAGCCATTTTAACATTTAAAAGCTAAACTGGATATGTGTTGCAGATATCTGTAATTCAGTTTTGCCTAGTCAAAAAGAACATTTCAGATATCCACAACTACATTCTTCCTATCCATAAATGTCATTTCAGATATCCACAAAGAAATTCTTCCTAGGGCAAATGACTTCACTTTTGCCATTCATTTGTATGGGGTTCATCATTATGGATATCTACAATTCATTTCCAGATATCCACTATGTCAATTACGGATATCCGCAACTGAATTATAGATATCTGTAATTCCAGATTGAGATATCTACAGTTTGATTTTGACTAGTCATAACTCCAGTTCAAGATATCTTTAATTCACCTCAATTCAAGATATCTATATGTTCCTTTACCGATGTCTTAAATTAAGTTTTGACTAGTCAAAATGACGTTGTAGACATCTCAAACTGGAGTTGGGGATAGTCATAATGTAATTATAGATATCAATTATCAAGTTATAGATATCTTGAAATGAATTTTGATTAGTGATATCTGAAACTTCATTGTGCCTAGTCAAAATATAATTACCAATATCTTGAATTGGAGTTTTGACTAGGTGAAATGACGTTGCAGATATCTGTATGCAAATGATCCCACTTTAGGCGGGAACGGAGCATTTCCACATGGCTCCTGTAGGCTGTTAATGGAAAGTTAATTTATCAATAAGATAGCCAAAATGCTTCTTCTTAGGGCCCTTTTGTTAATGCACTCTAGTGAAATGTTCATTGAAAATTATATTAATGACAAAAACTAATTGTAACACTGACAGTTGTTTAGCTTTAGGGACAAATGGCTTTTTGGACGAATTGGTGCACTGCTAGTAGCTTGAGACAACGTGGTGCTTTCTGTGTCATGATGCCATAACGTTTGCGATATCTTTAACTTTCAATCTGCCTAGTCAAAACTGAATAACAGATATCTGCAGTTGTCATTTATAATGTGTGACGAGTTGAATGTTGTTTTCAATGACATAATTGCAGATATCTCTAATTCCATTTTGCCTGGTCAAAACGGAATTGCAGATATCGCTAACTGTTGTTTTGTCTAGTCAAAATTACGTTACAAAAATGTCAAATGACAATTCCCACTATCCAAAATGAAATTGCACCTAGTCGGAAAGACGTTGTTGATATCTACAATGTTAATTCCGGATAGTCAAACTTAGTGTTTAAATGTTAGAACGGCTTGGCACAGCCATCTGAATAGACCTATATTTGTGTTTAACTTAAACAGACACAATTGGGCCATACAGTCTCCAGTTACTCCAGAGTCTGACCCCCAATTTACACCAAAGCAGAACAGTGTGTAAGCGCAGCAGCATAGCATATGTGCAGGTATTGCTTTCCATCTTAACCGGTCAGACAATTTACACCAGCAGTGTCATACGTGTACCCAACGGCCGTCATTACAGTACGCACCGCTCAAATTAGGTTGGAGTTCTAATTTTTTCAGCATCAACGGAGCATCTCCAGACTTTTTAGCAGAGGCAAGACAGGAAATAAGCACGTGGTGTCAAAATAAACGTCCAATGCCCTTTCAAAATATGTTCTCTAAAACCAATGCAGTCGCGTAAACACCATGTGTCGCATCCAGGAGCTCGGGGATCCAGGGACTCTTAATGGACTACGGAAAGTTTACAGCTGTGGAGGATAAATGTAAGACACTTTACAACAGGGGTCTCAAACTTGCAGCCCGCAGGATGATAGTTTGTGGCCCCCGCCTTAATATGAACGTTTAATGTTAGTGCGGCCCGTGAGTTTGACATGTATGGCACTTTACAGTGTTGTGTGCGGAGCTGAACGAACCTACCAACCATGGTGGGGTGTATGGCTCTCGGGGGCGGGACATCAGCCAGGCTTGATGCAAGCAGAGAAACATTTCTTAATGAGTGAAAATTACAGCAGCGTTGCTATGGAGTGTTTTCTTGCCTGGCTGGCTGCCTCGTTTCTATTGGGCACACGCGGACATTCGTTCCAGCGCGCTACGTTCACAACACAAAAAAAAAAAAAGTTCTTTTAAGTTGCTGCCCAGTGGGACATTATACGCATATAAATGTATATAAATATATATTCCCACACCTGTCTATAAGCTACAGGTGTCCACGTCCTCAAGAAGTTTTCAAGTTCGGAGCATCTGCTTGTATTGCCTCTGAAACCTTTTATCGTCTTTTTGCATTGAGTCAGTTCGTCACGCTGCCATCGCCAGCATCTCACCATTGACTCATCGATGCCGCGTTCACGTGCAGCAGCTCTGTTTCCTTCTTTGACAGTCAGATCAATTGTCTTTAACTTCAAAGCTGCATCATATGCATTTCTTCGTACGTTTTCCATGAGGAGGGTGTGTGCATGAAGCACAAAATAACTGTTCAAAACAAAATCAAACGAGCATCTTCCTCAGCACATCATCTCTTCACCTGTCTGTCTCGCTTTTGCGCCCCGTAACTTGGCGCTCTACAGCGCATGTCTCGAGCAGAAAGAGCCGCTGTCCTGTCTTGTATCATGTCAGTGTCTTGTAGGATTTCAGCAGATTTCAGGCTCTCCCGGGGGTCGGGGTTAGTTGTATCGATCATGTATGAGTGGATGTCCAGCTACTGAAGTTTGAGACGTTTCTTCTCGTCCTTTACGCACTCATCTGCATTTACCGCATACGGGTCATTAAGACGTATCCACCTCACTAATGTTCATTTAGCATCAGAACTTATTTCATCGCATGCCGATAAACTGTTTTAGTGCGCGGACAACAGCGCTCTCCAGAGTTGTAACTTCATGTTCACCGCGCAGACAGCGGCGCTTTCTGCGCTCAGGCTGCGCACGCATCCACTGTGTTTATAAACAAATAATCCGTCCATATATGAGCCCCATCATTGTATAAAATAGCAGCTTATAGTCCTGCAATTCCAGTATATTTATACACACGTTGCGAGAGGAAGCGCTGCCAGGTCTGTAGCAGCAAGGAGTGGGCAAGAGAAGCCATGTTCAAAAGAACAATTCATGTTCTTCAATGTTCCATTCATGTTGAGGACAATTCATGTTCAGAAGAAGGTTAAAGGTTAAAGAACTGTTAATACAGACCTTTGAATCTGAATACAGCAGATATAGAAGACTGAAGAAACCACATATAGTCACCGACTAGAGAAATCTAATTATTATTATTATTTTCATTATCATTATTATTATATGTATTTATTACTGATTGATTGATTGATTGATTGATTGATTGATTGATTGATTTTCTTATTAATTCTTAATTTGTTTATTTTCATCTTATTTTGTGTTAGAAAATTAAAATAAAGAGATGTGAGAAGATTGGAAATTTTTTTAACAAAACTTTTCTTGTGGAAAACCTGATGCGGCCCAGCCTCACCCACACTCTGCCTCCAGCAGCCCCCCGGTGAATTGAGTTTGAGACCCCTGCTTTACAACATCAGAGAGCAACTTTACAAGAACAACTTCTGTGATTTAAAACAGAGTTCATCCAATCAACAATCAATGCATAAGCAATGTACAAAGTTTAGTGTTTAAATGTGAGAATACACAGAGGCTGGCGTCATAGGAGCAGCTCTCATGCCTCCGGTGTAAATTGAAGCTTTTGAAATAATGTATAATTGTGAATAATTCTGAATGACGAGGACTCCCACTGAAGGACGTGTCTCTCTCCACTGTCACATTCTTAAAATATATCCGCTGTACTTAGAACTCTTATATTCATATAGGCACACCCATTTTACTCTCATTAGCATAATAGTATATATGTGTGCTGAATGCTGAATGCTCACAATGCTGCTGAAAAGTGGCAAATATACTTCTACTTGTTCAAATATTTGAATCAAATGACACTTTTGTTTAATTGAAAGTGATTTATGTTTTTTAGTCCATTTGCTTGCTTAAAAAAACCTAAGTAATCGGCGTGAGGGGGTCCCTGTAAATTTTGACTGAGGGAGTACACAGATATAAGACCACATGATGATATAAAAGAAAGTACTATGATTTAATGCTGAAAATTACGTTCTATTGTCCAGAGTGTTTTTCATTATTGTGGTATCAGAATCAGTATTGAGTATCGAATCTATTCCTTTGTATCAAAATTGAGTTTGAAATTTTAGTATTGTGACAACACTACTACATTTGTTCAAAGTTTATCTGGGGTATGAATCATTTTATCCTATCAAACTTATTTAAGTACATATTCCTCTCTTGTTCTGATCCTGTGAGTTGATCGATACACCTCATGTTGGAGAAAAAAAAAAGTTTATTCTGTCCTTTCTGTACCTCTCTGTTTTCTTTTACCCCCCTCTCACTTTTTATGGTGATTATTATTATTTTTTTTTATTTTTATTTAAAAATTTATTAACAACATTTGATATCCGCACAGCGTGTGTTTGTATTAAATAATACAATTACAATAGTTTCATTGTTATTCATTAAAATAACAGCTGGAGATCAAAAACAGACACAGTCAATTTGATAGAAATTATTTCTCTCATGATCATGAGCTTTAAATAAATCAGGGAGAACAGCCAATGAAAATACTTTATTTGTACTGCAGTTCAAAAACTTTCTTATTTAGTAGTAGTAGTAGTAGGATTAATAATAATAGTAGCAGTAATAGGAGTATGAGTAGTAATAGTAGCAGTAATAGTAGTAATAGTTGCAGTAGTAGTAATAGTAGTTTATGTTTTGTTTTTTTTTTAATGTTATGTGAGGATTGTGGCCTCACATAACATAAAAACTAGTGCTAGCCCTCACACTTTACAAGAAGATGGTTCCAGGTTCATCTCCAGGGCCTTTCTGTGTGGAGTTTGCATGTTCTCCCTGTATCTGGGTGGGTTTATCTTTGGGCACTCCACTTTCCCCCATCAACCCAAAACATGCACAATAGGTCAAATCCTCCAGCTTAAGGTTGTCCTGACCAAGACTAGCTCAAGATCTGGAGATGGGTCCCCTGCTCCTGACAAGTTACCCCAGCAGCTATGAAGGATGGGTCAGAGAATGCAGAGAATTCATTAAGATACAGAAGACACAAACTGAAAAATAAGAGCAATAAAAAATACCTATACAAATGACTAGCCAAAAAGTTTCCCTTAGTTATAAAACTCTATGCTTCACGTTTGTCCTCTCATTACTGGCTCACTTCTTTTCTGACATATTTCAGCTCTGAAACTAGAAAAAAACAACCACCAAACAACAGGGCGCATACAGTTTATTCAAGCAGTATATCTACCCCAATGTAAAGGCCAGCGCGCGGAGTCCTGCTGTCCAGCCCCGGTACTGCGCCCTGTGCCTGTCTGTGGATGTCTATGTGCAATCGGGACTCTTTGAGCGCAGATGGCAATTTTATGACAAGCCATAAAGCGGTGCAGCCCGTGGGCCCCAGGAGAGGTCATTTGGCTGGACATGGCCACCACTCAGCCTGACTGTAGTGGTGGTCTTTACGTCAAATAAAGCGAGATACATGAGCCAACAGACAGGCCAGAACCGCTTTCAACCACGCTTTGACGGGTCACGGATGTCACTAAAGAAACGGTTTAGCAGCAGATACAAAATACAACATATGACTATACAATGGAACTTTTCTGGTGAAGGGCCCTCCATCTGCTTGTCTCGCTGTTTTGCAATGGGAATTTTCAACTGACAACTGTGTTAATCCATCTTGCGTTTATTCCAATACATACTACATGCTAGAAAACACACTGAAAATGTGATTCCTTATTGTGAGTGGGGTGCTGTAACTTGCCTGGTCTGGCATCAACTTTTCTTTAAAATGCCATACTGTGGGACATTCTCCAGAAAACAAGAGACAAACCATCTACCAGAAAAATTATATAGTGCATCTTATAATGTAAATGTATCAACAGTGAGACTTTGAAACATACTAGGGATGTGAATTTGCCTGGATTTGAAAGATTGTCTTGCCCAAGGGCATAAAGGCAGCATAGGGAATAGAACCATGAGCCATAAGGTGTCCTTAGTCACAGTGGTATCGGGAGATGCAAAATAATATTGACATTAATAGATCATTCTTTTCAAGCTACATTTAAATGTGCACTGTGCAACTTTTCTGGTGTAGGATATGCTACCTGCTTTGCCTAGAATGTATAGCACTTATAATACAGTAAGAATGCATATTTACAATACACTTAATATACAGCTTTAATGCCATTATGTGAAACATTGTAGGCAGAGCTATTTCTGTCATGATACTAAAATGTCAAACATGATTTTGATTTAAAGAATAGGCTCGATACTCAATAACAGACCTGGTTTTAAGCTAATTTGGAATTACAAAATAAACATTTTTATAATTTTACCTCATGCAAGGACTAAAGATGCATTGCTTTTATTTTAGAGATGTTTTTTTAAAGGTTGTTTTTTTTTTTTGTTTCAAAATCTCAATGATAGCATTATAGAGATGCAGCAGCCTTGTAATTATAGTTGGTCGCTAAATGACTTCTGGACAGGAAACTTCTGATTATCATTTGAAAACGTACAGTATAGTTACAACAGTAAGCGACTGTCCATTTAAAAAAGGACAAATGGTCGCTGGATTTCCTTGGAAAATCCTCTATACAACCTTTAAATGACATTTTTTGTAAGTCAACCTCACTTTTTCATTGCTTAGTCCTAACATATACTCTTACCAGTCTTACCAGCTTATCAAAACAATACTATTTGCTGCTTTTTATAAAGAAATACAGTTATTATTATGCAGAATTGAATTAAGAATTTTAACCCAGCCCTCCACAGTATTTTCTGTTTCTCATGTGGCCCCATGGAAAAAATAATTGCCCACCCCTGCTCAATACTGATACCACGATTAGACGTGCGTTAGATGTGATTTTCAACATTAAATCATAGTACTTTCTTTTATATTACCATGTGGTCTTATATCTGTGTAATCCCTCAGTGGTCCTGTAGGTTCCATAGTGCTCCATGGGTGTATACTAGTCTATATGATCTTATACTTGTTGCAATACAGCTCAAGATCATTCTAAAGCTATTCAGAAAAGGTTCATATTGGTGACTTTTTTAGTATTACCTGATACCTGTCAAGAGAGTATCTTCATTCGATACTAGTTTTACCATCGATCAGAATCTGATTTTCGATACTTTCGACAACCTTAATTTCTGGTGTCACTGGAGTTTACACTGAAAAACCTTTGTACCTGCATCTTTTTTACTACACTCTTTGTCAAACCCTTATTACTCCCTAAACAAACACAAAGAGCCGACGTTCCTCCCTTTGTTGGGGGTCTTTTGTTTTGGGTGGGGCGCAGTTAACAAGATTAGCGTCGGGATCACACTGGGTGATTTCTGCATTTATCAGTTAGATTTGAGAGCTGTGTGCGCGCGTAGCATCTCTCTCTATAATGCTCCCATAATGACGCTGCTAATGCTGGCTATGTGTGAGTAATGATGCACGGTAGCACAGGACGAACAACTCTCCAAAGCTTTTACCAGCAAAGACCCAGAGACGAGCAGTCAGGAGAGAGAGAGGGGCCTTTAGCTGTTAGCGATGACAGAAGCGGAGTGCACTGGAGGGAGGAGAGCGCACGCGGAGAGGCCCAGCAAATAGATAAAGAGAAATAATTAAGAAAAATGAGGGAAAAACATTAGAGAAGAGGTTTAAAAAAACGCCGAGAGAGGCATAGACAGAGCTCAGGCCAGAGACAGCATGTCCTTAATGACCACTTTAGCCGTTTGGAAGCAGTAATCGGGTTAGTCTCCGGGCGCATGGTCCTGTAACTCTACCCCAGCCTGAGCACTCGCAGTGGGGCCGTGCGCGAGGATGGTGCATGGGTGTGTGCGGAGCTCATGGGTGCACAGACTCGTGTTAGTAAGCCAATCCCAGCGCAGCCTGAATCACTTCTCTGTAGGAGTCTTGTGGAAATTGCTGCCTAAATGAAATTATGTTGTAATTTAAAAACAATTTATCAAAGACAGTTTGGTGTCACTCCCACTGGAGCCATTAGGCCTCCTCACACTCCCAGAAGCCAGGAAGACTTCCAGCCCCGAGCAAGGATTAAGAAGAGGACCTGCGCACATGAGCTCTATCTTTGGACAAGTGGGATTAGAAATAACATCATCATTAGTCTGTGTGTATAGGAAGGGCTGGTGTTCGTGACGGGGTTTTGTCAAAATAAAACATAGTAATCAGTTTGTCTTTTGTAGTTTTCTTACAAAAGGTCCAGAACTCTCAAATGATCATCTTGGGGCTTTCTGCAGCCAATCCTTTCTCAGTAAAAGCATGTGGTCTGAGTAGTAGGAGAGTCGCAAAAACTGTCATTGTGTCCTTAGGCAAGGCACTTCACCCACATTGCCTAGTATGAAAGTGGTGTGTGCGTGAGTGATGGTGGTGGTCAGAGGGGCCCATGGCACAGATTGGCAGCCTCGCTTCTGTCAGTCCGCCCCAGGGCAGCTGTGGCTACAACAGGAACATGGGTATGGAGTGACTGAATAATGATCTGTAAAGCGTCTTTGTGACATTAGTTACTTACTTAGTAGAGTTTAGAAAATTCACAGTATTCTGTGTTAAATGAAAATTAATGAAAGCCCTCCTGGTTAATGTGCACACCATTAAGATGTGTTTTTAATAAGAAAACATAACATAGTAAATATGGATAAATCAACACAAGGAAAATTTTAACTTGGCAATTTAGTGCATTCCTCCATCCCATTAAATTCATGTAAAGCACTTCCATGCCACGTGTACCCTGGGGCAGACTGAACAGAACTGTGGCTGCCAATCTGAACCAATGGCCTCTCCAACTCTTAAAATCACAGTCACATACACACAGAAGACATGGTGTTTCTCTGATAATTAGTATGTGTACTAAAGCCTGGGGCAAGGATTAAACTGACAACATTTGTGTTAGTGGGAAAATATAGATAAAAATATGTGCCTTTTAGTTGTTATTAACAATTCTTATAAGTAGTAGTATATTTATTTAATTAGCAGCAGCAGTAGTAGACGTAGTAGTGGTAGTAGAAGTAGTAGTAGTAATATATTTTTTCTTATCTAAATATTGATACAGACTTTACCCCCAAATCAGTACAGAACAAAAACATCGCCAAAAATCTTGCATTGCTGAATTTATTTGTACGCATTTGAAATTTAAATATTGAGCAAAACTAGCCTTGCTGAGTATTTCTGTATGAATCCTGAGCAGCTGGTGTGGTGGGGCCAAAAGGTCCCCGTGTCTAAGGAGCTGCCTTCTGACCCAGTGCAGCTAAAACCAAACCAGCACCATCAGAGAGAATAACCCAGAAAACACATACAAACTCCACATGTGCCGTAATTAGATTGGATGGGAATTCCATTAGCACTGCGCGCACCATCGTAGCACTGCATATTTTTAGAGCTTTCTCCCTGTTTACTTAGCTGCGTGTGTGTGTGTGTGTGTCTGTGTGTGTGTAGTGTCAGGTGGATTTTCAGAGTGTCGTTCAGAATAGCAAAGAGAAGCTTAGTTTTTCCTCATATGCCATGGCATCCGCAGCGTAGGGATCAGTTTACAAGAACACAAGGTAAAAATATAGAAAGGTGATTTATGGAAATAGATAGGTTTTTATATATATGTACTGCTAGATTAGGGTGGTATGATTTGAGGAAAAAATTAATTGCGATTTTTCTATTTGCAATATATATTGAAAAGTCCTATATTACCCAAAATGGATCCTTGTGAGCGTTAAGCCATGTTATAATGTTACCGCATGAAAAACATATACCCAGGCTTGAGTTTTGTTTCATTCATACGTTTGAGTAAGCCTTTGTTATTAGTCTGTCTACATCTCCAAAGCTCAAAATGTTCTGTTCCACCTTGTGATGTCATGAAGTGATTGAAGTGATGTTTTCAAGTTAACAAGTATGGAGTTTAAAAACACACATGTCATCACAGAGTGTTTTCTGAGAACTTAGCCTAAATATACAGGGTTTGTGTGTTAAACAAAACAAAAAACAACTCCAGGTCTGTTTGTGATGAGGAAACAACATTAGAACAGATCAGAAAATAGTGTAATATGGGCCTTTTAAAAAACAGGATTCAACTGCACATTGTAAACAACTCCAGGAGTGTTAACATTTGAGACAAGACTGAAATCTGAACTGATAAACTAATACAAGAACCCACTGGATTTCAGAACGTGTGTGTAGAGGTCTAAATTACAGACAAAACAAGATCTTCTATTAAAAGATATTTTGACCTTTCTTTTTCGTACCGCTAGAGATACAGGGAGATGTGTGTGTTTACAGATAGGAGAGTCAATGTCAAAAATGTTGTTGAATTAATTATTATAGAAATTAAAAACTATTTTGCAATAAAGACCGTGCTTGTGTCTGCTATAGTTGTAATCTATGACACTCGTGGATCATTATGTTATAATTTGGACACTTTAAATTACAATGTTCTTAAACTGTGGTGCCCAATGGGAGCTGACGTCACTGGATCACTGCGCATCACTCTAGCAAGTAGCTTTTTTTTTTTCCATTTGTACCAAAATGGCTACGTGACACTGCTGAATCCTACGTGTATCACCAATTAAATACATAAAATTGAAGAATGATGTAAACACAAACCAGGAGGCAGTGGAAAATGACATCTTGAGTACAGGAGTATCCATCCTACATTAACAGTAAAACAAAGCCAGTTTCTTCATATAACATTCATGGGAAGAACACTTTTACAGTCTCACAATGTCGTTCACTTGAAACATAAAAGTGACAGCACAACTCTTACTGTTTTTGTATTGATAAATCCATCCTTAGTTGTGCTGCTGCAGGTGGGTGTCTGGGGAAAAGTGTGTTGAAGTATTTCCCCAAAATGCACAGGAATTCAACAGTCGACATTCAAGAAAAATGCCTTATGCCTCTGTTTGTCCTATTTCTTGATTCTATTGTGTGTAAAAATACAACATAACATTATAGGATTTTTAAAGCAGACCTATTCTCCAAAACGGACTTTTCAGAGCTTTTAACCATCTTATAGTTGTAACTTTGTTCTTTGATTTTACTTTCTTAATCAATGATACGTGTGGTTTCGGCGGCGTTGCGTAGTCGTTTTTGTACAAATAAAAAAACAAAAAAAACGTACTCATTAGCTTGACCTGCAGCGATCCATCCGAGGTGTCGACAGCTACACGACGTTTACGGTGATGTCAACTCTCATTGGGCACCACAGAAGTCAGTTTACTTGTTTCTTTTATTAGGTAGTTTTAAATGAATATTGCAATTTAAAATGATCAAATTATAATTTATATATATATATATATATATATATATATATATATATATATATATATATATATATATATATATATATATATTTTTTTTTTATGTTTAGGACCTCAGTTCTTTGGGTCATTTATATATGTTTATAATGAACAAAATATGAGAGTGTGAAAGCATTTTTTTATTATGTTTATATGAAGAGATAGCTGGTAAAGTGGAGTTGTTGTAAATCTATAAATATCTCCTTTAGTTCACGCATAAACATTACAATAATTCAAAATACCATAAGATAAACAAGTGGTAACAGTATTTCCAGGTCATTAAATAAAATAAGAAATTATAAAAGAAAGAAACACATTTTTAACATCTCTGTCCTTTGTGTGACGAAATAAGGGACTAAACTTGCATCATTAATTAAAGATGCATTGTGTAACCTTTCTTTTTCTATGGAGATGTCATTGCTTTGCCTGGAATGTTCCACAGTATGACTTTAAACAGCTCTAACTTACATTTATTCAATTACAGGTGGGTTTATAGCTCTGAAACACCTAGAAAAAGTCATTCTGACTGTGAGCGGGGTTGCCTCTCCACAGATCTGACCTGTTACTTGGTCTGGTTTGGTCTCCATGAACATAGAAAGGTTTAATACCACACTGTGTAACATTCCAAACAAAGCAATAACATCTCCATGGAGAAAAGTATTTGACGGGCTCTCCACCAGAAAAGTTACACAATGCCTCTTTAAAATCTTGATACTGATAAACAAGTGCGATAAAGTCCACAAACAGCTGAAATAATGAACAAAATATTAGACAAAATATGCAAAATGTAAGTTTTAGAGCTTTTAACCATTGTTTTCTCTTCTCATTTACCCTCTTGTACGTTTGAGTAATCTTTATACTTCTTTATTCAAACCGTCATTGCTCCAATCAACCCCAGTTTTCACCACCGGCACACGCCCGCTGCTCTGTACTTTGTTCTCAAATTTTTCATTTATTAAAGGTGCATCATGTAACTTTTCTGCTGGAGGGGCCTTCAAATGCTTTTCTTCATGGAGATGTTATTGCTTTGTCTGGAATATTTCACAGTATGGTATTAAACCTTTCTATTTTCAAGGAGACGAAATCAGGTTACTGGTCAGATCTGTGGAGAGGCAGCCCCGCTCACAGTCAGAATGCCTGTTTTGGGTATTTTGAGCAATAAAAGCACCTGTAATGGATTAAATGTAAGGAAGAGTTGTTTAAAGTCATACTGTGGAACATTCTAAGCAGAACAATGACATCTATAGAAAACTAACGAGGTTTGCTACTGTAGGAGGTTCTGACAATTTCCAACTTATCTCTTTTATGAAGCTGTTTTAAATCAATATTGCGATTTAAAATTATTATAAATTATTATAACATAATGATCCACGGGTGCCTCAGAGTGTAACTTTACACGTAGCAAACAAAAGCACAATGTCTTCTTTAATTTAGACGGAAAATAGAGTGAATGTAGTGAAGGGGACAAGCTAGGTTATTTTTTCTGCACTTGTGTTAAAAGTATTGACGATGTTTCTCTTTCTTTTCTTCGCACTGACCTAAACCTGACTTTTATCTCACAAATGTAGCTCACACATTAGCATTAGCACACTCCGCCACAGCATGAATCACTTAATGGCGTCACTTAGCGCTAGTGCTACTGAGCGAGCATCTGTCTGCAAGTCTCATCACCGCCCTGCACACTGCAAAAACACCACCACTAAACAAAATAAATACATAAATATAAGGACAATTTTGAATATCTCGTTTGGCGGGCTTGTCAGATCTGTGAAGAGGCAAGCCCGCCCTTTTTCAATGCATTTTTGAGCAATAAAAACACATATAATTGAATAAATAATAGGCAACCCTAACCCGGGCACAGTAATAAGGTGTAGTGTAACCTCAACCAGAAAAGGAAAATGGATTTACTTTTTTCAACCTAAACAGTTTGCCAATACACTAAAAAAGTTCAGAAAAATGCTGTGCCAATTCAAACGTAAGATGGGTGAAATGTCTTGCCCAAGGACCCAACATGCACGGGTAAAAGCAGAGATCTTTCTACCAACCTTGCAATTAGACCACCACCTCAAAACCTGACATTAGCCACTGTTGCATGTTCATTTTCTTATTACATTACCAGTTTTGATTCTTAAACCATATTGAAACCAACGAGAAAAGGACCGAACGCAAAGAAAAAAAAACTCCCACATGAAAAAATACTGGACAAAAGTGAAGTGAAGATGTTTTGCAGCTCATTGAAGCAACCTGATTACACACCGATACCTTAAATTCACTATAAATTGAATTACTGACTAATGTTATTATTATTATGTATTGCTACTGCCTGAAAAATGAATTTCCTTCGGGATAATGAAGTATTATTTATCTGCCATTTATCTATCTAAATGGACCACAGTATGCCATTAAATCCATTAATCGTCTCTCCACAAATCTTACCTGCTTGTCTCCATGGCGATAGATATGTTACAGCCATACTCTGGAACATTCCTGGCAATTGCAGTAGCATCTTTTTGGAGACAAGCTAAAAGTCTGCACAGTGCATCCTTAATGTACACCGATGCAGCTTTTTGTGCTCCGATACTCTCATTAAGTACTTGCCGATACTCGATACTGAACGATACCAGTGCAGAGACTGAAAACAGCACTTTTATTTACTTTAAACAGGAATAAAATAAGACAAAACTGATCCAAATGTGTCATAGCTAGCCACAGAAGAGTTTTGTGTAAATAAAAATTCAAACATTATGAGACTTTCTGAGCAGACTATACAACCAGTAAATGGTTTTATTACATCAATTTACATGTCTCACCAGGATATCGGCTGAAACGACATTTGGAAACCGATATCTGATCCAGCAGTTTCTTCAGTATGTCAAATCCGACTCATTTAGATCTTCATTTTTACAGTGCAGCCTCTTTCACTTGAATATTTATGTTATGTTCTGGGTTTTTTTTTAATAATTGCCTCATACAACCCCCATTTCTGCCCACATTGTTTAATGAAAAGGTTTAAGTCCGGAACAACAGCCCCTTTGACTTATTAACTGCATCATTTACCGCCTATAATCTGCTCATAAAAATAACATAAAATCGTCAGGATATTCCTTGAACAAAGCCCCCCTTCCTCCCTCTTCTCTCTATATCTTTGTCTCACTTTTTGTCTCCACACGCACACGCACACACACACACACACAAACACACACACACACACAGGCAGTCAGACTAATGCTTGTGACCTATGGTGCTAGCTTACGGCACGGGGAACATTAGTGGTTCAGATTGAAACAAATGAAGACAGCTCTTCACTTAGTCACAGTCAGATGGAGGTAGGCAATAATAACAGAATGGAAGAGAGCGTGTGTGTGTGTGTGTGTGTGTGTGCGTGTGTGTGTGTGTGTGGAGAGGGGAGGAGGGGGCACGTGTAGACTACTGGTGTGTGTGTGCATGGACGGGAGCGTGCGCGTTAAGTCGGAAAGTGCATATCTGTTTTGTTTGATGCATTGATGTCTGCGGAGTAGAGGAATGCTCGCCACAGCGCGTATTTGGGGTTTTAGAGCACGTGCGTATAAGAATGTGTGTGTGGGAGGGTATTTAAGGCATTGTGAGGACTAAAATCTGTATACACCTGCTTAAAAAGCCTATATTATGTAAAATGGAGCCTATATTATGCAAAATGGATTCTTGAGAACTTTAAGCCATGTTATAATGTTGTTACCTCATCAAAAACAGACCTGGAGTTGTGTTTTGTTTCATTCACACATGTTTGAGTAATCCTTTTATTATTAGTCTGTTTACATCTCCAAAGCTCAAAGCTGGTAGTTTTCAAGTTAACCGCCAACTTTACCTTTTGTTCTCTAAGGACTGGCAATTCCAGGGCTGAAATGATCTAAATGATATATGGCAGTGTCCACCAGCGTCTGACCAGAAGTGAAGAAGCAGCTTGGATGAGCTGCGAAACGTATTCAATAAAAAAAAAAAAAAAAAAAAAAAAAAGAAACTTGACTTTTTTTTTTAATTGAATTTCTCCTTTGCTATAAATGATTCTAGTGAAGGTGTATGGGGTTTAAAAACATAGAGGAGCACTTTCTGTATAATTACATGATATAACAAGGTGGAGTGTTTTCTTTGTATGTGAATGAAACAATAGTCCAATATGGGCCCTTTAAAGGAACACTATGCAACTTCCCGGAGTTGGTCTGCATAATTCCGTGGAAACAGAAAGTTAAAACCATACTTTCGACATAGATACGGTTTGGAGGGGTAGTACTATAATACTGGGATCAGATATGGGCGCCGATCCTGAAAAATTTGCTGGATTGGATATCGGCATCTAAATATCGGTTGAGCCAAGTCCTAAATGGCTGACTTTATGGGCCAATTGCAACCAGAAAATAATGTTTGAACTTTGGTTTATACAGAGCTGTTCTGTAGTTAGATGAGAGAAAAATAACAGCTACATAAGACATTCAGTTTTCTGTCTCTGCACTGTTATCGGTTGATGTCGGGTATCGGCAAATACTTAACCATAGTATCGAAATTGGTTTTGGGACTGACAAAGCTCTGAAAAACCTTTATGTATGTAATATCAGCTATCCATGTCCAACCAGGAAGTAAAATATAACATTTTACCAAACCCTTGATCCAGAAGGGAAATTATTTGGACACACTAGCCCACAAATAGTGAAATGTATAGTCAAACTTTCCATATCCATTTTCTAGTCTCCAGAAAACTAATGCAAGTCAATGTAAACTCCCCAAGAAGCCTGAAAACCCAGCATGTGTGTGTGTTTGTGTGGATTTTGAGGCTAGAAAGTGCAGATAATATATTCCACTGTGACGCCATGATGAGCGGCTTGCGGGCGTTTTCTGATGAGAGCGCCGCGAATTAAAAACTGACAACACAAGTCCCAACCTAAGACAAATGCTCCCGCCCTGACATGCCTTATTATGGGGAGAGCTTCGCCACGCGCATTTGCTATGGTATAACTCTATTAGTTATGATCTATGAGGCGTTGGCGATTAACTTTTACACCCCTTCTCCAAATGATTTAACTGCTAAACACGCAAATCAGATGGAGCCATTTACTATCACTTAACCTCATTAGAAAAGGTCACGGAGCAGAGCAATGTAAAGTCAGGGGAAGTTGTGAGACAAAAAGTTGTGGTGGTAGCTGCAATAGCCCGAGACAATTATACATGTACAATGGTTTATGGTAGTGCAGTTAAATGTCCTATATTATGTAAACTTGACTCTTGTGAGCTTTACGCCATGTTAGAATGTTGTTACTTCTTCAAAAACATACCGGGAATATTGTTTTGTTTCATTCACACATGTTGACATCACAATTTAGTACCAAGTGTTTGTGTTTGTGTGTTAAACATGTGTGAATGAAACAAAACACAACTCCAGGTATGTTTGTGATGAGGAAACAACATTATAACAGATCAGAAAACAGCGCAATAGGGGTCATTTAATTATAGACAATATATAGAATATCTAAAGTTGCATATCACTTTGCATTTGTTGTATCATCCATTTTTCACCAGCACATAGTTATTTTGTGCTCTGATTGAATTTAAACTCCTTAGTCTCTGTTTTCACATAAGTGTTATACCGTATTGTTTTCGCCGTCTCTATTGCAGCCTGCATGCCTGGACAGACCACACTGTAGTCTCTCCAATTGGCTCCCAGCTCCGAATGTGACAGTAAACAGGGCAATAATAGCGTCAGAATGGCCTCTAGCCATGTTGTCCTGCCTAAGCACTGCTGAGCTAGCTAAAGCCGCTTCAGGCTGTTACCGTCGCAGCTAAATGCCTACACGTCCAATGTAAATGTGCTAACAGAAATCGCTCACGGCGGAAGACTTCATCTACAATAGGACACAGCAGGCCATTTGGGAGACTGACACCAAACAGCTATAGTGAGAGACGGTTAAGGAAGCCACACATTGTGATGACAGCACCAAATGCCATAGGCCAATCATCTTTAATACAAATGTGGAGCAGCTAAAATGAATATTGTTCAAATTAGGGATGCACTGATCCAATACTGGTATCTGATATCAGAATGTCTCATAATGTTTTCACTTTTTTATACAGAGTTTTTCTGTAGTTACTGTTCTTGAGGGGAAAAATAACACAAGTGGATCAGTTTTGTCATATATATTATTTTAGTTTAAAGCAAATAAAAGCTATTTTGAGTCTCTGGACTGGTATCGGTTTATATCGAGTATCGGCAGATGCTTAAAGCTATAGTATCGACATTGAAACTGAAAAAGCTGGATTGGTGTATCCCTAGTTCAGATGTTTATTGTAATACAGTGAGATCTTTGATCTAGTGAATAACAGAAATAATCAGGTTCAGCAGTTGCTGTACTTTTCCCTGTCCTGTAGATGATTTCACATCGACCTGCTAAGGGAATGAAGATGGACATTAGCCACGCTGGCTATAATCTTTACATATTTACATTTTAAATGTCCCTTTACAAATAAATAAATAAGAAATTAGAAAATTGCGCATGAACTTTTAGCTGCTGGATGGCAAAGTACAATGTAATCAATAGGAAAAACTGTCTTTTGCCCCCCATCTTGAAGTGTGACAACTATGGCCCAAGTGAGTGATGAAAAATGTGCGCTGTTGCCATAGCAATTAACATTTTAAAACATTATATCCTTTGAATGGTTTAGTTTATTTGACAGGGACCATGCACAGGAGCATTAATCAAAGAAACACTGAAGAGTTGCATTGTACCAGACTAGAGCTTATTTCCATCTGCAGTCCCTGAGACGCACAAAACACAGAATACACAAAAAACACAATCTATATAGAAATAGTTATAAAAAGTGCAAGGACATTAAATATCTCAAATTTGAGTCATCTCAGCAAAAACATAACCCAATCAGTGAGTCTGTATTATCTGGCACTGACTTTCTTAGACTGAAACAATGCACAGATTTTTTTTTTGGCAGTTTTAGGGCAAAAACATTCAGAAACGTAGTTGGTCACATCACAAAAGACTGTCCTGATACAGTCAGGTGTTTCTGATTTCAGACACCTGACTGTAGGGGCGGAGTTTGAAATGTGGATAACTGTTCGACCAATCACACTGCTCCTTATAGCTGCAGACCCCGCCCCTCCTTCCCTCTCACTCTATTTGTCCACAGCAGCTCTATTTGATATGTGGGTGTGGGCAGAGTTTATGTGTTTAGTCCCACTTTGAAGGTGCACTGTGTAACCTTTCTTATAAGGGGTCCACCTACTGGTCTCCATGGAGATATTATTACAACAAACAAAAGTTGATCACAGTAGGTATCTAGTTGATTCAGATGAAATAAAATGTGGTATTTTTGAAGTCTCTGGAAATGAAGAGATTGAATGTTTAGTTAATTCTCCTGGCTCAGACAAATGCGATAGCAGTTGGGTTTCTCACAAGCGTATATGCACACGGCTAATTGGCCTGTGTGCGATCCTATAGTGACTGAATGTTGGTTTGAAGATCCTTGTTAGGCGCTAATTGACTGAAGAGAGTCGCCTGGAGGCTCTCGACTTACTCACAGCAAGGAAACCGAGTGTTCACAACAGCAGCGAAACAGTCACAATACTACACTGATTTAAATCATGAAACAAAGAGTTATTTATTGACTTGAGTTAAATGTGCATTGTGTAACTTTTCTGGTGGAGGGTCTGTCAAATACTTTTCCCCATGGAGATGTTTCACAGTATGGTATTAAGCCTATCTTATATCTTCATTGAGACCAAACCGGACCAAGTTACAGGTCAGATCTGTGGAGAGGCAACCCCGCTCACAGTCAGAATGTCTGTTTTTGTTGATATTTTTGAGCTATAAAACCACCTGTAATTGAATAAATGTAAGGTAGAGCTGTTTAATGTCATACTGTGGAACATTCCAGGCAGAGCTATGACATCTCCATAGAAGCAAGCAGGTGACGGTCTCCCAACCAAAAAGTTACACAGTGCACCTTTAAGTAAATGGTAAATAGGCACATTTATAGCACCTTTGTACAAGTAGCTTAAACAGCTTTACATCAAAGAACCACTCACTGATTCACACGCCAATACAAGCAGGCACTAGGGGTAAGGTGGGTTAAGTTAAGCATCTTGCCCAAGGATACAACAGCAGTATGCATTTGTGGGAACTGGAATCGTACCTGTCGAGAGCAGGATTCAAACCGGCAGCCTTCAGATCAGAGGACTAACACTACCAAATGAACTAAATTTCTCATTCATTCTTCTCATAGACTTTCCAGAAATAAATAAATAAATACAAAAATGAACGTTGCTCAGAGCTAATCAGCTACTAATGACCACAAGTCCTATAACAAGACCATAAGACCTATAATTATATTTAAAAGCAGTTTCTGAAATTTTATTAAGAACTGTGTTATGAGCTGAATTACTTTGAGTATTGCACTCTAATGTTGTTAAAGGGCCCTTATTATGTTATTTTTTTGATCTATGTTATAATGTTTCCTCATCAAAAACATATCTGGAGTTGTATTTTGTTTAGCAGACAAACTGTGTATTTAGTTTTTCTCTCAAACAGAAAACACCTTGTGATGTCATGTGGTAAGAAGTGCTCCAGCGTGTTTTTAAACTCCATACACCTTCACTAGAATAATCTGGATGATTTCAGCCTTGGAATTTCCCATCTCTACTGAACAAAGGTAAAAGGTAGCTGTTAACTTGAAAACTACCACTTCATGACATCACAGGGTAGAATGGGCGATGTAAACAGACTAATAATAAAGGGTTACTCAAACTGAATGAATCAAAACACAACTCCAGGTATGCTTTTTTTAAGATAACAAGATTATAACATGGCTTAAAGCTCAGAAGAGTCAATTTTGCATAATATAGACATTTTAATAATATATTTTACTTAACTATTGAGCTTTGGGAGTAGCTGCTTAACCTGCTTAAACAATACCTGAACAAAGTCCAATCTTCTCACGAGTCAATTGTAATCAAACACATCTCCTGTCTGAATGTTTGATAGGAGCTGTTTAGCAGTCAGTCACCTTCTTTAAAGCCTCACTAATGTGGAGGTGATGACCTTCTAATCATTCTAATCTATCAGTGTCTGCTCCCAAATGGAAACTGCACGCTTTGTAATGGACCCCCCCACCCATCTGCTGTTCAAATGTTCAAAGCTTATTTAAAATGTTGTGTTGGGAGATGAAGAAGATGTAACGTAAGATCCTATATTACACAAAATTGATTCTTGTGAGCTTTAAGCCATGTTATAATGTTGTTACCTCACCAAAAACATAGCTGGAGTTGTGTTTTGTTTCATTTACATGTTTGAGTAACTCTGCATTATTAGTCTGTCTACATCTCCAATGCTCAAAATGTTCTGTTCCACCTTGTGATGTCCTGAAGCTGTAGTTTAAGTATACTGCTACCTTTTGTTCAGTAGAGATTGGAAATTCCAAGGCTGAACTTATCCAAATGAATCCACTGAAGGTTTAAAAACGCAGTGTAGCACTTCCTGTATTACCACATCACATCACAAGGCGCAACAGTGTTTTCCATTTGAAAGAACAGATCAGTATGTTTCGGAAACTATATTATAAAATAGATCAGATAGATAAATTATAACAGAAAAAAAAATCAGAAAATAGCGTTATATAGGCCCTTTAATTACAGAAGTTGGAAAAAAAAAAAAAAGTGTGTGTGTGCGTATGTGTTTGTGTGTATTTTATTGCTCTGGAAAACAGGAAAAAAAGGGATTTGAGGTGATGATTTTTTGAATACAGATCTTTTAAGCATGGCCCTTACTCAGAATGGTGATAATCATCAAAGGTCAGTGTTGACATTTCAACACATTTCATTTGTCGTGGTGTTTTGGTTTCCTGGTAGGACACGTGATTAGGCTGGAGTTTGGTATCAATAAAAGAAAAAAGGATGGAAAGACTAATTAAGGAGATTTGATTTAGGTTTAGGTAACACAAATGATCAGAAATGGTAGTTAGTTTGGTGAAATTGTTGCTTTGGTGAAATGCTGTACTTGATATTTTCCAGTGACGCCATGTTGGGGATGTTGTACATGTATCTCTACTGGTGGAAGGTTCAGTAGCTACCAGTAGGTGACACAGTGCATACATTAGTAAACACTAAAAAAAACTATGCATTTTCAGGAGCGTCAGACAGAGCAGTGTCCTCAGTTAGCTTTACATAGACTGGAATGTTGATGACATCAGCTGCAGCGTATCAATAAACATGTGGGCCTGCAGCAGAGAATCAGTTTTGCAGTTTGAAAAGGAAGTCAATAAGAGGTTAATCTGTCTCTGATATTAAAGAGCCTGTAACAGATTTTTGAGCAAAAGTTTTATTTATTTATTTATTTTTTTTTTTGTTCCCCAGTACAGATGTATTCTAGGCCGATTAGCAGCTCTTGAGGTCAAAATTTTACCCAGCCAGCCAGAACCACACACTTTGACAAAACTTTACAAAGACGTGGGCCTGGAACCATACCGTCTCCCAGATTCCAGAGCGTGTGATTGACGGGTGGATTTGTGTCAAAACTAACATGGTGGCTTAAATAAAGGAATAAATAACACAGAGGACTGAGAAACTGCACAGGAGAGATGACTTCCACATTTCTGAACACTTGTGGTGAATAATTAGGATACTCAGAATGCCTAAGGTAAGTGAGGAATAACTTTGGACCACTGCCAACCATTTAAAATGAACTAATTATGATTTGAACATTTTTAAGACACTAAAAAATCAGATACAGCCCCATGGAGACATTTTAGATCAATAGTGTTTTACAGTGAACAAAATGTCAGATACAGAGCTAAATTTGTGATAGTGATAGCTTACTAAGTATCAGAAAAAATCTTGACGTGACTTCTTTAACATTTTCTTGTTTATCAAGCTGATTTTGCGCTCCCCTGGTGCTGTTGTGTGCGTCAGAGGAGGTGAAAGTAGGACAGTGGACATGGGGGAATATCTAAAGACTTGTTGCAGCGTCTGGAGCAAGACCTCCATAACTGAAGGCCCCGTCGTCATTAGCCCCATCCCCAGAGCGAGGCACAGGAGCGGGGGCACAGTCTGAAGTTATGGTCTCTCCCCAGGGACTAAACTTTGGCCCACAGACTTCACATTATCACAGTGTTTAGAGAGACCGCAGAGCAACTTTAGTTATGAGAAAACATGGTCTAAATGCACTCACAGTATTGCTGAAATCATCACATGAAAAAAAAAGGAAAGATGCTCCACGTTTATGGTAAATGTATGTTTGTATAACTGTATGATGTTTTACCTAGTTTAATAATAGTTGATTAAAGCGGCTCATGTGAAGCTCCACAGTGGAGCAACATGAGTTCAGTACAAGATGGAGGATAAAGAGAAAATATTAAGCAAAATGGTAAATGCTTTGAGTGTCTTGCAATGTTGGAATGTAACAAAGTAAAAATAGTAAAGTACTGTACTTTTTTACATTTTAGGTGTCTATGCTTTACTTAATTAAATTTTAGTGGATACTTTTAACATTTAGTTTACTGCATTTGAGAGCAGGTATCTGTACTCTCTACTCCACTACATTTTTGAACTAGACTGAAAAGTAATGTTGGTATTTTGAGAAATCAAAACTGTACAAATATAATAATAAAAACAGCTAGGAAAAAGGATTGAGTCAGTTGTTTCTGTTGAACAAAATTCTGCACAAATCTTTATCAAAATCACTACATTTTAAGCTTTATTAGATCTCAAACTCTGCGTGAAATACTTTGACTTTTTGCTCTTTCAGTACATTTTTAAGCAGGTAATTTTACTTTTTTCATGTGATACTTTTACTTAACAAAATTGAGTACTTCTTACACCACTGGTGTCTTTCAAGGCGCTATGTAAAACAATGTATTATTATTATTATTATTATTATTTATTTTTTTAAACAAAGTTAGTGCATATTACATCAATAAACTCTAAATGACTAAATTACATTTTTTGTATTGTATTTTTGTATTGACTAGAAAAGGGGGCAGACAAAGTATTTTTTCTTATATCTGTGACTGTAACTGTGTAACCGTAACTATGATGTCTTCCATACTGTTTGACTGAAATAAATAAAAATAAATGTTAGGCAACCTCAGTTGAGTTGACACACAGTTCCACTGTCAGCCAAACTTACAATGGACAGACCCAGGGCAGATGTGGCTACAAAATAAACGTATCAACTAGAAAAGTGACGAATGAATGAATTCTATACAGTGCTCTGTCTGAAAAGTTAAACTAACGCAAAGATGCTTAAAATAAGTCTACACCTTCTCCTATACGACACCCTTTACATCATGAACTGCATGCTTGACAACAATCAACACTTCCTCTTAGCGGTGTCACCATACATAAGTAAAAAGTCAAACCAAAGGCACACGACATCGATACAGCTTTCCCCTTTAATAGCATGTTAGCCAAAGCAGACAGGTGTGGGCTCTGTGTACTCCTCTATCTCCCCTGACCTGAGCAGACGGGCTTGGGGATGGTGCCAGACATGTTGTTATCACCTCCGTGCGTGGCCCCGGGAGACGGCAGCTGCTTGTGCCTGTACTATGCATGTTCTGTATATGTGTGATTGTAGATGCAAGTGGCCTCTATAAATCAATGTCACTTCATACAATTATCACATGAGCGGGCACACCTATGTATAGGCACAAGCACAGTCTGCAGTCATTATCGCGTGTTGGGGGCTTCATTCTCACTTACAGCACCTGGCAATTCAAAACAAGACGGATAGGGGAGATTATATTGTGTTTGAGATGTATGTTTAATATAATCTATTTGTCTGTACGTAATATGACTTTTTGATCTTTGTACTAAATGTTAAAAGCGTGACAGATTATTAACTGCTAACACATCACGTACAGATCACAATGTTACCTTTAACTGTTTTTAAAATGCTACACTAAATATTACATGTTTTAAAGTTTCTGACAGTTTGAGTCTCCCCTCCTTTTGCTTCTCGCTCTAAGTCACCCCCCCTTCAGAGCGCTATCACAACACAATCAGCGTGCATCCCGCTAATAAACTACTGCACATCACATCAGGTTTGTCAAGTTGTTGTGTACAGTTTTGTATCATGTATATTCATGAAGCGTTGCACAGACTCTCACAGCTAAAAGTAATGAGGGTTCAAATAGGGCCCAGGAGAGATCACTAAATTACTGAAACATGCAGGGATGACATCTAAAACTTTTTCAGGCATGTTTTTTGAGGGAATAACTATAACATGGCAGAAAGCTCCAAAAAATAGATGTTGCACAATGCCCGTTTTTAAGAATTTTTTGTAGGTTTTTTTGTGTTGGACGAAGATTAGCATGACAGAAATGTTTTGGGTTGATTGGAAAACTCGACTTCCTGGAGAAAACCGACACCCACCTACACTGGAATAAATTATAAACTTTGAAGACCTAGTGCGAGAATTAAACTCATGACATTCCAATTGTAAGACGAGAGCGTTATCCACCTCGGCCAGCAATATCTTGTACTCTAATAACTAATTTTTTTTAATGTAAATTAGATGTCCTAATATGTCTGTAAAATTATGTGACAAAATGAGAAATAAAAATAATAATAAATTACCTACACTTTTAAAAAATGTTTTGTTCTTGTGTAATTTCTTTTCCTTTTTTCTTTCTTTTTTTTGTATATAGTTGAAAAAGCCAAGTCTTACAGTCTTACATAAATTAAGATTTTCAAACATTCACTACTAGTCTACTACTACTACTACAAGCCTACTATGGTACAAGTCATTTCCATCACAAAGTAAACTCATAGTTGTCTTTGAAATTCAATAATGATCATTATTATTGAAACATTTGTAAGAAGAACCATAGGCCAAAAGAGACAGAATGTGTATGTAATATGTAATGATCACCAGTGTTCACCACCTGCACTCAAACCAACAGGGAACAAAGCTACAAATATCTAATATAAATACCAGTTTTAGTATAAATTAGTGATTATCTAATTTTTTACTTGGACTTTAAAACCTTCATTCACAGCCTGCCAGTAATCCAATGCAACATTTTATCACAAACACCACAAGTCCTGGTTGGTTTTGACACTGGATATTAAAACGTGGCCAGACCTGAACTTGTGCAGTACATTTGTCAATAACATTCAGACCCAAAATGAATCCTGTTTGCGCCAGCTCTCCATCCTCTGTCACAGGTCGTATCCCTCCTCTTCCTCACCCTGCTGCCTCTAACTCTAAGTATTTACATATGGGACTGTACACTGCATGCATGGATGTGACAATCTTATGAAATACCCAGAGTACTTCGAGTTAAAAGTTTGTGCAGAGTATGTGACAGTTAGTTGGAGTACTATGGAGAAAGTGAGCTGTGACAAACTTCCAACTCCGACCCAAGACGTATGTGAGCAGAATAATAATGAAGACAAACTAGTTTTGTTTGGGAAGCAATGGAATTTAGCTTTCCACAAAATCTATATCTGCTCAGACAAATGGTAAATAATTTTAAAAGATGTTGAATTAGTCATGTATTTACACTTTTTTATTATTAACAGAAGTAGTAGTAGTAGTAGTAGTAGTAGTGGTAGTGGTAGTAGTAGCAGTAGTAGTAGTAGTAGTAGTAGTAGTAGTAGTAGTAGTTCGACTTCTCCAGTGCTTTCAACACCATCCAGCCGCTGCTCCTGAGGGACAAGCTGGAGTGGGCAGGAGTGGACTGTGACCTGGCTGAGTGGATCCTGGACTACCTCACAAACCGGCCCCAGTTTGTGAGAGCCCGGGACTGTGTGTCTGACCTCATGACCTGCAGTGTGGGGGCGCCCCAGGGCACCATCCTCGCGCCCTTCCTCTTCACACTCTACACTGCAGACTTCAGACATGACACGGACAGCTGCGTCCTGCAGAAGTTCTCCGATGACTCCGCCATCATCGGTCTCATCACGAACGATGACGACACGGAGTACAGAGGACTAACGCTGGACTTTGTGGACTGGTGTCACCGGAACCATCTTCTCATCAACGCGGGGAAGACCAAGGAGATGGTGGTGGACTTCCGCAGACGCCACTCTACTGCCCCCCCACCAGTGAACATCCAGGGAAGAGACATTGAGAGAGTGGACTCTTACAAGTACCTGGGTGTGCATCTGAACAATAAACTGGACTGGACTCATAACACAGATGCACTGTACAGGAAGGGCCAGAGTCGGCTCTATCTCCTGAGGAGACTGCGGTCCTTTGGAGTGAGAGGGCCACTCCTGAGGACCTTCTATGACTCTGTGGTGGCATCAGCCATCCTGTACGGTGTGGTCTGCTGGAGCAGCACCATCACAGAGAGGGAGAAGAAGAAACTGGACAAGGTCATCAAGAAGTCCAGTTCAGTCCTGGGCTGTCCTCTGGACTCGGTGCGGCAGGTGGGGGACAAGAGGGTCCTGGCTAAACTCATGTCTATGCTGGACCATGAGGGTCACCCCCTGCAGGACGCCCTGTCTGCTCTGGAGAGCAGCTTCAGTGACAGACTGATTCACCCTCGCTGTGTGAAGGAGAGATTTCGCAGGTCTTTCCTTCCTGCTGCTGTCAGACTGTATAATGAACAATGCTAGTCATGTGTCATCGCCATAGTAATAATAACAATGTGCAATACTATTTAAAGTCACTACCTGCTACTTATTTATTTATTTAACCACCACTGTCCATCACTGCACTGTACACAATATTTTGATTGTAAATACTTATTATTATTTATCTTGTTTTTGATGTGTGCTCTTGTTTTCCTACTTTTTCTGAAACTTGCGTTGTGACATTGAAATTTCCCCACTGTGGGACGAATAAAGGATTATCTTATCTCTCTTAGTAGTAGCAGTAGTAGTAGTAGTAGTAGTAGTAGTAGCAGTAGTAGTAGTAGTAGTAGTAGTAGTAGCAGTAGTAGTAGTAGCAGTAGCAGCAGTAGCAGTAGCAGCAGTAGTGGTGGTAGTAGTAAAAAAAAATAAAAATGAAAATTCTCCATGGAATTTGTTCAACCTTAAACCAGCACAATAGGCATATCCCCTACGTACTCCTAACCAGGTAATGCCAGAAGGCCAAGTTACAAGTCAGACCTGTGGAGAGGCACCTCCACTCAGAGTAAGAATGCATGTTTTTTGAGATACTTATACAACAAAAACAACTCTTCTTCACTAAATACATGATATATATGTTTAATGTCATTCTGTGAAACATTCCAAGTAACAAAATGACACAGTGTGATCGGGCCAACGCACTTAAAACTCCGCCCCTGCAGTCTGTAATCAGGGCAGTCTTGCATGATATCACGTAGTACTTGAAATCGCTGTGGCCACTGAAGGCAGCAAACACTTACATTTAGACATTTTTGACCAGTAAAGTTGCCAAAAAATGACTTGAAACAGTAGAAAATGCTATTAAAACACTATATCGTAGCCAAACAAAAGTGGATTTAGTGTATAATCCTAATTTAACTTAAAGGTCCCAAATCACACTATTTTCTGATCTATAATGTTATTCATCACAAACAGACCTGGAGTTGTGTTTTGTTTCATTCACACAACATTTAACACACAAACCCTGCAGATTTAGGCTTCTTCTTCTTTCAAATTAAAAAACAAAAAAACAAAACAAAACTCCTTGTGATGTTATGTGGTAATAAATGAAATGCTCCACTGTGTTTTTAAATTCTATACACCTTCACTTGAATCATTGGGTGATTTCAGCCAACCAATCTCTGCTGAACTACAGCTTCATGGCATCAGAAAGTACAACAGAGCATTTTTAGCTTTGCAGATGTAGATAGACTAGAAAACCTGTGTGAATGAAACAAAACACAACTCCAGATCTGTTTTTGATGAGGAAACAACATTATAACATGACTTAAAGCTCACAAGAATCAATTTTGTGTATCGAATATGTACGTTTAAATACATCCTTTTCATTCCCACAGTGCAGACCTTTACAAAACAAGAGACAAACTTTAGTATTGAGTTTATTGATTGAATTGAAGCTCTCTGTTCCTCCTCTGTCTCTTTTCCAGACTGCTCTTTTTAAATATGTGTGCGTGTGTGCGGGGAGATTTGTAACTGTCTCAGAACGCTGTGTTTCATCATCAAGCGACAAACATCAAACGATATAAAAGAGAAAGTATTTACCAGGACCAAAGACAATCAGAGGATCTTTGAAAAGCTGTCCACATGTTCTGGAAGCTGCCTGAGGTCATCTGTGTGACATTTAAAGAGGGACTGTGGGCTAGTAACGGCTAACACACAACATATTTAGATCACCATGTTTCCTCTGATTCTTTTGAAAATGAATGTGCTAAGTCACTCCCCCTTCCGATTACAATCTCTGTCAATCCCTGTGCATTTCACTAATGAAACTACACTGCACATCAGATTTTTTTTTTTTTTTTTTTGTGTGTGCGTGTGTGTGTATGTTTATCAAAAATTGCAGAGTGACTCCAGGCTTGTGGGTTGAGCTTTGGATAGGTTCATACAGCTCACCATAAGGAGGGTGCGAATAGGGCCCGGGAGAGATCACTAAATTGTTTTTATACAGCGCTTTTCCACCTTCAAGGCCACCGGTGTACACAGACACTGGGGTCGAGGAGAGTTAAGTGTCTTGCTCAAAAACGCAACAACAGCATTCACCTTTGGATCAGTGGACACTACTGAAACATGCGTGAATGACATCTAAAACCTCTTCCGGCATGTTTATTTTAGAATTTACTAAGACATTATGGTTTGTGTGTATTGTCTGCATTTAATTATATAGCATTTCATAGTCCGGGAATCAGGAGGTGTGGGTAGCATGCTAGTTGTTTTTAGCTTTACTGTGAAGAACTGGGAAGTGTTTATAAACTCATTGTGGTGGATAATTCGGATGCTTGGAATGCATGAGGTAAGAGAGGAATCATTTTGGGCCACTACAGTTTAAAATTAGATATTTTTCACATTTTTATCACTTGGTGTTTCTGACTGTTTTTGTAAAAACTCACAAAAAAACTGATTGGAGATTTTGTCGTCACCAATCCTAGAAAGCGAACAGATGCGACTGAATTGTTATTAATTCATAAAAAAACAGTTCATGCAAAAGAAAGTCCGTGTAACCTTTTTTTTAATAATCATAGACTGGAAAACAAATGGCACAATTTCCCTCCCCATAACTTAAGTCTGAAAAACTGTGCAGCTTTTATTAGTACTACAAAACCTGACAATGAACTCTTCAAGTATATAGGCCAATCACTATTAACAACTCTTAAAGTGCAGACACCCATTTAGCCTCCGCAGCCAAAATAAAGGGCCACATTCTGGTGATGAATCGCTCAATAAGAAAGTCATTACGCCTGTCAGCACCAGTCTGGGCTCCGAGCTCCAATCAGACTCTGTCCCAAACAAGAGGTCGTCCACTGGGCACAGCTCAGGCATGGAAGACTATGTAGAACAAAGCAGACTAAAAGAGGAAGCAATCAATATAGTCAAGGTATTTTTTACTTTAACTTGAATTAGAAGTTTCTAGTTGTGTCAGGGCTCATGTTTTGGAAAGTTTAATGTCTCAGTCTGGTGATTTTCTGACAGAGTGAATATAGTGTATGAATATTGGATAATTGTGTCATGTGTGCATGATAACTGCTTCTGCGTTCATAATGTATGTTTTTGGTGTTGTGAATGTGCAGTGAATGCCCATTGTTTGTTCAACATGTATTTCTTCATGAGGAGACAGTGAAGTTTAATCTAATCTAGTCTGTTTAACTGAAGCATGAAAAGTATGCATGAGGTGATACCACCTCCTGATCAAGTTACAGATCAGATCTGTGCAGGGGCGATGGCAGACATTTTGTTTGGAGGAGCTATGGGGGTGCTAA
Source organism: Taenioides sp. WSHXM2023 (assembly GCA_029959045.1). Lineage (NCBI taxonomy): Eukaryota > Metazoa > Chordata > Actinopteri > Gobiiformes > Gobiidae > Taenioides > Taenioides sp. WSHXM2023. Next base: position 27,004,184 of record CM057090.1, read on the forward strand.
GTTTTTCAATAGAGGTGCGCATACAGTTTAAATGTAGTTAGCCACTGTATGATTTATAAAACCTAATATAGAATTCTTTTTTATTGTACTCTCATTTTGAACACTGCGGCTGGGATTTGAACATTTTAGTCGATCCTGAATGTCCTATGAAAATGGGGCAAAAATCTCTGGGGGAGCTCAGGGGGTGCATTGGCCATTCCAGGGAGGCTAGTGCCCCCTCAATCCCCCCTGGCACTGGCCCTGGCAGCAGGGAAAAGTGCATGTTTTTCAACAGATTCTATTAACAATAAAACCAAGTGAACGAATGCAGGATAGATAAGCTACTACCAGACTTTGGGATTCCAGGAATGTCAATAAAAGCAAGGGAACGAGAGATGGAAGACTGATCAACCAGACAAGACAAGATTTTGAGACATTTCTAATAAAAAACTGTGACGCAGTTTATAATGGCCTAACTATTTATTCAATTTAATATTTTTTTCTGTTGTGTAGCCATGCCTTTTGAAAGTACAGCTTCTCAAGAAATGAGCAAAATGAATCCTTTTTTTGTCCAATCCCTGATAAACTCTTCAGAAACAAGGAGATAGCAGACGAGACGAGTGGCCAAAGTCCCTACAGGCATGTGCATCTGAATAATTCCAGCACCAGTCTGATGTTGTCAAAAAGTGCATTTACATGTGTTTTAGATGAGACTTGGTGCACTGGATTCATTCTCCTGACACACACAGGGAAACATTTGAGAGTGCAGTCTGACCAAATCGCTTCAGACGCTCAGTAAAGATTTAAACCATGTCTGTCCCAAGGATTCTGTCTCTTCTTCCTCCCTTTACTCTATCTCTTCTGCTCTCCTCTCACTCCCTTTCACTTTCTCATTCCCTTTTTCTGCCTCTCTGTGTCTCTCTATTCTTTGTCTGACTCATCTCTTCTCTCTCTCTTCTAATTGTCTCTCCCCCTCTCTCTCGTTCTCTATTTCCAATTCTCACTCCCCCCTCTTTCTTCTTTCTTTCCTTCCTCTCCCTCTCTCCCCATCACTGTGCCTCTCCCCCTTCGCTCTCTCTCTTGTTCGTTCCCCCATTCCTTTATCTCTGGCTCTCCTCTCCTCTAGTGACCTGTCCTTCTCTCTCGCTCCCTCCCTCCCTTCTCTCTCTTTCAACCTGCCCCCACCTCTCTCTCTCCCTCTTGCCTCTGTCTCCCTCTTTCTCTTTGTGTCCTCCTCCTCTCCTCTCCTCTCCCACTTTCTCTCCATGTCCTCCTCCTCCCCTCTCTCTCACCTCTCTTTCTCTCTTCTTACTCCTTTCCTCCCTGTCTGTCCCTCTTTCTGTTTACAACCTCCCCTCCACCTCTCCCTCGTCTCTCCCCCTCCCTCTCCATCCCTCCGTCCGTCTCGTGTGTTCATATAGGATACAGCTGAAATCGATAGCCCGCCTGGAGGAGCTCTGGAGGAGTGTGAGCTGGACGTGAATCTGGACATGAGCGAAGTGCACGCTGAAAACTGATGAGACAGACAGACAAAAGAAGAGAGAGACTACAAAGAGAAACAAACAGAAACATGGCCTCTTCCACAAACTTGGCATCAAATTGTTCTGTGAAATATGTTGCAGCGATTAAAGGCTTGTAGATTTTAAAGGTGCATTGCGCAACTTTTCTGGTGGAGGGTCCGTCGCCTGCTTGTTTCCATGGAGATGTTATTGCTTTGCCTGGAATGTTAAACACATTTATATATCATTTATTCATTATGGGTGTTTATAATTCTCTCTTCCACAGAGCTGACCTGTAATGTAGCCTATAGTTGTGTCCCTTGAGATAGATAGGTTTAATCTTTATTAAATAAGGCATTTCTATCTTCATGGAGACCAAACCAGACCAAGTTACAGGTCAGATCTGTGGAGAGACGGCCCCATTCACAGTCACAACACCTGTTTTTCGAGGTATTTTCGAGCTATAAAACTGCCTGTAATTTAATTATTATTATTATTTTTTTTTCTTCTATAAAAAAAAACGCCTACATGTAAGTGTGTGTTGTCTTCAGTGACTTTTTCAGTAGTTGGTGACATCACAAAAGACTGCCCTGATTACAGCCAATAGTAGGTGGTTGTAGCCAGGGATTCCTAGGAAAACTTTCTTCAGGTCGTGTCGGCACAAAGATGTACTGTGACAAAGACGTAGAAGTCACTTATTTAACATCGTACATCTTAAATTTTATGAGATTACAAAAAATACCACAAATCTCCACACTTTTACAACGAAAATGTACACACGATAAATACTGAACCCCAAAATATATTGTTCCAGTTTTCATATATTGACTAAGTCAATGTAGTAGTTATTGTGACAGACCTACTCATGAATACCTTAAGAGTGCGTTGCCTTTCCACAGATCTGACCTGTAACCTGGTTGGAGGAGAGATAATGAAATGCCATATCGTGGAACATTACAGGCAAAGCAATACCCTCTCCATGGCGAGAAGCTGCTGACAGACCCGTCTCCAACAGAACCTCCAAAAACTGATGTAATATGTGTAAGGAAGCTAGCAATGACAAAAATGTATGATTAAAACATATTTACTCTTTAATATTTCATAGTGTCCTTGCTTTTTCCGATCATGTAGGGCTAATAGCAACAGGGAAACTAAAGGTACATTCCAATGAGTGGATTATTCATTCATAAACCTCAAATATTGGCGAGTTACTTCATCTACGCCCGACCAAAGAACATGGAGTTCTTTCTGAGACCTCTCTGCTCCTGTCTGGTCAGTCAAAACTACAAGCTGACCTCAAAACCACCACACAACTAACAGCATCAAATAGTACTTACAGAGGTGGGTAGAGTAGCCAAAATTGTACTCAAGTAAGAGTAATGTTATTTCAAAATAATATTACTCAAGTGGTGGTCCAAGAAATTACTCAGCTAAGAGTAAAAAAGTATTTGGGAAGTACTACTACTGCTGATTTATAATTTGAAGTTAATGTCATTTGAAGGACTGTTAAGACCTGAAGGACAGAACATTAAAACGGCCCAGGAGCTAAGGATTTAACTTTTAATTTATTTTATTTTATAGATTGTATTGTTGATTTTTTCTTGTTGTTTTTTAAGAAATCATTCAAACCCCTCCCGTGCCCAAAGTAATAAAAAGTCATCAACAGAAAGTGCCACACCGGCCAACCAAAAAAAAAGCACGACTGGGCAGAGCCTTGGATAAACGGCCTTTACAGTATAAAGGCGCCGAACACCCACACAAATAAACCACAAAAACAGTTATGAAACTTATTACAAAAACATAACAACCAACAAAAATAGATGACGGTTCAAATAAACATAAGTGTACCCGCACCCGCATGAAATAATGCACAAAATCCGATATTTTCAAAGGACATACACAAAACCATATCTGAATGAGCGATGCAAGAAACACAATTGTTCAAATTATTTTATATTGTCAACGTAAACCTTTCTCTTACTCACAGTGGAAAAAGTAACCAAAACTTTTAAGAGTAAGTAAGAGTACTGTTACTTCAATAAAAATATTACTCAAGTAGGAGAAGTATGCTACAAGAAACAAGCTACAAGAATACTCTAAAACGTATAAGTTCTATAAAAAGTTACTTGAGTAAATGTAACCCAGCTTTGCTTATACGGATTTTTCTTAATTTGCCTAATTAACGAAACATGACACAAAGTAGAATGTTTTTAGCCTTATTTCGCCCTGATCCCCCTGTTCAAATCCTCTGGTTGATTTCTTTGGCTCGTACAGTTAAGTCTGTGCTGCTTAGACTTGTCCCAGTGCCAGTCCTCTGTCTCTCATTCTTTTGATTTATCCCTCACCTTTTTACACCCGGCTTTCCATAAAGGACACTGTCGCATTGATCTATTACCTCCATAATTGTCTTCCTATTTTTAATTAGTATTATTTTATGAGATATCGAAAATGTTACACGTTTGGCATTAGAGGAATCGTACTTCAACATTTACAGATATTGAGTCCAAGAAATGAGCTTATATTACTCTGCAGAAGAAGTAAATGGTGATAGAAGTTAAAGCTGCACTGTGTAACATTTTTGGTGGCGGGTACTTGTCGCCGTGGTGATGTTATTTTTTTAATAGCAGTTGCTTTTGGTGTTCAAAAATACCTTGAAACACATGCGTTCGTACTGTGAGCGGGCTCGTCTCTCCACAGATCTGACCACCAGGTTGTCTCCATGGAGATAACAAAATTTAAAGTCATTCGGTGGAACATTCTAAGCTAAGAAGTAACATCTCCATTCGAAAAGTCCCACAGTGCACCTTTAAAATATGAACACGGTCTCTGCCATTGTCCCATCGTTTAAAAATGCAGTTATATCTTTAAAAATCGTATCTTATTTCTTGTAAACCTATTTTTCTGTTTTATTGATCACAAAAATAAAAACATCCTGCGGAGTTAGACTATTGACAGTTGCTTTTCTGTATATTGAAATTATGACAAAATACAAAAAGACAATAACAAAATGAAAGCGCTTTTGTTCTAGACTTTATACAGACTTTTCAAACTCCTTCAAGAGAGCATACGTGCGTACATTCTCCACAGATCTGACCAGTAATTCGGCAGTACTCTGCTATAAGTTTTATGTCATTCTGTGACACATTCAAGGCTGAGCGTGAACAGACAAGCAGGTGGTGTATCCTTCATTAGAAAAGTTACACAGTGCACCTTTAAAATATGAATATGTCTGTTCCATTGTCCCATTGTTATAATTCACTGAGCAACAACTTCAAATAAAAATCAGTTGAATTGAGTTGATTTTTTGTTTTAATAGTTTTTTTATGCAATTTCTACACAACAACAAAAGTATGATGCCTGAAAACAACTCAGTATTTTTGTCCCCATAGAGATGCCATTGAGTTGCCTGAAATGTTCCACAGTGTGACATTAGACGTATCTATCTTGTATTTATTCAGTTATTTTTATTGTATTATTCAAAAACTGCATTGTGACTGTGAGTAACGCAGCTTGGTGGTCTTACCTTTTTGTCTCCATGGATATAGACGAGCATTCATGGCAAAGAAATAACATCTCCATGACAACAAGCAGGTGACAGACCCTCCACCAGAAAAGTTCCATAGTCCATCTTTAACCAGCCCAAGCCGTGCCCAGTACCAGACTCCCTTTAGCCTGTCTCGTAATGATGTAGCAGCCCGTGTGAGTCTAATAAACCCTGATGTGGTAAATATTTGGAGTGTGTTTGAGGAGAGAGGAGCTGACAGGAGCACAGCACACATCAAGACGCCATCAAAGTTTCAACACACAAACACACTGGCAAAGGGAGAGAAAGAGTCCACACCAGGGCTGTCAAAAGTATCACAACTCAGATACTAATCGATACTAAAACTTGTATCGAAACTAGATACTCATTTGTGCAGGTATCGAAACTAAACACAAAACAGACATGAACCTTTCCTGAATAGATTTAGAAGGATCTTGAGTTGTATAAAAGCACATAGTGGTGTGTCATGATATTAAAATTCAGAGGGCTTGATGCTTGATTGACAGGCGGATTAACCAATCAGAGAGACCCATATCTGTTTGCATCAAAAACCAACATGACGTACATATAAAAAAGGGGAAATAACATCAAGCGTATTTCTGTCGAATCAACAATGTTAGTATAAAACTCTTATCTGTCTCAAGTAAAAGAAGTGATATATTTTGTTCTGAATTATACGAGATTAAAATCAATTAAATCGTAGTACTTTCTTTTATTTACCATGTGGTTTTACATCTGTGTGATCCCTCGGTCGTCCAGGTAGGTTCCATAGTGGTTCATGGGTCTTTTACTTGTTCTGATACTGCTAAAAATACTCAGGAAAGGTTCATTTCTGTCCTGTGAATGTGACTTTTTTAGTATCAATACTTGCTCAAATGAGTATCTAGTTTCATCACTAGTTTTAGTATCGCTGCAGGACAATGTGAGGGGTCCCGGTAGGCAAATTTAAGATTCAAATTGTTAGAATTGCACCAAAATACAACTTGTTTGAAAGCTGTAGGTGCTGTCAGTTGTCATGTTCGAAGCTTTGCACAGTTCCTTTCTTAAATGAATTACTTTTTATATGGTGAGGGAAAAAAAGTGAAAATGGATCTTAATTGCCCCAAAAAATCAACTTGGAAATCTGTTTACTTATTAATTCATCTATTTAATCATTCAATACTTTTTTGTAATGGGGGGATTGTTAAAAAAATCTGAATCCTGCCCTAACATTTATGAGTATTTTTGAACGTTTTTGTTTTCTCGACCTGTTTGCTGGCTGTATCCCACATGAATCAGCTCCATCTGAGATCTGTGAAATAAATAATAAAAGGAGCCTCAGTGCGTTTGACCTTTGAGTTTAAAGTTTCAGGTTTTGGATTGAGACGACACTTCACTTAAAATAACATTGTTTTTTATAGATCTAGTTCTATATTGTATGGGCCAATCATCTTCGAATGGTCTACAAATGATCTACAGACTACTTTTAAACTTTAAAGAGGGGGTGTTTTACTTATTTTTACTTTTTATGGTGTATTTTTTATTGATTTGAAAACGCTCTATTCGCCCAAAACAAGGTATTCACAAGTTTTTTTGTTTTGTTTTTGATGCTTGTTTTTGAGTCTCTTTGCTCTCTGTCAATCCACGCTAAGTCACTTCTCCTTCAGAGCGTCATCACAACACAATCAGCGTGCATACCGCTAATGAAACCGCTGCACATCGCGTCAGGTTTGTCAAGTTGTTGTGCACAGTTTTGCATCATGTTTTTGTGTATTTATGGAGAATTGTCGGGTGGGAGCATGGGTTACGTTGGCTTGTGGGTGGAGGATTGGACAGAATCTTACAGCAAACCATAAGGAGAGTTGGAATAAAAACACTCCCTCTGTCTTATTTGTTTGTCAGCTCGTATCATAATGCATGTTAGAAAAATTGCAATTACACATTTTCCCAAATTGTTGAGCCCTAGTGGTTAAAATGAGCAGTGCGGGTATGAGCTACTGTCACGTTGTTCATTATTTAAGGATGTTGCTCCCAGTTCTTGTGACCTGCGATGAATAAGACATGGGTACAGGATCCACTCTCCTCCCACCAGCAATACTTATTACACACTGTATTTTTATCATGGACATGGCCATTGCTCAGTGAGGAGATTTGACTGATTTTGGGTATACTGGGTAGTGTCTGTGTACTCACTCACAAAGATAGCAGATGTTGATAACAGAGTAAGTTATAATGCTGAGCCAAAATAATATGAGGTCCAAGTCAGCTGGTACTCAGGGACTTCTACCAGATGAATATTTTAGTGTATTTATACTTATAATGTATTCAGTATAAGTCTTTTACAGGTTTTTAGGCATTTTTAGTCCAGGTGTAGGCATATAGAAGTGGACTAAGGGAGCGTGACGTCACCCATAGTGTTCAGCAGTCAAATAAAGCTGACCGAGGCTAGTAGATATAGGGGCGAATTTGGAGCCGAGTTCCATATTAGGAATAGGAACTGATTTACGGGCAAAATAGCGAAATAAAAACACCAGGATCATGTAAAACAGATTAAAACGAACATTTTAAGACTAAAATGATGAGTTTGATAGCAGCATTTGATGTTTTTCCAATACAAACTGAATTGGATGGAGATGTCCAAAAGCTCCATCCTTATATTTATATATACAGTCTGTGGTTTAGGGTTTAGGTCCATTAAACAAGACCTAATCGACTTTTTAGAGCTTTTACCCATGATATAGTTGTTTCCCCTCACTATTTACTCATGTTCAATATTTTTTGCTTGAGAATTAACACTTTTTGATCACAACTTTTTTCTTAAGTTGCTAAAATGTAACTGAGTCAACATAACTCCCCACTTCCCTCCTCTTTTGACGGGGGACACAGGAGCACCCAAGGGACTCCCACCCAGACAAAAGCAGAACATGCAAACTCCACTTTAAACCCTGGCACTTTGTTTACCGTTTGTCAAATGGCTGTTTAATATTCAGTGCACCATATGCCCGTGTCCGGCACAGACAGCAGCTACAGGTTGGCCAGTCCTAATTACCTCTCCACACCAGTTCAGATCTTAATTGTTTATGAAGTCACATGATCGGACTGGCTGGAGACTGGAGCCCAGAGTTTGGGGAGGGCATCTGAGGTCAGCGCTGTGCCTGTCAGGATCTGTCTAATTACCTCTTTGTCACTGGGAGCCTCACTACATCATTCTCTCTTTTAATTAAAATCTACACTGCGGTGATGTGGAGCAAACAGAGAAAAGAGGGATGGTTTTACTAAAAGGACAGAAGCCAATGAGGTTGTTAAAAGTAATAAAAATTAGATACTACTCGATACTAAAACTCGTATCGAATGTAGATATGCATTTGAGCAGGGACTGATACTAAAAAGTCACATTCACAGGACAGAAATTGATCTTTTCTGAATTTAAAGCTTTAGAATAATCTTGAGCTGTTGAGTTTATTCCTTTGTATCTAAATTGAGTGAAATTTTAGTATTGTCACAGTGGTATGACCGCCTCCTAGTGAGAAGATAACAGGTTGGATTTCCAGATAAAATCTTGGATTACAAAGGATTAATTAATGATGACCAACAGGCCAAGCACTATGTCACATCTTTGCAGAGTAAGGAAGAAATGCAAGAGAAGCTTAATGCCATATTGTGGAACATTCATGAGGCAAGTTGAAGGTGGTCCCTTTAGCAGAAATGTTACATAGTGCACGTAGTGGTGGGATTTAAAGCCTCACTACTTTTGAGCCAAAAATAAGTAATAGGTTGATAATAAAAACATATTATCTGAAAACAGAAAGACACGAGTGCTTTCTGTGAGCTCTGAACCATACTGATGCTCTGGAGTACCGTTTCCATGGAGCTGCAATTGAAAATCAGATACTAATCGATATTAAAACTAGTATACTAAACCTGGACACAATTTGACCCTTACATTATTAAGAGCACATGGTATGATAAACACACCATTCATTTGTGTTGAAAATAACAATATTGTCTAAAAAGAGCTTTTAAAATGATCATTTGGGTATCAAAATCAGTATCAAGTTTATTCTATAGTATCGGAATAAGAAAAAGACCAATGTATCGATTAGCCAATATGCCGGGCCGATATTATGTATCAGCTATCCGCCTTATATCTCCAGCACAGGACGATATTTAGTTTAGGCCGACCTGCTGCCTAAAGAGTACAAATAAAACTTTATTTGAACACTTGTGCAAAAAAGATAACTGCACAACAGCTACACAGCTCTCTTACAAGTTTGTTTTTAAAAATGCCTGTGTGTGAGTTTTTTGGGGAAAATAAATATCTGACCGAAAAATGTTGGCCCAAAAACATCCTTATCTGTCATCAGTTTCTGTAAATACTAAACAAACGGCATCTGCATTGGCCATGAAAAAAAAAAACATATTGAAATCAAGTTTCAAGAAATCGAATATTGTGACAACACTATCTTCAGCAAACTCGCTTCTCCTTCGCACTCCTTTCCTTATATATTATTATTCCATATATATTTTATAATCTAAATAAAATTATCACAGATTTTGGTCGACTGAGACACCATCTACCGATTAATCGACTCTAAAGCACTCCAGCCCTGCAGCTACATGCCCGTGGTAGTAAAGGTTTGATGAAGTGCGTATAAATGACCAAAATGTTATGATTAAATAAAAACTCTGCTCATTTAAAAGCTCCTCTCACTTTTTGATGGATAAACCTGTTCCATATTAATCCTCTGGTGTTATTGATGCGTGTGCTGTCAGGGATCATCACCTCTTGACTCGCGGTTCAGCCTCGATCCTTTCTCCAACAGGAAATGAACAGGTCCACACCCATTTATGGCATTTATATTAATGTCTTTATCAGTATTCACAATCCCAGAAGCCATCTCCCTGCCAGTTAAAAATGCATCCAAAATGCGGCAGATGCCAAGTGAGTAAGATTTTGAATTTCAGTTTAGAAAGATGTGAGTAAAATAAATAAAATATGTCTATAAAACTATTAACGGGCCTATATTGCGTACATTTTTTAAATCAATGTTATAATGTTATTTCCTCATCCAAAACATATCACATGTTTAACACACAAATCTTACATATTAAGGCTGAGTTCTTCACTCAAACTGAAAACACTTTGACGTCATTTAATGGTGATACAGGAAGTGCTCCACTGTGTTTTTAAACTCTATGCACCTTCACTAGAATCATTCACATATTTCAGATCTGTAATTGCCTAACAGGATTGTGTGTTTGAGTGCATATTGTAAACAACCCCAAATATGAACAGATAAACTAATACCTGAATCCCATGCATTTTAGATGTTGTAAAGGTCTAAACTACAGGTACAAGATTTTTCAATATTAAGACTGGACATTCCATTATCTAAATAGCTGCTTCTTTTGTGATTTGATAAATGCACCAACTTAAATTTCAAAATGATTAATATTTGACATATAAACTTCTTCACTCCTCCGTGTACCAGAGGATATTGTGGACTTTCTGCTGCAATTTCAACAAAAAGTAAAAAAAAAAAAAAAGTACATATTTTTAAAAGTCATGTTTGTTCTAGTGCTTTGTAGAGTAAAGCAGTTCAGCTAAAATACAGCTGTTAATTTGAACACTACATGGTGGAACAGAGCATTCATTTTAAGCATTGAAGATATATTTAATAAATGAATGAATCATTGCATTTATATAGCACCTTTCATGACACCCAAAGGGCTTTACAGAGCATTATTCATTCACTCCACACTCGGTGGTGACTAATACTATAGCCACAGCTGCCCTGGGGCACACTGACGGCCAATCTATGCCATCGACCCCTCCGACCACCGCCAATCACTCACTCACACTCCTCTTTTTTACTTGGCAATGTGGGTGAACTGTCTTGCCTAAGGACACAACAACAGTTGTTTTTTTTTTGACACTGGTACCACCGTGGAACCTGATTTTCCCAGCGCTCTCCCATCCAAGTATTGACAAACTAATAACACAGGTTTACTCAAGCATGTGTGAATGAAACAAAACACAACTCCAGGTCTGTTTTTGATGAGGTAACAACATTATAACATGGCTTAAAGATCACAAGAGTCAATTTTGCATAAAATAGAACCGTTAATGTAAAAACAATTAAAATGATGGTGAATAAAGATTAAACATCAAACAAATTACGCTAAATACAACTTGGAGAGGGTAAATGAGAAGGGGAAACAACTATAACTGGTTAATAACCACAGTATGTCAGTTTTACACAATATGTCTAACCATGACAGCTTTTTCCAAATTGTCCAGAAAGTACAACCAAGAACCAGCCACCTTTGCTCTCTCCTCTGTGCTGTATAATTGCGCTGGATAATAGACTTTGTGAAATGAGCATAAGTTTATAATGACCGCAGTAATCAGCATTCACCTTGTGGAGAGGAGAAGCCCCAACACAATGGCTCCTAAACAGATCCACCAAAAGGACTCATTATCAGGAGTTATGTAACGTATGTACCACCATTACTTTGTCCAGGCAGTCCAAAGTGTGGATCAAATCAACGGTTCAACAAAGCAGTCTCCAATACACCAGTGACAACCTCATACAGGGGTTAGTGATACTAAAATTCAAACTTGATTTTGATACTAAGGAATAGACTTATATACCAAACCCACAATGAGAATTTAAAACACTCTTTCTTTAGACTTTTGTTTTTAGCTTTCTTCTATGTTATAACATTGTTCCCTCATCAAAACATGCCTGAAGAGTTCTTAAATGTCATCCACGCATGTTTGAGTACCTTCACAATATCTCATGGGCTCCTGTACACACCCATGCTCCCACACGACTATTCTCCATAAATATACAAAAACATGATACAAAACTGTGCACAACAACTTTACAAACCCGATGTGATGTGCAGTAGTTTCATTAGGAGGATGTACGCTGATTGTGATGTGATAAAGCTCTGACTTAACACAGGAAGTAATAGGAGGGGAGACTAAAAAATAATCAAAAATAAACTTATAAAATATGTTATACAAGAATCTCATGCATTTCAGAACATGTTTGTAGTCTGCGATTCATATTTGACATTTTAAAAAAAAATATTGTGTATTTAAGTTAACAATTTTGGTCTCAGTATTTATGTTTTTGCTGTAATTGTAGCACTGCTTTTTGGAACTATGGATTCTCAAAAATGCAACTCACAGCGCTTTTTTATCCCACCCTAATTCAAACACACAAGATATTATTTCCTTTTCTTTTACGAATTTCTGGCGATACTGTGGAACATTTTAGGCACATCCCCATGGAGACAAGCAGCTGACGGACCCTCCAACAGGTAAGCTACACATCTTTAAATAATCCTTTGTCCAATTTCAATCTCCAAATCAGTTCATACTTATAATACTATTTCAGTGGACACTTACTTCAAAATATTACTCAAATAAAAATGTTACGTGACAAATAATAAAAAATAGAACCTGAAATGTATAATTGAAAAAATCAATGATGTAAAAATACAGAAAGTAGCAACAGAATTCCTTGGTCTTTTTCTTAGCGGAGTGCATCTTTGTTGTAAATAGATCAGCACATGTAAACCAGCCCTGACGGCAGCTTCTTTGTGTCTCTCACATTAAAATGTATGCTTTTGGTCACATCGTTCTAACAGCAGAAGGAAATTCAGTAGTTATCTCTACAGTCATACCAGTATTTAGTTTGAATTTTTTTTGCTCTCTAGGAAGAATCTATTATCCACTATTCAAATCTCGTATTTTCAATTTGGGAAACACTGAGGGTGCGCTCACACTTCTTTTTTGGACCTAGTTTTGAAAAGAGTCGTCAAAATGTAGACTTGGTTTTGGCCCTGCTCTGGCCCTGGTTTAGTCCTGCTCTAGTCCTGGTTTAGTCCAGGTCTCATCCGGCCATGGCAAATCTAAACTCATATCTCTGGGTATTTAAAAAAAAAAAAACATTCCAGTGTATGAGTCTGGTCTCCACTAGAGCTGCAGCATTTTCACCTCCGATACCGATGCTAAAGCTACACATATCTGCCAATCCAATATCAACCGATACCAGTGCAGATTTCCTTTAAAACACAATTAAAATAACACAAAACTGATCCAAATGTGTAACATTGCTGTTATTTATCTCTTAAGAAACTACAGAACAGCTTTGTGTAAATAATAGTTCAAACATTGTGAGACTTTCTGGCTATGACCAGTAAATTGTCTTTTTACATTGTTGTATATGTTCAATCAGGATATTGAATGAATCGATATTTGGAAACCGATATCCGATCCAGCAAATTTTTCAGTATCGGCATACGTGTGTTTATTTCAGTGACGCATGTAAAACAAAGAATCTTGGTCACCGTCATTTACAAATAAAAATACTCTCACCTTTCTTTTTTCCACATAAGCAGCGATATTTTTTTTTCCTATGAACACACCATCCGCGTCTCTGATTGGCTAATCCACCCGTCAATCATGGCCATCCAAAAACAGGAAGATTCACCGGTGACTCACATGTTTGTTAAGTATAGAAGAAGAAGAAGTATGTCTGCTAAAACCGGAGTCTGAATCAGCTCTGAATACTCCGGAGACAGGATGTTTTTAGTCTTTGAGAACACGGTATGACAGTAGTACAGTATGTGGGTGGGTATTTATCATTTAATATTTTAAGGTTAAAGTTTGGCAAGTAGTGACTACGGTTCAGGTTAGGCTCAGTTTCCAGTAAATGAAGTCAATGTCCTCAAAACATAGACAAAGGTAAGAAGTTTCAAGTGTTACGTTTTGTATCACGAAAGTATTTTTTGGGCACAATAAGTAAACTGAAATTAGAAAAAAAAAACCTACTTGCCATCATTTTGAATTCATAACAACTAAACTGTTACTTAAACCATGTCAAACGTCAACTTCTTTGTGCGTTTCAAAAAATTCCGATATGAAGAATTTTGTGTTGTTGTGAAATATTTTGATACCAATTATTCTGTGCAGCCTGCCAAAAAGGATGGGATGTGTGTGTGTGTGTGTGTGTGTGTGTGTGTGTGTGTGTGTGTGTGTGTGTGTGTGTGTGTGTGTGTGTGTGTAAAAAAACAGACATTTTCACATAAAAACCTCTTAAGTACCTTGATACATGTTGAAGTCAGTGATCAAGGAATAGGCTACTATAAAAAATACACAGTAAAATGTGTTAAAAATATACATATACTACATACTTGAAATATGTTTTTAAAATATCTAATGAATATTTTTTTCCTGACAAAAATGTGTTCTATATTGCCTTATTTTTTCTCTTATTTTTTAAAATTTTTCAATACATTCATACATAATTCACAAATTTGTCTTGAAATCTGTTATGTAATCTGCTACCAAGGTCTAGAAAAAATTATGTAAACTTCAAAACTACTCCAACCTGAAGTTGCTCGAGTTATTTTAACGAACTCTATTGCTGATTTTGGAAAATTTTAATTTGTCAGAAATCCATTTAAAAAAACGACCAATTACCCAGACACCTTTGAGAAAAAAGTCTGGTGGTCAGGCAGCACCTCACTGGGAATAAATATGTGTAAATTTCGTTAAACTTTGATGTGGTTGCGTCCTTCTATGGGGTACGTCGTGTTCAAGAGTCAGTCATATTTAATTTATCACAACACGCAATCCTCCATACTGCAGTAAACTGACCACACAAGACCTGTAAACACTTGAAATGCATGAAAACTTTGACTCCAATGTCAAAATGTCCCATGGGTTTTTAAGAATGTAATATGGTCAGTATATGTATTCTTAAATTTGTTTTTCTCCATCACAGTATGCCATTAAACCTTTCTATCTTCATGGAGACCGAACCAGACTGGTTACAGGTGAGATCTGTGGAGTGGCAACCCCAGTCATAGTAAGAATGCCTTTTTTTTTTTTTTTTTTTTTGGTATTTTTGAGCTGTCAAACCATAAATGTAAGGTAGAGCTGTTTAATGTCATACTGTGGAACATTCCAGGCAGAGCAATGACATCTCCATAGAAACAAGCAGGTGACAGAACCACAACCAAAAAGTTACACAGTGCACCTTTAATGTCCTCCATGTGTTACTGCTATAAACTGAACCAGCCCTTTAAATCTACATAAATATGGTTTAAGTGTAATGCCAAAATGTCCCGTGGGGTTTAACGTATATAATGTAATATAGATATCGTAAGAAATATATTTCTGAAATTATATTAAGGTCCTGGGTTGACCGAAAACTGATGAGACCTTGACGACCATCAAAACTGAACGCTGCAATAATTTAAAAATACGTGTCAACATGGAAATAATTTACCAAAATAAATTATAATTAAAAAAATGCATTTAACTGAAGAATGTACTTGTGTAGTGTCATGAGCAAATTCTGAACCAGTTGAGAAATCATTATCATCACCAAACAGAAAGACACGGGGCAAGAAAAATATTTACGGATATTTTTGAAATTGTGTAATTTGGCTGGTGGAAACATTTTAATCAAAAAACTGCTTGAGTTTCTGAACTATACTTACAACAAATATCAGAACAGACACAGAATTACAAGAAACAACATCGCAACTCTAAAAATAGAACTGTGTGTGTGTGTGTGTGTGTGTGTGTGTGTGTGTGTGTGTGTGTGTGTGCGTGCGTGCGTGCGTGCGTGTGTGTGTAAAAAACTATATAAATATAGAAATAAAATAAATCAGCAATGTCATACAATATTATCAATTGGCAAGTTTTTTGTTTGTTTTTTTAACAGTAAAATCTTGGTGTATAAACTATGTGTTATATATATTAAAAAAAATGTTTCAATAACAATTCTACAAAATTAAAATGTAGATTAAATTTAGACTAGAAGGTTTTAGAAAAGAATTTAGAATGGAAGGTTTTTACAAGTATAACAAACTCAGTGGCAAGTTTAAGTAACAACGTACAATCCAATCTTTATCGACACATTTGCAAATCAAACACTTTTAAAAATTAAATCAAATACCATTTAGTGAGATGTCAATAGCAGTACTTTCAGACGTCCCACCCATCAATGTACTAAAAATACACTAAAAGTACTTCAAGTTTTGTGTATAAGCTTGTTTTTTATTGTTGTTGTTGTTGTTTTTTTGTGTTCATTTTAAGCACCAGTGATATTACTTCTGAATTATTCTTAGCAATACTGTGTCGCGTATGGAAGCAAGTACAGTACACTCACGAGGCAAGTGAAAATACTACAGGTCCGGATAGAAGTACTTCATGGATCAGATGTACTGCTATACTACAGTTTGTCTATTTTGTCTGTTCCTACACGAATAAACTAAATAAATAAGTAAGAAACTCTATAGCATGAGAACTCTTTTTCACTACTTTGAACTGAACTTACTGTATACTATTTGCTCTGGAAAAAACAACTTTATATTTAAGTATTTAAGTAAAGATACGAGCTTGGTAAAAAGTATGAAAAGCTTGTATATGTTACTACTACTTTTGTATATTTTCAGCAATTCAACTTCACCTGTTGATACAATTGTTGGTTACAAATATGACCGACCAAAAGGACAATTTTATCAAAGCACGATCCAAAAAAGTGACTCAATCAGCTCCTGTTTATCGATCCATTCTCACAACATTTAGGCAACTGAAGAAATCCAAGTTTGCGTTAACTTTATCACGTCAAATTCAGCCGAAAACCGAACCCAAGCGGAAAGCGCACCTCCTACAACGCGCGTTAAATGGCTCCAATCAACTACGACCAATCAACACTCAACTCCCATTAAACTCAATTAAGCCAATCAACGGGCGCCTTTCCCACGCGTGCACGTCCCAAACCACACCGTAGCAGTTGCAGCAGGTTGAACGGAGGATGGAAAGCAGGAAATCTATTAAAAGTGCTTTTACCTTGCGTTGGCTCCGCTGAGGAACCCCAAAACGCGCGCGTGTGTGTCCCGTGATGCTCCGCGCTCCCCTCTCGCGCTTCCCTCTCTCGGCTCGTGCGCGTAATTTCAGTTTGCGTGTGCGTGCGTGGCCGTGGCCGTGTGCGAACGGTGAGAACAGGCGGTACGTCGGTGTGTGGATGTAGTCTGCGTGAAGAAGCGCCGGAGTGGTTCTGAAGTGAGAGCGCGCGCTGTCTGTCTCCCCCCTCCTCCCCTTCTCTCCTTCTCTCCTTCCCTCCTTCTCTCTCTCTTTCTCTCCCCTTCGCGCGCGCGGTTTAACCCTTGTTGAACCAAACACGAGAAGAAGTGACCAGCGCGCGCGGAGTGGAGAGGAGCATCCATCTTTTATGCGTCGGCGCGCGCGGAATCTTACGGCGTTTCTTGGAAAAGCTCCAAGGGAACGCGACGGGAGAGTTCTGAGAAGTGGAGGAAACAGCGCACGCATGGTACTGTCGAGTCAAATGTGTACAAGTTACATGCTGAGAAATACAAACTGAAACTTAAAATAAACTTCTGTAATGGTGCATACACTCATGGAGATCCGAGATGTTCTCATACATTTTGAAGAGCTGAAATTAAATTTGTATTAAAATTTGTATTAAATAGAATCAAAGGTTTTTGAATTACACGTTTGAAGATACACGTTTTTGGAGAGTACGGAAGTATAAACAACAGTTTTTGGGGTTTTTTAAATATAATAATTCATTCATTTTTGCAAAACATTCTGAAATAAACATGTTCAAGTTCAATAGAAGACAGACATGTTAAAATATAAAAACTATTAAGGCTACATATTTTGCCATACACTGATGTGATGATGCAAAAAAAAAAAAAAAAAAAAGTTAAAAAAAATATTGAGTTGAGATTTTCTAATTGGAAGATGGAGCAAATTACAGGTAAAATTGTAAAACAGCCTCAAAACTACTTTGAATGTACATGTTTTGGAAAGTTCAAAAGGAGAAAAAAGCATGATATTTACTTTTTACAATTCAACTTGGGGTGATGTGTGTACTAATGTAAACACACACACAAAGCAGTAGTTTATGCAACTGTACCGAGGGCTGTCATTATTAGTCCAATTTTCTGTTTTTGTGTGTGTTCAAGTTTATAATGGACAAATAAGACCGCTTCAAGAGCTCATTTTGCACTATTTTCCAATCTGTGTTATAATGTTGTACCTGGAGTTGTGTTTTGTTTCATTCACACATATTTAACACACAAATCCTGCATATTTAGGCTGCGTTCTTCTCACTAACTGGAAACACTGTCATGGGGTAATACAGGAAGTTCTCCACTGTGTTTTTAAACTCCATACACAGTCATTAGAATCATTTGGATAATTTTAGCCCTGGAATTGCCGATGAAAAGTAGCTCATGACATCACAAGGTGGAGCAGAGTATTTTGAGCTTTGGAGATGCAGACAGACTAATAATAAAAGATTACTCCAACATGTGTGAATGAAACAAAACAACTCCAGGTTTTTTTTTTGTTTTTTTTTTATTAGGTAACATTATAACAGGATTTAAAGCTCACAAGAATCAATTTTGCGTAATATAAAACCTTTAAGGATCATGAACATAAAATCAGGACTATTTAATAGAAAAAAATCATCATATTTCTTCGTCTAAAACAGACCCAAGCCAATCATTAATGACTCGAAATGATTTGATCTTGTGATTCAAATTTAATTCACCGCACAACCTTATAACAGTATAACAATTTAAAAAAAAAGAAATTCAAACAGTCAAAGATTTTAGCATGAACACCGCATCTTCTTGTGACATTTCCACTGTGCAAATTCCACACTCTTTTCCAAGTTTCGCTCCAGAAATAAACCGCACATTTTTTGACAGACCCGATTCTTTATTTCTCCTCCGCTCGGGTCATTTGTTCAAACAGGATCTCTCCGTCACTGCAGCTCGTCTCTTACATTATAAAAAATGAGACAATCAAAGTGCTTCATTGAATATTGCGTCACACTTCCTGGAACACAAACTGGATTCAGCACATTTTGGGGAAACACAAATGATCACGCTAAAGACTTTTATCAAGATGGATTTAGACCAGCACGTTTGCAATTCATTTAAGTGAAGAATGCGCCACAAAAGACTAGAATTCCTAATATTTGTCTCAGTTTGAGTGGCTTTGACTTGTTTAACTTGTCTAGATTATGACCACAAGATTAATTGTTGTAAAAAATGGAAATTGGAGTTTGAATTGTGAGGTAATGTAATTGGGTTTGTAAACAACAGTGTCTCTGTCTCTATAAACATATTCTGAAATACATGGGGGGTTTGTATTGCTGTAGTAGTTCACATTTCAGACTTCTCGCGAATGTTATTGTTTCTGATTTATAAGTTTAAAAATAAAAAATCAGATACAAATTTATACTAAAACAGAATGAGTTTGAGCTGTTTCAGAACTATATAAGTAGTTCTTTTTTGTGCTATCAAAATCAGTATAGAGCATTGAGAATTGTGGGGGTTTTTTGTTTTGTTTTTTTAGGTTTTTTTGTTTTTTTTTTTCTAAATGTAGTATCATGACAATACAACTGCATTTGTGTATTTTTTTCTTTGTTTCTGAAATTGTTTTTAGAATGGTTTTGAGCTGTATCAGAACTATGTAAGCACGATAATTGTGTGGTACTTTCTATAGTTTTGTTTTGGGTTTTTTTGTGATATCAAAATCAGTATTGAGCATCAAAATAAATATGCCTTGTTGAGTTTTTTTTCTAAATTCAGTATTGCAATAACTATATTCTGCTTGGGAAGTGAATCTTTTCTGTTGTTGCAAATCGGACGTCAATACAATTGCAATTATGTCTTTTTTTTTTTCTGAAATTGTTCCACATACGTTATATAATTATAAGCTTGGATCATTTGACTTATTTTAATTCATCTGAATGTGTTTGTTTTAAAAGTCAAGTATTCAAGAATCAACAACTGAAGAAAAACAAATTAGCCAAATATTATACAACATTTTGAATTTGAACTCCCAGTATTTACAGTATGTGAGAACAAACCCTGTCAAACTCACACAACAAAATTCAACTTTTTAAACGAAAAGGTAAAAAAAACCACAAAAAAAAAAAAAAACGAATTGCTTTCTGTGACATGGTGAAATAGTGGTGGGATCATTTCAGTTCCCATGGCTCTGATTTGAAATTTAAGACATTTATTTGTGAGGTTTCCGGTACGAGTTTTTGTGTTGTTGGGGCCACTGGGAGACGTAGTGAAAAGCACCATCTACTTTCAATCGCACAGCGTAGCACCCGTTTTCCTCAGGGCATTATGTTTGTGCAAAAAGTAATACAAGAAAAATATTGTTTGATTTTTCAGAGTCTGGGAGCAAAGAGGCGAAGCTACAGTTACCTTAAGCACAATGGAGTTTCAGCATGGAGCTGTTTTAAACTGGGCTTTAGGTTGTTTGTTGTTTGTGTAGGTAGATGGGCACGTTCTTGGTGTATTTATTGCTATTTCAAATACAATACACATGTTCCCATTTCTACATTACTGAAGCAATATGTCATCAGCTACTGTATGTTAATATTTTTGGGTCAAATGCGGAGGACAAATTTCCCTATGGGGAAAATAGAGTACATCTCCTTCCTTTCTTTCTTCTTTCTGCTCTCACATGTGAAATAACACTTGAAAAATTAAATCTAATAAAAATGTAAAGGATGTTAACATAAGCGATAAGAGATAAAAGTCAAATTAGTAAAAAAAAAAAAAAAAAAAAAAAACGACTGGATTGTATTCAAGTTACACTATGTTAAATGATCAGTTTCATTCATTCATTTCATTTTTTTCCCTTCTAGGCTGAAAGGGCATCTGGTGTAAAAAAAAAAAAAAAAAAAAAAAAAAAAGTAGGCTTTTAGTTTTATAATCCTTGATATATTTAGATGCCTAAAAATGTTCATTAATTAAAGAAAAAAAAAATAATGTTTGTAATAAAATAAAATAATAATGACAATGCATTTTATGTATTTTATTTCTCACATATGACATTATTATAAAACTGTGTTCAAAAAAGTATTTAGTAGTATACATTTTTGCTGGTTATGACTGGAAGGGCACCTGGTGTACACAAAAAAAAATACACTAATTTAAAATGTTTCTTCCCATTGGCTCTGGAAAAGCAATTGAAATAGTTTTGGTAATTTGCTCACTGTTCTGCTAAGATATTAAAATGAAATGGCAGACTCAGCTCTTGGCAAATATTGTGTTTTCAGTAACTAGAAAATCAGTCATTGAAAACAGATCAAAAACAAACATCTCCTGTTTTGAGTGTGTTCAGCCAAGGCCGCAGAAGCCTGGAAACTGATTTAAGAACACCTCATATTATCACAACACAGTACTCCCTATAAACACATCATTCTCAATAAACATACTCAAAGGTTTTTCTTGTATGTTAGTAAACTAGTTAATAAAGTGTAAAGTAAAGGATTAGACACAGACACATTCAGACTCATTTTCAACGCAAAAGAATATTGGAAAAATAGCCCCAAAAAAATAAAAATAAATGAACACTTGCCGCTTAATGGTGTACTCTAACTTTTCCATATGGGGTTCGTCACCTGCTTGTTTCTATGGAGATGTCATTGCGCTGCCTGGAATGTTCCACAGTATGACTTTAAACAACTCTGCCTTACATGTATTCAATTACAGGTGTTTTTATATTTCAAAAATACCTAGAAAAGCAAGCATTCCACAGATCTGACCTGTAACTTGGTCTGGTTTGGTCTCCATGAAGATAGAAAGTTTTAATACTACACTCTGAAACATTCCAGAGACAAAGCAATAACATTTTGATGGAGAAAAGCATTTGACGGACCCGCCACCAGAAAAGCTACACAATGCATCTTTAAAGAACACATTTTTTTTTTTTTCAGCTTTTAACCATGTTAGAATAGTGCTCCCTCATTAAAAACATACCTGGAGTTGTATTTCATGTCGTTCACGCTGATTTAATTTGTCCTCTGTGCCTCCCCAAACTCACACTGTTTGAAATTTCCCAGGACTGTAACGTCATAGATAAAAGTCCTGCACTGTTTTTAAATCCATAAATCTCAAAATGTTTCTTACTTCTCAGTTTAATTGTTTTCACTGCGGTAATTCCCTCTGCTGCCAGTAGATCAGCAGATGTCATGCACCATCAGATTAAAGTATATTAAGCAGTGTTTTGTTTTGTTTTTTAGACATTGTTTTAAGGTAAAGGTACTCAAGACCATGTTCAAAATAAAAAATAAATAAATAAAAAATACAGATAATACATAATATTTGTTCTTTAACATTATAATTGGTAATGTATTTAGCTTTGAAATAGTCATAATGAGTTTGATGAAGTTTCATGGACTTTAAAAACGCAGAGGAGCTTAATATGGGAACATTATAGTTAATTTATCACTGTGTACTCTGTATGGGGTGAATGACTAATGTCTGTGAAAAGCGCTATATAAATAAAACCTTACTTATTTACTGTGTAGATGCCTTAACTGTGGCTTAAATGTTTCGTTCAGCACCACGGACAGCTCCCACTAAACACTGCTCTGTGTAGGTTTGGCTCAAGAGAAAGGTTTCCATATCATAACCTGGAAAAAAACATTATTACCCTGACGAAAGTGTGTGGAAACAGCTCCAATATTTACAACAAATGAAATCCAACGCAACAGTCGGTGAAATGTCCGACCTGCAAAAGTTTTATAAGAGAGAAAGTTTTAATAAAGAAGATGTCAAAGTTTGCTTTTATTCTTTCCCATTTTCACCTTTTTGAACTACAAATAGCAGGCTTTTATATTCTTCTTCTTCTGAAAACAAAAACAAGCAATAAAACAACATTATTTTACATTAGACATTTTTTCCGTAAACATCAAACAGTTCAATTAGCAACAAAACTGAGTAAATAAATGAAAATATGTTCAAATAGAGAATTGTAGAAAGCAAAATGTGTTCTTTTTTCATTTATTTTCTTGAATTGAACTGCACATACATAACTGTTGTATTTAAGGTGTCACCCAATAGTAATTAGTTAAATCCTACATAACTGAAATGTTTGTGTCAAAATAACAACAATTATTAAAAATCGTGTCACAGATTTTATATACATTTTTTCAGTTCTGGTGAAGGTGCGAACAGTGTGTGATGTTAATGGATTTTTCCTGGAGCACGTGAACGCCTTGTGGTGTCTGAAAATGAAGTGAGAGGAGAAGAGGTGGGCACGCAAATCCTGCACATTTAGGCAAAGTTCTTCTCTCGCACTGAAAACACTGTTCCACCTTGTGATGTCATGTGGTAATACAGGAAGTGCTCCACTGTGTTTTAAACTCCATGCACTTTTACTTGAATCATTTGGGTAATTTCAGCCTGAACTAAAGGTAAAATGTAGCTGTTAACTTGAAAACTACCACTTTATAACATCACAAGGTGGAACGGAGCATTTTGAGCTTTGGAGATGTAGAAAAACTAATAATAAAGTATTACTTAAACATGTGTGAATGAAACAAAACACAACTCCAGGTCTGTTTTTGATGAGATAACAATACAACACGACTAAAAGCTCACGAGTCAATTCTGCGTAATGAAGGCCCACAATACTTCTTCAAATAGAGATCCGTTTTTTGTTTGTTTGTTTGTTTGTTTGTTTTTTCTCATCCATTCTTCAATCACAAAGTCAATCACAAATGAGCTCTTTGGGCCTAATTTACAATATGAAATTTCAAAGACTTAATATAACTTGATTAAGAAAGTTATTGATTAATTCTGTTAAAACGAACAAACATCATTAGCAATCCTTTGAGCTTCAGCTGCTACTGTGCATCCCCGGTTTGTCATCCCCGCTCGCCGCTAGCCAAAACGCTACCAACGCCTTACTTTGACAACAATACCCCTATGACACATAACGCCATCTGCTAACCCGAGCTAACATGCTAACACCGGGCTAGTATTCGCGCGGGGAGCTACTACTATGTTTTTTAATATTTAGCTAGGGGTAGGAGTGGGAGACGCAATGGGTGAAAACTGCCCGGCTGGGATTTGTAGTGCGTCTACGGAAATATAAAATAATGCAGCGCAAAGGCGTCGAGAGCGCTTAGTTTTGGGGAGGTCGAAAATAAATAAAAATTAAATAAATAATACAAAAAACACACGCAGGCGTTCAATTTTGCGCTTAATGAAAAACGGTAACTCATAAATATAGTGGAGGGAGCGCAGGTAGGTTTTGGGAGATGTGGAGTGGAGGAAAAGGAGGAAGAGGAGGAGGAGGAATAATCAGGTGTAAGTGTTCCACGGTGAGTCGTTATGGAGACTCGCGATGGGTCCGGTATGAGCGTCTGTGGAGCGGAGAGCATGCTGCGTTTATTAAAAATATAACGGCCCGATTAGACTCATTAGCTTATTGCACACGCTAACAAAGAGAGGACGCGAGTGAAGGCGGAGACGACATAAAGAAAGAAAGAAAGAAAGAAGTCTACTTTGAGTTGTCTGTGGTGTTATCAAATGTGGGTAAAGTAGCAAAGAAAATAGTAGTACTCATGTAAAAGTATTGTTCCAAGGAATTAAGTAAGACTAAAGAAGTATTTGGGAAAACTACACTCAAATGAGTAACTGTCACTACATAACATCTGATTTATAATTTTAGTTTTGTAATTTGAACACATTAAATAATGCAAAAAAAAAAAAAAAAAACTTGGAGGATAGACATAAAACAAGAAAACGAGAAATCCTAAATGATATCTGAAGAAGCAATGCAAGAAACACAAATGTTCAAAATCATTTCTTTTTCAACATAAAGTTTTTGTCATTTGTACTTACTCACTGTGAAAAGAGGAACCAAAACTTTTACTCAAGAGCACTGTTACTTCAATAAAAATGTAATCCTTTTTATTAGCTGTAAGAGTCCGTGCAACGCTCAGCCCACATGTTCACGTGACATGCACCATAAATACGCAATAGCATCATACAACACTATACACTACAACTTTACAAAGCAGAAGCGATGTGCAGTAGTTTCATTAGCGAAATGCACGCCTATTGTAATGTAATAGCGCTCTGAAGGGGGAGTGACACGGAGAGCAAAGAGAGGGGGTACTCAGAGCATCAAAAATGAAAGTGAAACATTGTTTTCGGCGAATACAGCATTTTCAAAACAACAAAATGTAACATGGTGATCTAAATATATTATGTGTTAGCAGTTAATACACCATAGAAGTCAAATACCGTCTCATTAACCTACTTAACTGAACTCCAACTTCCTTTTCCCTGACCTTACCATGACCCAGAGCATCATGGGAGCTTGCATTTGACCTGTAAATAATAAAACTACCACCTCCTCGTTTCCTAGTGCCTCGTAGCCTAGTGCGATGATTAAATATCACACGCACACAGTCAGAGTCCATGTTAAGTAGTGAGGGACCGGGGCTGCCCTCAGCTCATAAAGACCAATGTAACAAGCACAGACAGTGGTACATGTAATAAGTCTGACGATCACAGAGGCTTCGACGGCGTACTCCTGACGGCTGTGTGTGTGTGCACGTGTTTGCGTCATTGTGGGGACTGAAATATGTAACCAGGAAGTGCAACGAG
The DNA here is from genome assembly GCA_029959045.1 of Taenioides sp. WSHXM2023. Taxonomy (NCBI): domain Eukaryota; kingdom Metazoa; phylum Chordata; class Actinopteri; order Gobiiformes; family Gobiidae; genus Taenioides; species Taenioides sp. WSHXM2023. Next base: position 27,029,681 of record CM057090.1, read on the forward strand.
GATCTTTTGTATTGTGAAGCGCAAAACAGTGTGGTTATTTCATCAAAACAGACCTGGAGTTGTGTCTTGTTTCATTCACACGTTTGAGTTATCCTGGATTATTAGGCTGTCTGCATCCCAAAAGCTCAAAATTCTCTCTTCCACCTTATGATGTCATCTAGTGGTAGTTTTAAGGTAAACAGCAATTTTTACTTTTCATTGACTTGCTTTACTCTACAATATGTTTAAGTTGTTTTTATTTTGGAATAAGTTTCACCTTTTGTACAGTTGAGCTTGTCAATAGTCTCAAATATCTACTGGTACATGGAGGAGTGAGGCAGTTTGAATGAGGCTAAAACAATAGCTGTAACTACAAAGTCTGGCAAATCCAGGGCTGAAATGAGCTTAAATTATTCGAGTGAAGGTGTATGAAGAACTTTCTGTACCACCACTTTATGACATCACAAGGAGGAACAGAGTGTTTTCAGTTTGAGAAAAGAACTCAAACACAACTTCATGTTTTGATGAGGAAACCACACTGTAAATTAGATTAGAAAATAGAATATAGGCCCTTTAAATGTTGGATATGGGTTAAATTATGTTAAAGATGATTTTCGCACAGCATAAAAAAGAAAGGGGTGGACCGCTCAAGCACAGCCAATCAGAGCGCTGCTTTCGGCGCCTATTTCCACTCATTTACAAAAAACAAAAGAAAAAAAACAAAATAAACAACTTGCGTACCCCAGTTTTGCGGTATGACAAGTCGTAATTATGGTAAAAGTTAGGAATCACTCAGATAAATCAAAGTCAATGCACTGTCCCCACAAAGCATGGAAACACGATTCGTGTGTGTAAGCGTGCACGTGCGGCCGCGAGCTGATTGGCTGAGAGCTGGAATTGTCGACGAGGGCCAAAGCCAGAGTCTCAGCTCAAACAGAGAAAATAAAGTAGGTTTTACGATTATGATGGGCCCTCCTGCTCCTCCACTTAAATGAAAGCACTTATTAGCAGGCTCATAACATGTAATGAACAGCTGAAATTCTGTTTTCTGAATTAATACACATATTTATTAAATTCTAAAAAATATCCAAATTAAATCCCTCTTTGTGTATTTTTTTTTTTTTTACAATTTTATTTTTATGTATTTATTTTGTTTTTGTAATTCCATAAATGTATTTATCACTATAAACCTAAATTAGTCTTTATTTTTTTTCTTGTAATTAGTAGAAAATGGGAAAAATTTGATTGCATGCTTATGAGTTTTTATTTTTATTATTAATTTTTTATTTATTTTTTCTGAAAGACTATGCTTTTAATTCTTACTTGTATGTTTTAATAAAAATACGCTACATAGATGGTGGTAACGGGAAGTGCTCGTGCTGAGAAATTAAGCACAGTAAATGAATACACAAAAATAATTATCAAATGATCAATAGCTGCCCAAATTTGAGGAAAAAAAACAAAAAAAACAATAATTTGGAAAGCGAGATGGGGAGCTGTAGAGAGAGAGAAGAGAAGAGAAGAGAAGAAAACAGATGCATAACAAGTATTAAGTAGTATGCATAGTAATTTCAAGGAAAAAAATACAGGTAATATAATAATATGATGAAAGACAGAATGAAGGAAAAGAGAAAGAGACAGAGTGGGAGCTTAAGGGAGAGAGAAAAATTGAGCGAGTGAATGAGAGGAGAGGAGGAAGGAGAGAGAGAGAGGGTGAGGCGTAGACTATAACAAAAATAACCAATTGTTCCTTCAGCTCCATGAGAAGGAGAGGAAGAGAGAGAAAAAGGAGTAAAAGGAAGGGAGGAGGGGGTGAAAGAATATAGAAATAATAACACTCTATCAGGATATATATATATATCCTTAAAGAGGGGGTATTACACTTCTATGGGGTATTAACTGTACCTTTTATTGTTTTGAACAGGGCCGGCCCAAGGCATAAGGGAACTAAGCAGCTACTTAGGGCCCCCACGCCATCAGGGGGCCCCCAAGACCAGTTGGAAGGGCCACCTGCTAAAATATTTTTAAATTAAAAAGCGTAATATCTATGATATGATATTGCAGAAACAAAAGAAACAAAACAACAGTGTTACTTACAAATAGTGTAACATGCCACATATCACTCTGAATATTTGATATTGCAATAGCCGTAATGACACAAGTTGGGGCCCCATAAAGGCTTGGGCTGGCCCTGGTTTAGAAAATGCTATATTTGCCACCAAAAATAACTTATTATTTACATGTTTAAGAAGATTCAGTTTTGGTTTTGACGGTCTGAGTTCCCCCTCACATTGTGTCAGGTTTGTGAAGTTGTAGTGTTTTGTTTTGCATTATGCTTTTGTGTATTTATGGAAACAGCGTACTGCTAACTGTAAGGAGAGTTTGATTAGGGCCCAGAAGAGATCACTAAATTACTCAAGCATGCATGGAAAACCTCTTTAGGCATGTTTTTGATGAGGGAACATTATAACATGGTAGAAAGCTCCAAAAAGTCAACTTCACATAATACCCCCTCTTTAATATAATGCACCCTAAACCAATTATAATACAGTATTTTAAAAAAAAGCAGTTGAATTTTCGCTCTCCCTTCGGGCTCCTTTGACAGGCCCTGCTCCTAAACGCAGGTTTGTAAGCGTCAAAGATTCACCGCTCAGTATTTTTATAGTCAAATGAGCACTTCTCTCACAAACACACTTAAAAAACACAAAACATCAAAACAATATTTGGGCACAAAATGAGTTCCCTTCATGACAAGCAGAGGACACATCCACTGCACACAATTACCATTCCTAAGAGACACAGTCAAGAGAGCACACACACATACACACACACGCGCGCACACACACACACACAGGCACACACACACACACCGGCACGCGCACAGACACACACACACACCCACGCACACAGGCACGCACACAGACACACACACACACGCACGCACACAGACACACACACAGGCACGCACATACACATGCATACGCACACACACAGACACACACACACACACACACCGGCACGCGCACAGACGCACGCACACAGACAGACACACAGGCACGCACATACACATGCATACGCACACACACAGGCACACACACAGACACACACACACACAAACAGACACACGCGCACATACACATACATACGCGCACACACGTAGACATGCACATACACATACATATGCAAGCACACAGGCACGCACAAAGACACACACATGCACAGATACATGTGCACACACATAAATACAAGTGCACACTCACTGACACACACACAAATACAAGCACACACTCATTGACACACATACACGGAAATGCACACACACGCACACATAGCAGTATATGCGCACACACACACACACAGACACACACATGCACGCACACACACTTACACATGTGTTTGTTTTACATGTTTCTTGGGGACATGTAAAACATACACTTATTTTTATTACTGTTACTGTTAGTATTGCTGTTTATTTTTGTACTTTTTTTCACAACTTTTCTCCACAAACCGCCACACGACTGATGTAAAACTATGATCAGTTCTTACCGCAGGGACTATTCCACCAAACCAAGTCAGAATTACAAAACAAACGAACATGAAAAGCTGCCACATGCACTTTAAACATGCTCTTAACCCCAACCTCCACCTGTTCTAACCCATGTCTGAACTTTATCTGCCCTTCTCCGTCTAATAACGTCGATTTTTTGTCTTCACAGAGAAGACACGTCCCCACAAAGTGAACGTGTGTAGAGATGCGAGTCCCCACACTGTTCTAAGTAACCGCACACACATATATACAGAGTGTGTCCTGCTCCTGCTGCTCCTGCCGCTCCTGACAGCGATGTCCGCACTGGGCCTTTGTTAGTTCTGGTTGGGCTGCTCTTATTTACTCTGAGGGAGGGAGAGAGGGAGGTGGAGGAGAGGGAGAAAGGGAAGAGAGGGGGATAGAGGTAGGGGATAGGGGGTATGGACGAAAGGGAGAGAAAAAAGGGGAGAGGGGAGGGTGGGTCAGAGGGAGAAAGGAGGACAGATGGTGAGAGAGATAGGAACAGCGAAGATGGAGAGAGAGAGAGAGAGAGAGAGAGAGAAGGCAGGGTCAAGAGGGAGAGGTGGGGATGGAGATAGGGAAGGAACAGAGGTAGAGAAGGAAGAGGAGAGAGATGGGGTCAGGAGAGAGTAGGGGAGAGAGGGGGGACCAAGAGAGAGGGTCAGAAAAAGAGGGAGAGAGAGATATGGATAAAGAGAGGGGGAGTGGATAAGAGTAAGAGAAGGAAGGGGAGAAGGAGGGGGTGAGCAGAAGGAGAGAGGGGGGACGGTAAACGGACGAGGGTGAAGAGGCAAGAGAGGAGAAAGAGAAAAGAGAAAAAATGGGGGATGAAACAAAAATTGAACAGAGAGAGAGAGAGAGATGCAGGAGGAAAATGGAGAAAGAAGGGAGTGGAAGGGAGAGGAGACAAGGAGGAATGGGACAAGGGAGGGTAAGAGGTAACAGAAGGAGAGAGGGAGAAAATGAGAGAAAGGGAATGATGTGTAAGACAGAGAGACAGCTTAAATATACCCAGTAACTAGAGAGTCTTAGGTTCAATCATCTTAAGTGCAACACAACTTTTGTTTTCCTCATTATTAGGTACACCATTTCACTTAGAATTTGGCAAAAACAGTTACTACTAATTGCATGTCCATGAAAAGATTTTCAAAAAATTAAAATGTCCAAATCTTCAAATTAAAATTCAGACATGCACAAAACTTTAATTAATCTAAAAATGTGTAACGCAAACAGTGGATATTATTATTTCTAATGCATGTGAATTATAAGACTGTACAAAATTTCAAAGTATTTTTTTTTTTTTTTACATCATTAATATGTGCCAAAATTACCATGCAAACTGAAAAGTATAATTAGAATTTTTCCACACTTTTTCAGTTTAAAATATTTTTGAAACACTAAGCGAACGATGAGAAATCTGAGTCTGGTCCCCACTCCTTCAGTCACGTCTCGAGTCAGAACCAAACACAGTCGTCCAATCAGATTTGTCCATTTCAGTGACGCATGTGAAGCAAAGGAGCTCATTGGTCACCTGTGATTTACAAATAAACTGACATTTCTCTCACCTCAGATTAACTTTCCTCATTGATTCTGGCCTTGTGATATTTTTCTTCCTTTCTCTTTCATTTTTTCTCGTAAGCAGCCATATTTGTTACACACAGACATGTCCCTGATTGGCTAATACACCTGTCAGTCACGGCCATCTGAGCTTTGGACTGAACTGAACGCACATCTTCGTAAAGTATTGGAGAAGTGTGTACTCTGAATCACAGGTAAACCAGTAATCCACACAAAAGTTTTTAGATTTTTTTTTCCGTCTAAAGTGTCTCATTTCGGCTCTACACCGCACTCTCAGTTCAGACAAAAGCTCAAACCCGACTTTAGAAAGCGGAGTTTTCAAAAGAGATATTTGAGAGTGGGTTTTGGGTTAGATTTCCCTCAGCTCCACTGCTAGAATATTACAGGTAATATATGACCATTCAGCTAAATTGCATCATTAATATTAAAACAACTGAAAATGATAAGGACTATTGGTTTTAGTCATTACTACATTTTTAAATCGCAATTTCAAATGAGCGAGAACACTGTATTTATTTAATTTGTAATTGTTATAAATTATGGAAATTCTAAAATTATTCAGATGGGTTTTTGCAGATTATAAAGAGGAAGAGAAAGAAAATATTAGATCATTTTTTGCTAAAATTGGAAACTGAAGGATCTCAAATCTAATGACATGTATTATTTATCAGTGGAACTTTGGCTATCATCTAAGTAAATTAAAGATGTACTTTGTCACTTTTCTGATGCACCAGCTTGTCACCGTGGCGACTCCTTCACCTGAAAAGTTCTTGGCATTTGTGGTGGACACCTCTGCCATCTCTCCACACTATTTTTCTTTCATTTCATTTACAAGACAAGACGAGATTTTGACATTATTTAGGCTATAATAAATACATTGTGCAAATAACCATTTTTGATTCACTTTATTTCACATTTCTGCTGTTTTTGTAAATTTTTGGGACTACACTCAAAAAATATAACTCACCCATACTCTATTTTTCAGTCCAAATGTAAAAACACAAGGGAAAAATCTGCACAATCTTTTTTATGTTGCAAGATCTTGTGGCACAAGATCTTTCCCATCCCTAATATTTTCTAATTTGGACGCACATATTTTAGTCAATATATCTGAATTATTTACTTACACCTGTTCTTTTTGAGTGTAATACCGCCCTCTGGTGTTCCGTTTTTGGTTAGTCCGCCTATATTTATTTAAACACCCCTGTTCGTTTGTCTGGTTGGGTTTTGTTCTGTTTCGTTCTGGTTAAGTTAACACAGCTTGGGCCCAACTTTTTCTTAAATATTTGCCTAATTTTGAGCTTTTGATAATTCCTTTTTTTTTTTTTTAACACCTTTGTCCCTGCCTTTTCCGTTTGATCCACTACACCAGAGTTCAGATGGTGTGATTGACAGATGGGTATTATGGTTCGTCCATATCAAAACAAATGAATCGTCTTTAGTTTGACCTGCAGGTAACAGACCCGCCATCAGAAAAGTTACATAGTGCACCTTTAAAAGTCCTATAGTACGCAAGTGAAAGTGTATGTAGTTTAAAAACATAGTGGAGCACGTCCTGTATTACCACATGACATCATTAGGTGGAACAGTGTTTTCAGTTTGAGAGATGTTTTATATCATAGATCAGAAAATAGCCCTTTAAGAACTCTCCAAAATTGTGCATTATTTTTTGGTCCCTGTGTAGTCTTGGTTACTGATCATGTGACCCCCTGACACTGCTGAAAACCAGTGTCATAGAAGTTGACGCAACGTCCACCCTTATACCAGCACCCATGGGAGACACGAGTCAGCTCTGTGGCATGTCCTTCCTGAGGAGTATTTGTGTAAAATGTGGTCAAACAGGAAGAGGCTGGAGGAACTCGGCCGGACACTCTGGAGTTTAAGTGACGCGTGAGCACACGGGAAAAGACAGCGCCTGATTAAAATAGAGAGAAGAGGGAGACAGGGAGACAGAGAGAGAGAGGGGCAGAGAGAAAGAAACAGAGGGAGAGCGAGAGAGACAAAGAGAGAAAAGAGACATAGAGAGATGGAGAGACAGACAGCCAGAGAGATAGAGAGGGACATATAGAGCAACAGAAAAGTGAGAAAGAAAGTACAAGTGAAAGTGACAAAGAGAGAGAGAGACAGACAGAGAGAGAAAGTGACAGAGAAAGAGCGACAGAGGGAAACAGACAGGCAGAGAAAGTAATAGAGTGACAGAGAGAGAGAGACAGACAGACAGAGAGAGACAGACAAACAAACAGAGAGAAAGTAATAGAGAGAGAGAGACAGACAAACAGAAATAAAGTAATAAAGAGAGAGAAAGTGACAGAGAGAGGCAGACAGAGAGAAAGTAATAGAGAGTGACAGAGAGACAGACAGACAGACAGACAGACAGAAAGTAATAGAGAGAGAGTGACAGGGAGAGACAGACAGAGAAAGTAATAGAGAGTGACAGAGAGAGAGACAAGCAGACAGAAAGTAATAGAGAAAGAGAGAGAGAGAAACAGAGAAAGTAATAGAGAGTGACAGAGAGAGAGACAAACAGACAGAAAGTAATAGAGAAAGAGAGAGAGAGAAACAGAGAAAGTAATAGAGAGTGACAGAGAGAGAGAGAGACAAACAGAAAGAAAGTAACAGAGAGAGAGAAAGTGACAGAGAGATGCAGACAGAGAGAAAGTAATAGAGAGTGATAGAGAGAGAGAGAGAGAGAGAGAGACAGACAGGCAGACAGACAGACAGAACGACAGAAAGTAATAGAGAGAGAGAGGGAGAGACAGACAGACAAACAAAGTAATAGAGAGAGAGAGGGGGAGACAGACAGACAAACAAAGTAATAGAGAGAGTGAGAGAGAGTGTGACAGAGAGAGAGAAAGAGATTAAGCATTGGTATGGCTTTAATAACAGCACCTTATCTTAAATTAGCCTCAATAAAAAGTTTATTAGAAATGATTCAGGCTTAGCGACTAATGATGTGTTCAGTAAAGTAAATAACAGAGTGAGTGATAAAAAGTGATCACATGTTGTGGTTTGCACCAGAGCCGCTGTGTCCCGAACTAAAAAACACAACTATTTTCTTCAGTGTTTCCAAATGATTTCAAAGTGTCATTAAATGTCATTTTTTTCCCCTTATCTCTCCTTCTTCCACATTGTCCGGAGCAGTGTTCACCCTTTCCTCTCCTCCTAATCCTCCCCTCTCTCCCCCTCTCTCCCCCTGCCCCCCTCCCCTCGGTGTGCGGGGGAGCGAGGGGCCGCTGGGAGCCACTGAGCATGCCTTGTTATACTCTGACAGGGCAGACCGCTCCACTGAAATGCATGATGGGATACTGTGATGAGCAGGACTGTGAATAAACATGGTTGAGTTCTACTCCTGTGTGTGTGTGTGTGTGTATGTGTGTGTGTGTGTGTGTGTGTGTGTGTTATGGTGTTAGACAGTCTAAACCAAATTCACTGAAGCTTTTTATTGAAGCCTCGTGAATGTTTTTTTCCCCTCCTCAAATATTCGCCAGTCCTCCTCTTGTGTTTGGGCGCTTGTACCTCCTCACTGCAGTGTCCCGGACTCCCTCTCCCCAGACGACTCCCCCTCTCCCGCATTGTTTATTTACTGTGCACCTATAGAACTGCTGCACTGGTTTTCAGTAGAGACTATGGTTGAAAATTCATAAAAATAAAAGATTTGATCTATATTAGGTTTGGGACAAGATCTCGGCGGATAAATGGACACAAAATTCTATCTTTTTTTTTTTTTTTTTTTTTTTTTTTTCATGTGTTTACTTTTGTCTTGGGTAAAAAAGGTTTAAGCACTTAAGCACAAAATTGTGAACTGAACCATACAACTTTTTTATTATACATTTTCTAAAAAGTCTCCTCTGTCCCACCTCTAAGCACTATGATTCTACTAAAGGGTCTGTAGGTAGGTTTATGGTTAATATCTCTGCAATTATTGGTGCTCTCCACAGGCAGATTTGGGTAGAGAAGCCAAAAATTGTACTCAAGTAAGAATAAGATTACTTCAAAATATTACTCAAGTAGAAGTACAAAGTGGTGGTTCAAGAAAATAATCAAGTAAGAGTAATTTAAAGAGTAACTGTTGGGATATAACATCTGATTTATAATTTCAAGTTAATGTAATTTCAAGGACAAAACATGAAATAATTCACAAAATCTGATATTTTCAAAGGACAGACCACAAAATTTAGAAATATTATAAATCTTAAATGAAGGAGCAGTGCAATAAACTGCTTTTGTCACTTGTAGACTTCCAAGTAACCAAAACTTTTACACAAGTACTGTTAAGTACTGTTACTTCAATAAACATTTGACTGAAGTAGAGAAAAGTACTCAGAAAAGTACCATTTCCTTCAAATGTAACTGCACAAATCTCTTTCAACATTTTTTACTTCGACATATGAAATGCCAATATAAATTTCCCTTTCATAAACACATCTCAAATTAATTTTATGCTAAGGATCTAACCAAACCAAAATAAAACTATGTAAATACATAGATAAACCCCACACATTTCTGCACAATTTCACAGCGTGTTTGTCGAATTTTTCATTAAGGTTAGAAAAACAGTTTTTGCTTTTTGCCGGTTGATTGTGTTGGGAGCTTTCTTGGTTCAGTCCAGTGGCTGTTTTAATTTAAATGGCAAGAGGATGAAGCTCGTGGCCAAAACACACTCAGCCCAAATGAAATGTATTCAGCCCAAACCCAAACACGGCCTCTGTATTGTGTAGGACTATTGTTGACTGTTTCCCGGGCGACAGAGAATTGTGGAGATTAAATTATGACAAATTAGAGCTCTGTTTTAAGGCAGGTCTATGCGGATCTGGTCTTATTTATCTAACACACACATGACATGACAGTTTGAGTAAATTAATAGTAAAATCTCTCAAAATATTATACAGTTTAAGTGAAAATTTTATGTTGACAATATATGCATATGTTATATATTTACATGTTCTCTTTTTTCTGTTCTATCCTTTGAAAATACCAGATTCTGTGCATTTTATTTACAGAATTAAATTAATGTTAGTAGCTCAGTTGGGCGAGTGTCCACTGATCCAAAGGTTGGTGGTTCAAATCCCACTCTCGACATAAACATAATTGGTTGGCGATACAGTTCCAACTCCCACAGATGAATCGGCCGTGTGTGTGTGAACGGGTGAGTGCTTCTTTGACGTAAAGAGTGCCGTGAAGGTGGAAAAGCGCTATATCAAAATGTGACCATTTATGTACACTTTATTGTCACTTTATTGAAGAGAAATTGCCCTCTGCATTTGACCCATTCTTGAATGCCGCTGGGGCAACCTGTTAGGAGCAGATGACCCAGCTCCAGATCTTGGGCTAGTCTTGGTCAGGACTACCTTGGATGGATTTTAGTTGTATCGTGCATGTTTTGGATCGATTGGAAAAACTGGAGTGCCCAAAAGAAACCCACCCAGACATCGGGAGAACATGCAAACTCCATAGAAAGGCATGAGTTACTCGGGAATCAAACCCAAAACCTTCTTACTGTGGGCCGAGAGTGTTAATGATCTCATTTGACTGTACTGTACACGGGGAGAAACATACACACAGAAAGGCCCAAAAGTTGAACGCGGAACCTTGTATTAGTCAGTCATCCTTCTGCTCTCCTTTTCACCCCCTCCATCTTCACACAGCCCCACTCCTCCGCCTCCTCCTATGCCTCCTATGCCCCCTCGCACCCTCATTTACCCCCTACCCCCTACCCCCTACCCCCACCCCTGCCCCGGCTGTGATCTGAACTCTGCGTGCCTCCCCGACTCGAGGCCTGCTGTGCCCTGTGCTCTGGAGCTTACAGCGCAAAAAGAATCATCTGCAGAAAGAGCTGGTTCAGATGGAGTCCGCCCTGTGTCAAACATGTGCTATTGTGTGTGCTAGACTGAGGCATGTCACTGTCTGACCACTGCATGTGTGACTACTCTCCACAGATTTGACTTTCAATTTCGCCCAGTCCACTAAATAATTTGAATGCCATACTGTGGAACATTTTGAGGAAGGCAGTACATTATTTTCTAGTCTGTTATAATGCGTATACTCATCAAAAACGTAGCTGAAGTTGTGTTTTGTTTCATTCACACACGTTTAACACACAAATCCTGCATATTTAGGCCGAGTTCTTCTCTCAAAAGTTATGATCTCGTGGCAATACAGGAAGCTCTCCATTATGCTTTTAAACTCCATATATCCAGCCCTGGATAGTTTCAGCCAGTCTACTAAACTAAAGGTACAAGGTAACTGTTAATATGAAAAACACCACTACATGACATCACAAGGTGGAACAAAACATTTTGATCTTTGGCAGTGTGGACAGACTCATAATAAAGATTACTCAAATATGTGGGAATGACACAAAACACAACTTTGGGTATGTTTTTGATGAGGCAACATTACAACATGGCTAAAAGCTCAGAAGAATCCATTTTGCGTAGGACCGTTAAGTAACAAGGTAAATGGTGATAAAATTCAAGAAATTTTAAGAAGCAAAAATAGCAAATAAAGCACACATTTTCATATTTGCCAGAAATATAGCATCAAATAGTGGAACATGTTTGTTGCTTCTTGAACTGTTCTATGAAATAAAGCTTTAAATTGATTCTTGTGATCTTTAAGCCATGTTAGAATGATGTAAAGCTCAAAATCATGAAGTTGTAGTTTTCAAGTTAACAGCTACCTTTTACCTTCAGTTCAGCAGAGAGATTACAGTAGATTGTAAGGTGTATGGAGTTTATAAACACAGTGGAGCACTTCCTGTATGACATCACACGGTGGAACAGTGTTTGAGGGAACAACTCAGCCTAAATATGCAGGATTTGTATCTTACACATGTGTGAATGAAACAAAACACAACTATGTTTTGATGAGGAAACAACATTATAACATAAATCATAAAATAGTGTAATATGGGCCCTTTAACACCATTTCTGACAGTCCAAACTATTTCCTGGTTCCTCCGCCTTCTCCCACAGACACAGTGACACATCATTAGACACTGGCTGCTCCCCTCTGCTCCACTTTCACTTATGTTTCATCTAAACTGGAGTAAAATTCTTCAAGTACTTTATTAGCTCCTTCAACTTTCCTACTTACTTTCCACTTCCCCTCATGTGAACCCGGCGGAGAGACAAAAGCGAAGAATGAAAACAGCAAAAATAATTGGCAAAGACTCGGCTGTGAGAAGCTGTGAGTTGTAATTACAACCCAAAGACAAGATGGCGGCGTGGCGTGGCGTGGCGTGGCGTGGAGTCGGACAGGGTTGCAAATGTGATGTGATTTTCGGTGATTTATTCAGACTGTTGATATATTCGGTCGCGGTGGAAAAACAGGGGCCTCTGACTTTTCCCTCTATCAATAATACAATACGCTCGGAGAAATCGGAGCGGATCTACTCGTGCATATGGAGCCGAGATGAGACCGAAAATCAGCCACGGAACTGAGCTTTCATTGACAAGCTCAGTGGTATCACTTGTTGTTTTAACTTTAAACGTCTGACAGGTCAAGTTTTGCAGAGTAGAATTATTAGCACTGGGGCTAATCCATCTGCGTGCTGTGAGTGTGCACTGGACCATAGAAACAAACTGCATGTCTGTGGTGATTCGTCAACATGAAATACATTATTCAACTCAGCAGAAGTTTAAAGTCAAGTTCAAAGTATTCATTGGTTCATGCATTTATTTGGTGTGGTTTTTAAGTTTTGAGAGTTGTTTTTGGAAACGGTTTGATGTCCGTTATTTTGAGCAAGCTGTTAAAGGTGGGCTGTCAAACTTTTCTGGTAGACAGCCCGCCATTTACTAGTACCGGTTGCGATTGCTTTACCTACAATATTCCAAAGTACGGCGTCAAACTTTTCAATCTCCATAGAAACAAGCTGGAGACGGCACCAGACCAATTTACATAGTGCATGTCTTTAAAACGATTTCTGAGCAATAAAAACACCCATAATTGAATAAATGTGTCTTATATAATACGTTTAATACCATAGTGTGGAACATTACAGGCAAAGCAAAGTATCTCCATGGTAGCAGACCCCCAACCTGAAAAGTTACAATGGTCAGTAGTGTCTGATAGTTGATCAAAATTTGTATTCGTCGACAAATACTGTAGTTGTATCTAGATTCTAGTGATTTATATGGGACTACAGAAGGAAGGAGAAGTTTGTGATTGATTTAGCTGAAGAACTGGTACTTTTTGGTAAAAACAAGATTAAACTCTTGATTCACAAGTTTAATCTGTCGTTATATAAACACTCCGTTTCCTAGTACTTTTTTTGTATAAATAGTTTTTTGATATGAACTCCAGTGTCGTCAGATACGTAATAGTTTTGAGAGCTTTTGACACGTCCCCCCTGTCCTTTTAAGTCGACTCAATTGTCAGGACATGTCTTTAGTCGACCAAGGATTTCTTAAGTCTACTTCAGCCCTATACCATACTGTGGAATATTACAGCCAAAGGAACAACATTTCCATGGAAACAAGCAGGAGGTGGCCATGCAACCAGGTCAAGACTTGAACTCTATCTGCAAATGGATGCACATTAGTTCTGGTTCAATCCTGGTCACATCTACAGCCTGTCCATCCATCCATCCATCCATCCATTGGTGGGAGTGGATTTGTCCTTTTTCTTTTGCTTTCTTTTATTTATTTACTTTTGAAGCCCGGTGAGGTGACTGATGCTGTGATTTTGGGGACTCTAGATAAACTGAAACCGAATTGTGGAGATGCCCGCTCATAGTGTAAACTCATACCGTGATGATAATAAAAAAAACACACTTTTTAGACAACAGAATGTGACTTTTAACATTAAATCATAGTACTTCCTTTTATATTCCCATGTGGTTTTATTTCTGTGTAATCCCTCGGTGGTCCAAAGGTTTATTTCTGTCCTGTGAATGTGACTTTTTTAGTATCGATACTTGCTCAAATGAGAATCTAATTTCGATACCAGTTTTAATAACGATTAGAGTCTGATTTTTGACAATCTTAAGCTCATAGTAAGAATGCATATTTTTCAAGGTATTTCTGAGCAATAAAAGATATGTTTAATACCATAGTGTGAACGTTCCAGAGAAGTTCCAGAGTGGGTCTTTAAAGTTTGTAACCTTCACACAAACACAGCTAAGCCCCTGTTGTACTGTATATGTGCGGAGTGATGGGATTACTGTAGAGGGAGTCATCCGTGTGCTGTTTGTCTCAGTCAAACCAGGATCAGTGTCACATCAGACACATCTCCACGCACAACAGACACCCTATTTATCTCTGTCTTTCTCTCTCTCTCTCTCCTCCTCTTCTTTCGCCTCCATTTCTCTGTCTCTCTCCTGTACTCTTCCTCATCTTTCACTTTCCTCTGTCACTTCTTTATGTCTCTGCAAAGTATCAATGTCTCCTTCACTCGCCTCTCTACTTAGTCCCTCTTTCTCTCACACCTTTCCTCTTATCTCTCTCCATCCTTGTCCTCCTTGTGTTTTATTTTCTGTGTACTCATACTTTTTCCTTGCACTAGCGAGAATATTTTGGTACTTTATCTGTACTTCGATGTGATTTGAGCTGTAGAAGGTTGAATTAACTTTGAATCATTATAGATACAAACTACTATTACGTATGTAAAGGTGCACTATGGAACTTTTTGGTAGGGTCTGTCACCTGTTTGTTTCTACGGATATGACATTGCGCTCCCTGGAATGTTCCACAGTATGACATTAAATAGCTCTACTTTATATTTGTTCAATTACAGGTGGTTTTATAGTAATAACATATCTAGAAAAACAGGCGTTTTGACTGTGAGTGGGGTCGCCTCTCCACAGATCTGACCTGTAACTTGGTCTGGTTTGGTCTCCATGGAGATAGAAAGGTTTAATACCATACTGTGAATCTAGATAAAGCAATAACATCTCCATGGAGAAAAGCATTTGACGGACCCTCCACCAGAAAAGTTACACAATGCACCTTTAAGTGTTGAGTTCTCTTATTTATTCTCTCTGTAACTTGGTGTGTGGCTCATCATTCTGGTCCTAAAATTTAACAAATGGTTCTAAATATGGAACTTGACTCCAATTTGATCTCTATAACTGCTAGCCCCGATTGGATTCATTTGGCTACAACTGAACTCTAAGGGTGACATCTCACTCCCTCATTCCACTCTATATACGTCTATGGCTTGTACATGTCCACTGCATACACTGTATATATAAATGGACATAGCTAACCTGCTAGCTGCCGTATTCTAAATTGGAAGTAAGCATGATCGCACTTCTGTCTCCATCAACTCTGGTGCCACTTCGCTTTGTGTTGCAAAAATTCCTCTCTGAAACTGCTGCTGTCAGGCTCGTCATTTTGGTCTTAAAATGTTCGTATTAACCCGCTCTACATGATCCTCGTGTTTTTATTTAGTTGTTTTGTCCTTAAATCAATTCCTATTCCTAATATGGAACTCAAATTCATCTCAGTAGCTGCTAGCCTCGGTGAGCTTCATTTGACTGGAGCCGAACGCTATGGGTGACGTCACACTCCCTTAGTCCACTTCTTTACACCTTCTTTCTGCGCTCCAGTCCCTCCTCTCCCTCTTACTTTTGTGCCTCTAAATTTTCACATAAGTGGCCAATTCTCTTAATCTGTTCCGTCTCCTCTCCTCTTTCCTGTTTCGTTCAGTCATCACTCCATCTCCGAATCTCCGAGCACAAATGAGCATCCCGCAGGAGGGGGGCCGGTCCCATCGGCAAACAATGATCTGTAAAACACACTGGATGAGATGTAAAACAAGCGCGCCTCCCGGACCACCTGGGACGACCTGGGATAGTCAATTCAACGCACCACTTCCCCACACTCAGTCCATTTGTGCGCAGACTGCCGAGGGACGCTAGCACAAGGAACATTAGCTAAACGTGTGTGAAGATTGGACTGGGGAAGTGCTGAAGGCTGTTAGCACTGCAGACAGCTACACAAAAGGACCTTATGGAAAACGTATTGTGCTTTTCCAGGTATTTAGGACTAGCATCTGTGCATTGTAAACAGCCATACTGATGTTAAAGGGTCCATATTACGCTATTCTCTGATCTATGTTTTAATGTTCTTTACTTATCAAAAACATACCTGGAGTTGTGTTTTATTTATTATTATTTTTACATTTTTTGTTTACATTATAAACAGCATTATGGCAATATATTGCTGAAGAAAATACAGATGATAATTTTGAAACCAAACCATAAAGCAGAATTATCCCCTACGGCTAACTTTAGTTCAGTAGAGATGGGCATTTCCAGGGCTGAAATTATCCAAATGATTCGAGTGAAAGTGTGTGAAGTTTAAAAGCACAGTGGAGCACTTCCTGTATTACCACATCACAAGGTGTTTTCTGTTTGAGAGAAGAACTCAGCCTAAATATGCAGGATTTGTGTCTTAAACATGTGTGAATGAAACAAAACACAACTCCAGGTCTGTTTGTGATGAGGAAACAACATTATAACATAGACCAAGAACTGCATAATATAGACCCTTTAATGATTTTTTTTCTGATTTTGTAATTAACGCTATTTTCTTAACTGATAATAAAAGGCAGTAATAAAACATGCCTACCATTCTAACTACTGCACCAATTGTGACACCAGCATGAAACAAGAGTCTATTGTTTAATTCAATCATTGATTTTCATGTATTTATTTGAGTCAGTGAATATAAGGGGAAGTTAAACATGCATATATCCAACACACCTACTCATTTACCCACATAAACAAAGAACTCATTTTTATTACAGCTCGAGAAGGAGTGGGAAGAAGAAAACTTGCTGAAACTCAGCCCCATCTTTCATTAAAAAAACAAAACTCAAATGCTTTTTCTTTCCACCTTGTACAAAAAATCTGTACTTTTCTTTGCAATAACATAAGGAAGTGTTAAAAGGCTGTGCCTTTTTTTAAAAAAACATGAAAAAATGACTAGTTCATTTTAAACAGTTTCAGTGTTTTAAAGTTATTCCTTATTCACTTAACGTATGCATTCAGAGCATCTTAATATGTCACTGCAATGAGTTTATAAGCATTTTTCCCCAACTAGCATGCTAATGTATACTTCCTGATTATCAGACATTAAAATGCTTAGATGCAAAGAGTACACAGTAGACTTATTTTAAGCTCATGAGCTTACTGGGGCAAGACAAATGTATTTTATAATCATCATTTAGGTACTGGTTTGCAATGTTACTACAAGTAATCATCCAAACACAAACCAAAATCATAAACTGTATAAAGAAGTGGAATAATAACTCTATCGCCCATAGAGTTACGCTCCAGTCAAATGAAGCTCACCGAGGCTAGAAGTTATAGAGGTGAATTTGGAGCCGAGTTCCATTTTAGAAATTCTGACCACGTTTATCATAGCAACCAAAGAGCCAATCCGGAGTGATGCTGCCTGCACCGCTGGTTTGGCAGGAAGCTTAGCAACTCTGTCAATCAAACCTGACGCTAATGCTAGCGGGAGCAACCTCAGAGAAAGAAGGCACCTGATTAGCCTGTTATTAATGTTCATATCTTTGTTTTTTCAGTAGGAAGTGGAGTTGATGGAGCTGGAAGTGCACTGAGGCTCACTTCCTATTTGTCCATTTACATAAACAGTGTATGACCAAAACTGACAGGGAAAAGAGGCAATATGGCAATACACATAAGCCTGTCCTTTAACAACTCATACAATTGTTCCACATAATGCACGTCTCCAAATATTTACAAAACTGAAACTTTTCCCTCACTGTGGCCTGGTCTCTCACCTGCCACTCTGCTCCTGACACAGGCCTCTATTTGAGCAGAGGAGAAGATGCATGTTCTTGTCTTTAGCTGTGTTTTTATCCTACATGGTTTTCTTCAAGTCTTATTTCTTAAACCCCAAAAGCAGGACATGGTATGTACTGGAGAAGAGGAGGTTTCACTGTAATTATTGTAAAGTGTATTTTCTGCTTCACAAATGAGCCTCTTTTCACTGTGAGACGCAGCTGAGAAGATAGTCAGGTGGTGCCAAACGTTTTACTCAAGTAAGAGTAATGTTACATCAAAATAATATTACTCAAGCAAGAGTACAAAGCTAAAACATTAAATAATGCACAAAACTGCCTATTTTCAAAGAATATTCTACAAAAATGAAAATAACCAAACAATATCTCAAGGAGCGGTGCAAGAAACACAGATGTTCAAACCATTTCATATTGTCAACATAAGCTTTTGTCACTTGTAAACTTACTCACAGTGGGATGTTAATTCTGTTAATTGGATAAGAAAATTACTCAAGTAGGAGTAAAAAAGTTACTAAAGTAAATGTAACCGAGTTCTATGCAGATAGTGAAACTTTATCTACCATGGTGCTGTTTAACTTTACACATATTTTAAGTATTATTTATGAATTCTTTATATTTCGAACTTCTGGAATTATGATTACATTTTTTTTTTCTTTCTTTTTCTTTTTTTTTTTTTGTTTGACTTTCTTGTTTGTTCTCAGCTCATCAGAAGTATCTTTTTAGACTGAGTTGCTATGGAAATACAAGAACAGTAAAGCCATAGTAAATATGTTCTAGCATTTATTCAATTATATCAAATTCTGTGAATTTATATATCTAAATATATCTTGAAAACAAACTGCTTGTCTCCATGTCTTCAACTTCACTGTAGAACTTTTTTAATTAAACAATAATTTTACTAACTTACTAACCCTCTTATTGCTATTGTCCATTATCTCAATATTTATCCCCATATTATTATTATTATTATTATTATTATTATTATTATTATTATTATTATTATTGTTGTTGTCGTTGTTGTTGTTGGGGCTCAACTAAAAACACAGGCAAGATCGAATTTCCAAGTGCAGGTGGATTTATTGTTCCAGTATCCAAAGTACCAAAAATCCCAAAACAGTGCAAAAATATTTACAGTGAGCAAAATGTCCAAGTATTTACACCAAAAGAAAAAAATGGGTCGAGTTCAACGTTAACTCTGGTCCCTTTAATTTCAACCTTATGCAGCACACCGACGTTACGCTTGTCTTTGGCAGTGAGTGCTGTGAGGGGAGCAGCAATAGTTGCAAACTGTGGTACAAACCACAGTTTGTACCATCCTGCCAACCCAAGAAACGACCGCACCTCTTTCTTTGTGCGTGGCCTTGGAGACTTCAGGATTGCCTCGACCTTGTCAAATTGAGGCCTCACCTCCCCTTGACCTATCTGGTAGGCGAGGTAGCGTGTCTCCTGCCGAACTCATTCACACTTTGCCGAATTCAGTGTCAGACCAGCTTGCTGGATTCTCTTCAGGACCAGGGAGAGGTGGTGAACATGATCCTCCCAGGTCTCACTGAAGACAACAACAACGTCAAGGTAAGCCGCACTGCAATGCTCACATCCCTGGAGAACTCGATCCATTAGACGTTAGAACGTGACGGGCACTCCATGCAGCCCAAACGGCATCACAGTAAACTGAAACAGTCCAGCAGGTGTTTGGAATGCCGTGAGGACTCCTCAAAGGGTACTTGCCAGTATCCTTTGCAAAAGTCCAACATGGTAATGTACTTGGCTGCCCCAATTCTTTCCAGCAAATCGTCAATCATAGGATACACGTCAAATTCAGACATAGAGTTCAGCTTTCTGAAGTCAATGCAGATCCTGAGTGACCTGTCTTTCTTGAATACAATAACCACAGGGCTGTGGAGGACATCTCCTTGAAGGTCTGTAGTAGCTGTGCGGCTTGCTCAGGAGGGAGATGAACCAGCATTGGGACAGCAGTTTTGGTGAGTCCCTCCAGTCCCATGTCCGGTTCCTCCTCATCCTCCTCTTCACCCACTTTCCTGACAAACAGGACCTTTGTTGGAATCTGGACTGGACGCTCCCTCCACTCCTTAAGGAGGTTAATATGATAAGTCTGTTTGGACTTCTTTGTGTCAGGGTGCAGAACTTCGTACGTGACTGGGCCCATCTTGCATTTGACAGTGTAAGGGGCCCTGCCATTTTGCCAAAAAAAATTTTGCAGCACTTTCTGGCCTAGCTGGAACCCCCGACTGGAGGCTATGGTCATACCAGGCCTTCTGGGCTTTTTGAGCTTCCCGCAGGTTCTTTTCAGCCTCCTCTAGGTATTTGGCCAGTCTCTCTCACATCTCTAAGACAAACTGGACAATGCTCCGGTCCTCGTGTTTGGCTGGTTTGCCCTCTCATTGTTTGCGGAGAAGATCTAGTGGCCCCTGAACATCCCTGCCATACAACAGTTCAAATGGGGAGAACCCAGTTGACGTCTGTGGGACTTCTCGATAGGCAAACAAAACGAAGGGTAGCCACCGGTCCCAGTCCTTGTCGGTATCATTTACAAACTTTTGTAGCATCCTCTTCAGCGTCTGATTAACCCTTTGCCAAGGGTGCACACCCTTTGTATACCCTTGTTCTCTCCTTTTGTGTCCTCCCTCTCCCGTCCCCCTTTTTTTCTATTTCACTTTGCTCTCTGTATTTCCCTACTTCCCTCCCCCTCTCTCTTTCTCCCCCTCTATCTCTCCTCTCGCCACTTTCTTACTCTTCTCTTTTTCTCTCCCTCATTCTCTTGCCCTCTCACTTTCTGTCTATCGGCTACCCCTCCACCCTTTTTCCTTTCTCTCCCTTTACCACCCCTTTTCTCTCTTCCGCCTCTCTCCTTTTCATTACATCCCTCCCCTTTCTCTCAGTCCTCTATGTCTCTCTCTGTTCACTGTTCTCTCGTTCTCTGCCTCTCTCTGTTCACTCTGTTCTCTCTCTCTGTCTGTCCCTCTTCCTCCATCTCTCCCCCTCTTTGTCACCCGTGTCCCGCTTCCTGTCTCTCCCTCCTCTCTGACGTCCATCTCCCCCTCTCTCGTTGGCAAAGGTGGCACTCTGAGTTCTGAGTTGCTTGTTTGTTGCCGTGGACGACAGTTGCCACGGCCGCCTCATGTTTCAATGACTTATAGGGCTGAAGTAGTTAAGGCTCCAGAGCACAATGGCTTCACTTTCGTTCATGATTAAACACACACTTTTGACACTGCCTCGGCCTGGTGGCACCCAAAGCCCAGATTATTTGGGTGTTTTGAAAGCTCCTCGGTTCCCTATGCGTATGTATGTAAACTAGTGCTGGGAGAGAGGAGAGATGTGCACTTCTACTGAATGCAAAATACTGTGTGGAAGAACAGAATAACTGTACCTGGGCCTTTGAGCTTTGTGTTTCATTGTTTTGTGGTTATTAAAGCCTCATATTATGCCTTTTTCTTGGGACACCTTGAGCTTGGTATGTTTCATTAACTTGAAATAAAATGTAGAATCTGTGAGCCCACTCTTTTCTGTGAATATAATAGTGCAGGAGCTAAAGCAGCTTAAATAAGGTTAAAAACAATGGTTATAAGCAGCATGTTTTGTTTAGTGAATCAGATTTAAGCACTTGAAACTATGTCTATTGTCTCCTTCTCAAAAACATACCTGGAGTTTTGATTCATTCTCGCTTGTTTATTAACTCTGTTTACAAGGTCTTCTTGCTCAGAATAAGAAATCACTCTGGTAACATTTTCAGGTTTTCTTTTATTTCATCTCCTTAAGTTTGGCTCAGAGCAGGGGTCAGAAGCTTTAACATACGGACATGACATGACATAAAAGTGGACATATACAGTATACAGTATCCATCAATGGACTCAATGGAACAGGACCAAACCAGGACTAGAACACGACCAAACCAGGACAAGAACAGAACCAAACCAGAACTAGATCAGGACCAAACCAGGACAAGAACAGGACCAAACCAGGACTAAATCAGGACCAAACCAGGACTAGATCAGGACCAAACCATGACTAAATCAGGACCAAACCAGGACAAAAATAGGACCAAACCAGGACTAGATCAGGACCAAACCAGGACTAGAACAGGACCAAACCAGGATTAAATCAGGACCAAACCAGGATTAAATCAGGACCAAACCAGGACTAGAACAGGACCAGATCAGGACCAGATCAGGACTAGATCAGGACTAGATCAGGACTAGATCAGGGTTAGATCAGGACCAAACCAGGACTAGAACAGGACCAAACCAAGACTAGAACAGGACCGAACCAGGATTAAATCAGGACCAAACCAGGATTAAATCAGGACCAAACCAGGACTAGAACAGGACCAAACCAGGACTAGAACAGGATCAGAGAAAGAGAGAGAGGCAGAGAAAGAGAGAATAGGACCAAACCAGGACTAAATCAGGACCAAACCAGGACTAGATCAGGACCAAACCAGGACAAGAAAAGGACCAAACCAGGACTAGAACAGGACCAAACCAGGATTAAATCAGGACCAAACCAGGACTAGAACAGGACCAAACCAGGACAAAATCAGGACCAAACCAGGACAAAAAGAGGACCAAACCAGGATTAGAACAGGATCAGAGAAAGAGAGAGAGGCAGAGAAAGAGAGAATAGGACCAAACCAGGACTAAATCAGGACCAAACCAGGACTAGATCAGGACCAAACCAGGACAAGAAAAGGACCAAACCAGGACTAGAACAGGACCAAACCAGGATTAAATCAGGACCAAACCAGGACTAGAACAGGACCAAACCAGGACAAAATCAGGACCAAACCAGGACAAAAAGAGGACCAAACCAGGACTAAATCAGGACCAAAGCAGGACTAGATCAGGACCAAACCAGGACTAGATCAGGACCAAACCAGGACTAGATCAGGACCAAACCATGACTAAATCAGGACCAAACCAGGACTAGATCAGGACCAAACTAGGTATGAAGATATCCTTGAACATAAAGGAGCACTTCCTTCCTCCATTTGCACCACTTCATGACGTGAGAAACAGAGTGTTTTGAGTTTGTGAGCCAGAAATGGATTGAATATTCACACACACACAGACACACACGCACACACACACACACACGCACACACACACACACACACACAGACACACACACACACACACAGACACACACACACACACGCACACGCACACGCACACGCACACACTCTAAATCTACTTTTTAAATTCAAATGAGACAATGGAACAATCAGTCAGTGTTAAAGAGATGCAGGTGCAGTTTTGTCGTGGGTAACACCTGTGTGAGCCTCAGAGCTTTGGTAAGAGACACCTGTGAAAACTGCAGGCGTCTGTAACACACTGCCACCTGCTGGTCTGCTCTGGGGTGGAGGGAGAGAAGGAGGAGAACTGACCCTATCCAGCAATACTACTACCCATCAAAAATCCACCCATGGCAATTTACAGAATAAGGTGAATAAAATTAAAGGTACTATGTTATGTAAAAGCTCCTCAAAAACATAACTGTGTTTTGTTTCATTCCAGGTATGTTTGTGATGAGTAAACAACATTCTAACACACATCTGTGAAATATGGGCCCTTCAACATGTCCAGAATCACAGGCTTTTAGACTTTTCTTTGCACAAACATATAATTGAATCCATCTGAGAGTTGCTGCCCTGGTTTAAACTCAGGAGGAGATGTGGAGTGTGCAACATTTGTGTGAACAGTGTTTATTAGAACGTATGATCCTGCAGGAGAGTGATGCTGTCTGCACAAACAACTCATCTATGTACACCTATCTTCCCCTCCTTTCTTCCTTTCTTTCTTTCTTTCTTTCTTTCCTTCTTTCTTCTAGCCTCTTTCTTACTTCCTGTCTTTCATAATAATAATAATGCATTCTTATGTTGCCCTTCCATAGATCTGACCTGTAATTTGCCCCATATTGCACCCCCTGCGTGTCTCCATGCTGATGATAACTTTAGTGCTCTAGTGTGGAACAGTTCAGGAGTAACAAAACCATCCCCATGACACAAAGCTGCAGATCCTCCACCAGAAAAGTTACATATTGCATCTTTAAAATATGAGGTATTTGCTTTAATCATCGTAAAATCATTAAATGGGAAAAATAGATAATCAAATATATTCTGGTCAAGAGATTATAAAAAAAAATGGGTCAAATGCAGAGATTGGACTAACGTTTAAAATGAGCACTTTAATATATGTGTGTTTAATATATGGCACATACAGTATTGAAGTGGAAAAGAAGACTTTAAATTCAGCATGATGTCAAAATACTTCAATGTTACAATTAATAATCATTGTACTGTATTCTTTATTATTGAAATCACCAAGGTCTCCCATTACTATCAATTTGACATGAGTATTTTGGAGTAAAATGGAGTAGGAAAGTGAAGTAAAGATGGGAATGGTGGACGTGGTATTCTCCAGAACACACACACTACCACAAGAGCCGTATTGAGAGAGCAGGAGCCAGTTTGAGAGGTTGCCATTTCTGTGCTCAAAATGAGAAATCGGTGTCAGAAAAATGTATTTTTGGGAAGTAGTGGGGTGACTTTTTCTTCTTTTTTTTTTTTTTTTTTTTGCTAGGCTAAAAGAGATATAACTTCATACACTGCAAAAAATAGTGTTTCTTAAAATTAAAAAGTGAGGGATTTTCATCTTGTTTTCAGAAACGCTAATAAAAATATATGTATTATTATTTTTTTATTATTACATCATTGCAAAAATATGCAAATAGAGGTGTTATTTTATGTATTTATTTATTTTATTTTTTGTTACTTATTTATTTTTCAAAGTGACATTAGATTTAAAGGTGCACTACGTAACATTTCTAGTGGATGGTCTGCCACCTGTTTCTTCTGATGTTATTGCATTGAAATGTTTGTGTACGACATCATGTATTTCCATAGTAACACGCAGGCCAATTTACAGGTCAGATCTGGGGAGAGGTGACCCTGTTGACAGTAAGAATACATTTCATTTTCAATATAATTCTGAGCAACAAAAAACACAAATAAAAATTAAACAAATGCTTGACCATGCTGTGGAGCATTTCAACCAAAGCAATAAAATCACCATGGAGACAAGATGGCTGTCCACCAGAAAAGTTACGCAGTGTTCCATTAAGTGTTATTATGTTTTCAATACATTTTCAGTTTCCTTTCCAGATTTACACCAATCGTCTCTTGATTAAAGTCATAAATCTGAAATTGCACCTTTGGCCGTGTGTCTCCCTTTGTGTGTTTGGGCGTATTTAAAGCATCGCCCCAAACCATCGTAAACTATGGTGTATTAAACATTAAACAGATCCAGATCATGTTTTAAAACTCCTGCCTTATGTCCCTCTATGACAGCGCTGTTCTCTTATTTTTATAAACCACCTTTTCTTTTGGGATTTGGATTTGAATTTTAAGTCTTGCATTTGAGCTTTCTTTGTGCGTGGCCTTGGAGACTTCAGGATTGCCTCGACCTTGTCAAATTGAGGCCTCACCTCCCCTTGACCTATCTGGTAGGCGAGGTAGCGTGTCTCCTGCCGAACTCATTCACACTTTGCCGAATTCAGTGTCAGACCAGCTTGCTGGATTCTCTTCAGGACCAGGGAGAGGTGGTGAACATGATCCTCCCAGGTCTCACTGAAGACAACAACAACGTCAAGGTAAGCCGCACTGCAATGCTCACATCCCTGGAGAACTCGATCCATTAGACGTTAGAACGTGACGGGCACTCCATGCAGCCCAAACGGCATCACAGTAAACTGAAACAGTCCAGCAGGTGTTTGGAATGCCGTGAGGACTCCTCAAAGGGTACTTGCCAGTATCCTTTGCAAAAGTCCAACATGGTAATGTACTTGGCTGCCCCAATTCTTTCCAGCAAATCGTCAATCATAGGATACACGTCAAATTCAGACATAGAGTTCAGCTTTCTGAAGTCAATGCAGATCCTGAGTGACCTGTCTTTCTTGAATACAATAACCACAGGGCTGTGGAGGACATCTCCTTGAAGGTCTGTAGTAGCTGTGCGGCTTGCTCAGGAGGGAGATGAACCAGCATTGGGACAGCAGTTTTGGTGAGTCCCTCCAGTCCCATGTCCGGTTCCTCCTCATCCTCCTCTTCACCCACTTTCCTGACAAACAGGACCTTTGTTGGAATCTGGACTGGACGCTCCCTCCACTCCTTAAGGAGGTTAATATGATAAGTCTGTTTGGACTTCTTTGTGTCAGGGTGCAGAACTTCGTACGTGACTGGGCCCATCTTGCATTTGACAGTGTAAGGGGCCCTGCCATTTTGCCAAAAAAAATTTTGCAGCACTTTCTGGCCTAGCTGGAACCCCCGACTGGAGGCTATGGTCATACCAGGCCTTCTGGGCTTTTTGAGCTTCCCGCAGGTTCTTTTCAGCCTCCTCTAGGTATTTGGCCAGTCTCTCTCACATCTCTAAGACAAACTGGACAATGCTCCGGTCCTCGTGTTTGGCTGGTTTGCCCTCTCATTGTTTGCGGAGAAGATCTAGTGGCCCCTGAACATCCCTGCCATACAACAGTTCAAATGGGGAGAACCCAGTTGACGTCTGTGGGACTTCTCGATAGGCAAACAAAACGAAGGGTAGCCACCGGTCCCAGTCCTTGTCGGTATCATTTACAAACTTTTGTAGCATCCTCTTCAGCGTCTGATTAACCCTTTGCCAAGGGTGCACACCCTTTGTATACCCTTGTTCTCTCCTTTTGTGTCCTCCCTCTCCCGTCCCCCTTTTTTTCTATTTCACTTTGCTCTCTGTATTTCCCTACTTCCCTCCCCCTCTCTCTTTCTCCCCCTCTATCTCTCCTCTCGCCACTTTCTTACTCTTCTCTTTTTCTCTCCCTCATTCTCTTGCCCTCTCACTTTCTGTCTATCGGCTACCCCTCCACCCTTTTTCCTTTCTCTCCCTTTACCACCCCTTTTCTCTCTTCCGCCTCTCTCCTTTTCATTACATCCCTCCCCTTTCTCTCAGTCCTCTATGTCTCTCTCTGTTCACTGTTCTCTCGTTCTCTGCCTCTCTCTGTTCACTCTGTTCTCTCTCTCTGTCTGTCCCTCTTCCTCCATCTCTCCCCCTCTTTGTCACCCGTGTCCCGCTTCCTGTCTCTCCCTCCTCTCTGACGTCCATCTCCCCCTCTCTCGTTGGCAAAGGTGGCACTCTGAGTTCTGAGTTGCTTGTTTGTTGCCGTGGACGACAGTTGCCACGGCCGCCTCATGTTTCAATGACTTATAGGGCTGAAGTAGTTAAGGCTCCAGAGCACAATGGCTTCACTTTCGTTCATGATTAAACACACACTTTTGACACTGCCTCGGCCTGGTGGCACCCAAAGCCCAGATTATTTGGGTGTTTTGAAAGCTCCTCGGTTCCCTATGCGTATGTATGTAAACTAGTGCTGGGAGAGAGGAGAGATGTGCACTTCTACTGAATGCAAAATACTGTGTGGAAGAACAGAATAACTGTACCTGGGCCTTTGAGCTTTGTGTTTCATTGTTTTGTGGTTATTAAAGCCTCATATTATGCCTTTTTCTTGGGACACCTTGAGCTTGGTATGTTTCATTAACTTGAAATAAAATGTAGAATCTGTGAGCCCACTCTTTTCTGTGAATATAATAGTGCAGGAGCTAAAGCAGCTTAAATAAGGTTAAAAACAATGGTTATAAGCAGCATGTTTTGTTTAGTGAATCAGATTTAAGCACTTGAAACTATGTCTATTGTCTCCTTCTCAAAAACATACCTGGAGTTTTGATTCATTCTCGCTTGTTTATTAACTCTGTTTACAAGGTCTTCTTGCTCAGAATAAGAAATCACTCTGGTAACATTTTCAGGTTTTCTTTTATTTCATCTCCTTAAGTTTGGCTCAGAGCAGGGGTCAGAAGCTTTAACATACGGACATGACATGACATAAAAGTGGACATATACAGTATACAGTATCCATCAATGGACTCAATGGAACAGGACCAAACCAGGACTAGAACACGACCAAACCAGGACAAGAACAGAACCAAACCAGAACTAGATCAGGACCAAACCAGGACAAGAACAGGACCAAACCAGGACTAAATCAGGACCAAACCAGGACTAGATCAGGACCAAACCATGACTAAATCAGGACCAAACCAGGACAAAAATAGGACCAAACCAGGACTAGATCAGGACCAAACCAGGACTAGAACAGGACCAAACCAGGATTAAATCAGGACCAAACCAGGATTAAATCAGGACCAAACCAGGACTAGAACAGGACCAGATCAGGACCAGATCAGGACTAGATCAGGACTAGATCAGGACTAGATCAGGGTTAGATCAGGACCAAACCAGGACTAGAACAGGACCAAACCAAGACTAGAACAGGACCGAACCAGGATTAAATCAGGACCAAACCAGGATTAAATCAGGACCAAACCAGGACTAGAACAGGACCAAACCAGGACTAGAACAGGATCAGAGAAAGAGAGAGAGGCAGAGAAAGAGAGAATAGGACCAAACCAGGACTAAATCAGGACCAAACCAGGACTAGATCAGGACCAAACCAGGACAAGAAAAGGACCAAACCAGGACTAGAACAGGACCAAACCAGGATTAAATCAGGACCAAACCAGGACTAGAACAGGACCAAACCAGGACAAAATCAGGACCAAACCAGGACAAAAAGAGGACCAAACCAGGATTAGAACAGGATCAGAGAAAGAGAGAGAGGCAGAGAAAGAGAGAATAGGACCAAACCAGGACTAAATCAGGACCAAACCAGGACTAGATCAGGACCAAACCAGGACAAGAAAAGGACCAAACCAGGACTAGAACAGGACCAAACCAGGATTAAATCAGGACCAAACCAGGACTAGAACAGGACCAAACCAGGACAAAATCAGGACCAAACCAGGACAAAAAGAGGACCAAACCAGGACTAAATCAGGACCAAAGCAGGACTAGATCAGGACCAAACCAGGACTAGATCAGGACCAAACCAGGACTAGATCAGGACCAAACCATGACTAAATCAGGACCAAACCAGGACTAGATCAGGACCAAACTAGGTATGAAGATATCCTTGAACATAAAGGAGCACTTCCTTCCTCCATTTGCACCACTTCATGACGTGAGAAACAGAGTGTTTTGAGTTTGTGAGCCAGAAATGGATTGAATATTCACACACACACAGACACACACGCACACACACACACACACGCACACACACACACACACACACAGACACACACACACACACACAGACACACACACACACACGCACACGCACACGCACACGCACACACTCTAAATCTACTTTTTAAATTCAAATGAGACAATGGAACAATCAGTCAGTGTTAAAGAGATGCAGGTGCAGTTTTGTCGTGGGTAACACCTGTGTGAGCCTCAGAGCTTTGGTAAGAGACACCTGTGAAAACTGCAGGCGTCTGTAACACACTGCCACCTGCTGGTCTGCTCTGGGGTGGAGGGAGAGAAGGAGGAGAACTGACCCTATCCAGCAATACTACTACCCATCAAAAATCCACCCATGGCAATTTACAGAATAAGGTGAATAAAATTAAAGGTACTATGTTATGTAAAAGCTCCTCAAAAACATAACTGTGTTTTGTTTCATTCCAGGTATGTTTGTGATGAGTAAACAACATTCTAACACACATCTGTGAAATATGGGCCCTTCAACATGTCCAGAATCACAGGCTTTTAGACTTTTCTTTGCACAAACATATAATTGAATCCATCTGAGAGTTGCTGCCCTGGTTTAAACTCAGGAGGAGATGTGGAGTGTGCAACATTTGTGTGAACAGTGTTTATTAGAACGTATGATCCTGCAGGAGAGTGATGCTGTCTGCACAAACAACTCATCTATGTACACCTATCTTCCCCTCCTTTCTTCCTTTCTTTCTTTCTTTCTTTCTTTCCTTCTTTCTTCTAGCCTCTTTCTTACTTCCTGTCTTTCATAATAATAATAATGCATTCTTATGTTGCCCTTCCATAGATCTGACCTGTAATTTGCCCCATATTGCACCCCCTGCGTGTCTCCATGCTGATGATAACTTTAGTGCTCTAGTGTGGAACAGTTCAGGAGTAACAAAACCATCCCCATGACACAAAGCTGCAGATCCTCCACCAGAAAAGTTACATATTGCATCTTTAAAATATGAGGTATTTGCTTTAATCATCGTAAAATCATTAAATGGGAAAAATAGATAATCAAATATATTCTGGTCAAGAGATTATAAAAAAAAATGGGTCAAATGCAGAGATTGGACTAACGTTTAAAATGAGCACTTTAATATATGTGTGTTTAATATATGGCACATACAGTATTGAAGTGGAAAAGAAGACTTTAAATTCAGCATGATGTCAAAATACTTCAATGTTACAATTAATAATCATTGTACTGTATTCT
Source organism: Taenioides sp. WSHXM2023 (assembly GCA_029959045.1). Taxonomy (NCBI): domain Eukaryota; kingdom Metazoa; phylum Chordata; class Actinopteri; order Gobiiformes; family Gobiidae; genus Taenioides; species Taenioides sp. WSHXM2023. The sequence goes on from CM057090.1 coordinate 27,059,973, forward strand.
TTATTATTGAAATCACCAAGGTCTCCCATTACTATCAATTTGACATGAGTATTTTGGAGTAAAATGGAGTAGGAAAGTGAAGTAAAGATGGGAATGGTGGACGTGGTATTCTCCAGAACACACACACTACCACAAGAGCCGTATTGAGAGAGCAGGAGCCAGTTTGAGAGGTTGCCATTTCTGTGCTCAAAATGAGAAATCGGTGTCAGAAAAATGTATTTTTGGGAAGTAGTGGGGTGACTTTTTCTTCTTTTTTTTTTTTTTTTTTTTGCTAGGCTAAAAGAGATATAACTTCATACACTGCAAAAAATAGTGTTTCTTAAAATTAAAAAGTGAGGGATTTTCATCTTGTTTTCAGAAACGCTAATAAAAATATATGTATTATTATTTTTTTATTATTACATCATTGCAAAAATATGCAAATAGAGGTGTTATTTTATGTATTTATTTATTTTATTTTTTGTTACTTATTTATTTTTCAAAGTGACATTAGATTTAAAGGTGCACTACGTAACATTTCTAGTGGATGGTCTGCCACCTGTTTCTTCTGATGTTATTGCATTGAAATGTTTGTGTACGACATCATGTATTTCCATAGTAACACGCAGGCCAATTTACAGGTCAGATCTGGGGAGAGGTGACCCTGTTGACAGTAAGAATACATTTCATTTTCAATATAATTCTGAGCAACAAAAAACACAAATAAAAATTAAACAAATGCTTGACCATGCTGTGGAGCATTTCAACCAAAGCAATAAAATCACCATGGAGACAAGATGGCTGTCCACCAGAAAAGTTACGCAGTGTTCCATTAAGTGTTATTATGTTTTCAATACATTTTCAGTTTCCTTTCCAGATTTACACCAATCGTCTCTTGATTAAAGTCATAAATCTGAAATTGCACCTTTGGCCGTGTGTCTCCCTTTGTGTGTTTGGGCGTATTTAAAGCATCGCCCCAAACCATCGTAAACTATGGTGTATTAAACATTAAACAGATCCAGATCATGTTTTAAAACTCCTGCCTTATGTCCCTCTATGACAGCGCTGTTCTCTTATTTTTATAAACCACCTTTTCTTTTGGGATTTGGATTTGAATTTTAAGTCTTGCATTTGAGCCTATCTTCTCTGGAAAAAAATGAACTCAATGACAAATTTAGAACATTCAGATTTTTTGTTTGTTTGTTTCGTCTACTCTGTGCACCTTTTGTTCTGATTACTAGATGTATCTCCCCTCAACAAGGAAAAAACCCCTCAGAAAATATATAAATACAAAAATGACTTTTCTTAAACGGGGTATTTTTTGAGCTACCGTGTTATAATGTTCCCTCATCAAAACATACCTGAAGAGGTTTGAGCTGCTCCATGTATGTTTCAGTAATTTAGCGATCTCTCCTTACAGTTAGCAGTAAGATTCTATCCTCAGCTCACAAGCCAACGTCATCCATTCTCCCACACAACAATTCTACATAAATATACAAAAGCATGATACAACTTCACAAACCTGATGCGATGTGCAATAGTTTGATTAGCGGGATGCACACCGATCGTGTTGTGTTAGCGCTCTGAAGGGGGAGCGACGGAGTGCAAAGAATATGAATGATGAATATATACCATTTCAGAGGGTTTCTTTTTTAAGCAAAATGATCTAAGTCGACTAAAACAACTGCACAAAATAAAACAAAACAAAAACATCCAAATCAAATCAATGTTTGTTTCCTTTTTACGTTGTAATTTAACAGGTGAAGCTGCTCCACTTTTATTGTCTGTATAATTTTGTACATTTTATTTTTACAGCGTCCCTGTCAGTCATTGTGTTAACCTGTGTGCGTGTGTGTATATGTGTGTGTGTGTGTGTGTGTGAAAGTGAACTGAGCCTTCTGTCCTGAACTCAGGGAATAATCATTAAAATTACATGACACCATTTTTTTTTGTCTTCTTCTGGAACTGTGCTCCTCAGTGGGGCCTGTCACTCAACCCTCACCGTGAGAAGAACTCCAGTGTGGGCCGAGGAGACGCGCTAACATGATTTAAAGACTAAATAAAAAATAAAATGCAAATACCTAAATTTGGAGCATTGTTATATAGGAGAGGTGTGTTTATAACTAAATCCGCTCAGCATTCAGGTCACGTCCAGGAAGTATTTAAAAAAATAAAAAATAAAAAATAGGGAAACCAAATACAGCTTGGCACAATACGTTTGGATAAAATAAAATGTTCATAACAAGATGATAACAAAGTAAAGGAAAGCTAAAGAGAATGAAATAAATGTTAAATATATAGCACTGTGTTATTCAAATAAGATGTTTTTATTGGTGCGTTGAAATGAAAACAAAACACAGAGTATGTCATTTTAAAATATAAAAATAATGAATACAATTGTAATAAATATGCATTCATTTCAAGGTGGTAAAAATACAAAGATAACCATAGTGTTTGAGCACTAATTTATATTTTCAGAAAATGTAGTGATTGTTATGATAGATTAACATTATTATTTTTATTACACTGAATTTTCTGAAATGATTCTTGAATTCTCGTGCCCGTCTTTTCCTCCTCCGCCTGGTACAGTCCCTCTCCCACAATCTGATTCTCTCCTCCGCTCCTTGACCTTCATTCATTCTTTCCTTTTCTCTCCCCCTCCCCAACCTCCTCCTGCCATTTCTCCTCTCCCCCCTTTTTCCCTCCCGCATCTTCCTCCCTCCTCCGTTTGTCATAGATCCCTCTCCCCTTCTCTCTCCCCCTTTCCTCTCCTCTCCCTCCCCCACCCACCCTTTTCTCTCCGCTCTCCGACTCCCCCCACTCCCTTCTTCTCTCCCCCTTTTCGCTTTTCCCCCACCTCCCTCGCTGCCCCTTCTCCTCCGCCTTTCCTCATCCTCAGTCCTTCCCTCTACTCCTTCCTCTCCTCTCCAAACCTCCCCCCTTTTTTCTCTTCACCCCCCCTCATGTCACCCCCCCCCCCCCCCCTCGCTCCGCACCTGGCTCCGTGGTGACAGGGGCCTGACATCTTGCTCTCTGGCCCTTATACCCACCCGTGCACATTAGCAGTGACAGCTAAGTTCACGCGTGCAAGTCTGTACCCACAACTCCACTACTCCAGCTAATACCCGGGCTACAATCTCCCTCACTCTCCTCTTCCTCCTCCTCTTCCTCCTCGGCTGCTCCTCCACAAACTTCCATAAGTTGCTCTATGGGCTCTGTGTGTCTAATTACATGTCAAATTTGCTGTAGGCCAAGTCTGCCACATGTACTGTCCTCTATTAGGGGCTAGCGCTGTCCCACCCAGTCAAAATGTCACCCGTGTAGCCTAGCGCACCCTTAGCCCCCTCACACTACCAACCATTGTCTTTCCGCTATATGTCAAGTTATGCTAATAATCACTCTTTTGGGGAGTGGGAGTTGATAGCATGCTCCCCCTATACTTTAGTCCAGTCCTGGTAGAAGTTAAAGATATTTTTAGACTTGGTGAAATTTTATTACTACTCGAACTTGTCGCGAAATATGCCAAAAATACGTTAGGTTTTAAGTTTTAAGGTCTATCAAGTTGAAATAGGTTTAATAAAAAAAATCAGAGGACTGTCCCACTTGAGAGGTCCAAAATGTATTCATGAGTTTACAAGGTGGCCACTGCAGTGGGAGATTTGCATGTTTTTGGGGAAGATGGAGCTGTCGTAAGACTCAAGTTTTAGTCTGAAAATAAAACTGCAGACAAGAGTAGAGAGGAAGTAGCGGCAGTACTGCGGAGGGTGAGTGGTACTACGTGTCACTAAGAGGTCAGACACTTTGTATATTTGCAAATAAGGGAAGTTGCTGACCAGTGCAGAGACAAAACATGCATGACAACTGTTTTTGTTGTTACTTTATGTTATTTTGGCAGTGCTTTTTTGGCCAAGGGTTGCCACGGTGACCATAGGCAAAACCAATGCTGCACTTTGCGACGTCAAATGAAAACGTCCAGTTACAAAAATGAAATGGAATGTTGACCTTTCGTACATTTTTGTTTCTATTTAAACATTGTACTGATCCAAATCCAAATGAAACAATTAAGAAGTTACTCTATTTCAAATTCTGAAGTGTGTTTAAATCTGTCATCCGTAATCAGATTAGTCTAATTGGTCCCGGCCCTGTTGTATTCCCACATATCACCACTAGAGCGCTATCTATATTACTGCTGTCTGATAATGTGCCAGCTTTGGCCTGGCAGAAGAAGACCAGAGAGCACAGGTGAGCAGTAGTAGTAGTAGTAGTAGTAGTACTAGTAGTAGCAGAGAAGATGATAGTAGAGGTAGATGCATTTAAGCATGTTTGAGCAGTATAGGTTTAGCTGCTAGAACGTTGTTGGTTTTACCATTTTAGGAGGCCATTATTTCTAATGTTTTATTACATTCATTTGTGCACATGCCAAACTCCATATATTTACCCAGGAGAATGAGTCCAAATAAGAGCAAAAGTTAAATATGTTATTACGCATTCAGCCCTCTGGCTCCACATATGAGTCCTGGATCTAATACTCAGTTACATTAAGTGCCTATAATGGAAACCCAACTAATTATTGTGACTCAAAATGGATTTAAAAAAAAAAAAATCTGGCTTAGACATGCACCATTTAACTAATAACTTATATATATGACTTTATGATGACTTTTATGAGCTTTCTTGTAATACTGAAGACTTGCCTGGAATGTGCCGCAGTTTGACATTAAACCAACAAGTGACAGTAGCTGCTCAGATACACTTTTTAAAACTTAAAAATGTTTGTTCAAGTTTGCGAAGAAAACAGGGAGAGATAGAGAGAGAAAGAGATGAAGAGTGAGAGAGAGAAGAGAGCAGAGAGGAGCTGTGCAGCCGATAAGAGTGAGTGACAGCTCCAGTTTTCATCTGAAATCACAGCTGTTTATTTCCTCCTCGGCTCTGGACTCTGAAGGCTCAAAGGGCCACACGGAGGTACAGGTGTGGAGAAAATACTCTGCAAAACTTAAGTAGATTATTTGAAGTTAATTACTGCAACCTAAAGTAAGTCACACCTATGTCTGCTGCAGCCTTCTTACTGTATCTCTGAGAGGAGTGCGACTTAAGCATTTTGAAGATATGAAAGATTTTGATGAAATGCAACCAAAACTAATATTCTAATTTAAGTCTTATTTTACACATCAGTCATCACCTGTTTTTTTTCTTTTATTTATTTATTTTTTTAATTGATTGATTTATTTATTATATATTTGGTAATTCGTTACAGGTTAAACAGAAACTATTCGAAACTGAGAGATATACAGATATACTATGTCACTTTTCCACTTAAACTTTGTCTCCATGGAAATGTAATGTTCCACAATATGGGAGAAAACGTATCTATTTTATTCATTTACACATGTTTTTATTGCTCCTTGAAAAACATACATTCTTCTAATTAGCTGTTGCCTCTCAGCAGATCTGAGCTGTAACTTGTTAACATAACCTGCTTGTTCAAGGAGATGGGTCACTTTAAAGCAGACCTATTCAGCAAAATGGGACTTTTCGGAGTTTTTTACCATGTTACATTTGTTTCATCTTCTCATTATCTTTTCATTATCTATCTTTAATCGTTTATTTTCAAGACACCATTTTGCTTATCAACCCTCGTTTTCACCTCCACCAGTACACGCCCTCTGTTCTGTACTTACTTTGTTCTCCAACTTTATTTTCTTAATCAGTGACACATGTAGTAATCAGCAATGTTGTGTCATTTTGGTACAAATGTTTAAAAAATCTGCTACTCACCAGTGTGATGTGCAGCTCTCCATCAGAGTTGTTGACTCTTTGTTGTGAAGACGTTTACTGCAACATCAGCTCCCATTGGGCACTGCAGTTTTCTAACGCAGAAGTCAGTGGACTTTTCTTCTTTTCTTCTTCATTTTAGATGAACATTGCGATTTCATATGTGCAAATTATAACATAATGACCCAAGGGGGTTGTAGATTATAACTATATAGCAGACAGAAGCACAATAAGTGTTCTTTATTGTCATGTGTGGAGCATTCTAGGCAGAGCAGTATCATCTCCATGGAGACAAGTAGAAAAGTTACATAGTACAACTTTAACTTTAGTTTGACAGCTCCTGATAAATAAAATACAGTGTTGTACACTAATAGTAGCGCACTTGATGAAATGTGTGATGATGTGTGTCTTTGTTGAGTTTGGGAGACTTTCTGACCCCAAAACAAACCAGCGAACATGGTGTCAGGAGAAATACAACTTTTATGTGTCAACAACTTTTATTTGCTTTTTCTTCCAGTGGCAGCAAAACTCCTTCTGTTTACTCTCCCCGCCATGTTTCACGAGCTACCGTCAGACACCTTAAACCTGTGTCTTTATGATTAACATTAGGACTGTGCAGAGGTGGGTACTTATACTTGTATTTACTCGAGTAACTCTTTAAAGAAATCGTACTTTTCAGAGTACTTTGCTAGCAGCATACTTTTACTCCTACTTAAATATTGTAATTAAAGTATTAAAGTTACGTGAGTAAAAGTTTTTGTTATTCTTTCCACTATGAGTAAGTTTACAAGTGACAAAAGCTTTATGTTGACAAGATGAAATGATTTGAACATTTGAACACTGCTCCTTCAGATATGATTTAGTCTTTCTCATTCTTTGTGTCTAACCTTTGAAAATACCAGATGCAGTGTATCTGTATTTTTAGTTTTTTCCTTTAATTTACATTACATTTAGTGCTGTCAAATGATTCATTAATGAATTATTATTAAGCATTGCATTTATACAGTGCCTTTCATGACACTCAGAACACTTTACAGTGCATTATTCATTCAATCCACATTTAATTAATCAGATTAATCGCACTTTTGCAATATAATTAATATGATTAATTACTGATTTTAATGTTGTAATTTAAACTTTCAGATTTTTGTTTTGTTTTGTCCGTCAAAAACATAGCAGAAGTTTGTTTCTTTCACACATTTTTAACATACACATTCTGCCTATTTAGGTTATGTTCTTCTCTCCAAGGCCAAACACTCTGTTCCACCTTATGTGATGTCATTAGGTGGTAATATAGGAAGTACTCTACTGTATTTTAAAACTCACTAAAATCAATTGGATCATTTGCGAACTCTGAAGTTACAGCTGAAAATATTGTAGACTCTCTGTGGCAATCTCAAGTGAACAAAAGTTAAATTATTATTTCAAGGTTATCCTAGTGTTTTGTAGAGTAAAGAAGTTCAATTGAGGCTAACAATAACTTCAAAACTACCTTCATGACATCACAAGGTGGAACAGAGCATTTTGAGTTTTGGAGATGTAGACAGCCTAATAACACAGGATTACTCAAACGTGTGAATGAAACAAAACACAACTCCAGGTCTGTTTTTGATGAGGTAATAGCATTATAACATGACTTTAAGCTCATATAAATCAATTTTGCGTAACATAATAATAGTCTCATTAACAGGATTGCGTTTGCTTTACTAATTATAACTTTTCTTTCAGGGCCCATGCTTCAAACATATAGATTCTTTTCATGGTATAGGAAGAGAAACTTTTGTGCCGAGGTATATTTATGTTGGAAGTTTCTATAGTGCAGCGCGCAGAGCAAAGTTTGTGTGAGTTAGGAGCTTCTTTTGTCTGTGCGCAGGCTTCAGGCTCTGGTTCAGGGCTGTCACACTGTCACCACGGAGACTGTGGAGGCCGGATAGAAGCGCCAGGATGGAGGGATGTAAAGAGAGAGGGAGAGATGGAGAGAGGAGGAGAGAGAGAGAGCGGATGGAGGGAGGAAGAGGAGAGGGAATAGAGTGAGGGAGTGACAGGGATAAAGAGAGGAAGAGGAGAGAAGAAAGAGGGAGGAGGCTGTGGAAGCTGGTGAGAATCGTAAGGAAGGAGGGATGTGAAGAGAGGGAGAGAGGAGGAAGGGAAAGCGAGAGAGAGAGAGGGGAGAGAGGAGAGAGAAAGGAGACTGTGGAGGCTGGTGAGAATCATATAGAAGAAGAAATGTAAAGAGAGAGGGAGAGAGGAGGGATCGGGAGGGAGAGAGAGGAGATTGTGGAGGCCGGAGAGAACCATAAGGAAAAAGAGATGTCAAGAGAGAAGGAGGAAAAGGAGAGAGGGAGGTGAGGGAGAGATGAAGGGTACTGCGGAGGCTGGAGAGAACCATAAGGAAGTAAGGATGTAAAGAGAGAAGAGGAGAGGAAGGTAAACTGTGGAGGCCCACACAGAAGAAGAAATATAAAGAGGAGAAGAGAGAAAGAGAGAAAGGGACAGAAATGTAGGCCACTGAAACCCATGCAGTGGTCCACCAACGCACGTCTATACAAAGTCTCATAGTTGTCAACAGGACAGTGGCTCTGCATTGAGAGACCAGGCAGTGGTTCTTCTGTTTAGACAGAGATGTCATGCTCCTCAGTCTCTCTGTGTGAGGACTGTTCCAGGACAGAGGACAGAAGACTCAGTGGACAAACAATTTAGCAGACAAACTTACAAGATACAAGAGGAACAAAGTGTTTACAATGGGGGCTGTTTGAATGTTCAGGGAGTTTGTCCACTGCATGTTCTTTGTAGAGTTTGCCCACTCTCTGCAGGCTTTGTGTAGCAGTGGGACTTAGTCATGGCCCTTGTGGCCTCCTGTGAGGGGGCCCTCTACAAGATGCTCTCTGCACGACCAGAGCAGGAGCTTTGTTCACTGCGGGGGGCCGACCTGTTCCGCAGCAGGGGGCTCCAATTCAGATCAGTACTTCTTACAAAGTTTGTGTCCAAATCCACCACAAAAAAAACATTCACAAAAGATTCACACCATTTTAAAGTGATTCATCAAAACGTCTCTCTAGAATTTGTAGGAAGGAGCTGTGAGTCATTATATAAAACTTAGGAATTAGAGCTGATTCTAAAGTTGTGCACGTGTCCAAAAATATATGCATGTGAATACCAGCTAACTAAAGTGTGAGAGCTAGCAACAATTTATAAAGATTAAATCATTTGATGTTTCAAAAACCAGGTATGCCAGATTTATAATTAGACAAGAAACCCAACTGTGTGTGAGCTTAATAATTTCTTCTAAAAGATTACACCAAAACACCAACAAGTTCTAATTCTACCTTCCTACAAATAACAAAACAGAAATGTCATATGTTTCTATTAAATAAACAGCATTAGTGTAAGATTTGTGCAGATACTGACCTAATGCTATGCCATAGTGTAACGGTATCTCGCTGGTCTCTATGGGGGAGCTCTCACCACCTCTCACCTGGAAAAAACAGCCCTCACAAACAGACACTTTACTCCTCTGTGGATGCAGCATTTTGGAATATATTGGTGTGTTTGGATACGGAGCGAAGCATAGCATTAGCATACTTTACCGTGCTGACATCTTTGAATTGTCAACAGCCTATCCATCAGTATAAGCTAGCCTTGCCTTCCCCTTATCCACAAAAACACATGCATGCCATAACTGTGCATATATGAGGCTCTCGTGTCCACCCACAGTCAATATTCATGTATGGATATCTGAATGCATGCAGCGCTCCCAGTCAATCGCGTAGAGCTGTGTAGACATACAGGTCCCACTTTAAATCCTCGCAAATGTAATATTAATAATGTCATTTAAATATGGCTGTGCGTTATGACTATACGGTTAAGTTATGGGCTAGTTGCAGAAATAAAGTAGGTAAATAAAAACTTTAGTATATATTATTTATATTTTTTTTTTTGTTGGAAATAAGAATAAAGGTCTGAAAAAGTCTTATAGATTTATTTCATTTAAATATTAAAGTTCTTCACTGTTTTAAACTGTATTTAATTGTAATTGCACCCTTTGCAAAACTATATTTGTGCCCTTACTTCACACATTTCCACAAATCTCTAGCTACAATTATTATTTAAAGTTGCATTATTATTATATTTACTATTCTGAAATTGTAATTTGTGAGCTACCATTCACCTACCAAAGTGCCTTTTATATAAGTCACTGCCAGCTATTGTCGTTAGCCTCCTTTACACTACAACACTTTTCTTCTGTGTGCTCCAATAAAATAGAGTCCTTGCACCCTCTGCTGGTGGCACCAAAATTATAAATCAGATTTCTTTTCTTTACCTTTTTTTTTTTTTTTTTTTTTTTAATTCACAAATATACATTGCCATTATGTCACCCACACTAAAATGTACTACAGCTAACAAAAACAATGCATATTATTAGACCTTTAACTATTGCGTTTACTTATATAACTCAACATTATAGATCTGCATTTCTTTTTTAATCTATATTTATGGACCTTAAACTTCTCCCAATATGATAAAAGCTTCCATTTAAGTGCCCCTTTTTTATTGATGGATTGATTTGTACTTTTTGGTTTGCAATGCACAGATGCGCCAAGATCTTGAGTAACACTGAATTAAACCCCCAAAGCTTTCCAATAGTCCCCATAAATCGCTTGAGTACGATGTTCATCTTGTTTTCGGAAATATCTTCCAAATTAAAACTCCAAATTACAAATGAAAAAAGCGTGCCGAGAGAGGGAGGGATGGAGGAGGGAGGTAGCTCAGTGTCCAGATGAGCAATGGGAGCTAAAATGACAGAGGTATTAGCCATAACGATCGAGCAGACAGATGAAGCTGAGGCCGATTCAATTTAACATCTACATTAGCCAACTGATGCGATTTGCACGTGCACGCTCATCCCGACACGCGTGCACGCCCCCCAGAAGAAACATAGAAACAGAAGGCAAGAAGGAGGTCTTAAAGGGGCGGTGCGCAGGAGAGAGGGAGCGCTCAGCAGGGGAGTGGAGGACGGTGTGTTGATAAAAGATGAGAGAGGGTAAAGACAGTTTGTGACAGTATAAGGGAGAGACCGAACTGGAGTAAGGTATGTCACATTCACCGGTCACTGTTGTCACTCTTAATTCATGATTGATGAGCAAATATGTTTACTGTTCTGTTTTTAGTTTAAATCTTTTATGCACTATTCATACAAGACACAAAACAATTCAAAATGAATTCAAAATAAAGAATGCTTCCACACTTTTAGACATGTCGTGTGAGGGAGTCACAGATCTGTCGGACCAGTATGACTCTGTTTCTGATGGTTTGAGAGTGAGAACATGCTCTAAATGTGTACAATATCATACACTCATTTAGGAAGGAAAAAGCAACATTTTTTAAATCTGTGCCTTTCAGCAGTTGTCTGAACTGTGTCAGACTTGGACTATGAATGAAAACCTGGTCTTTTACATTGTGAACACACATGCTTGCACCCTTAAATTTGCTTTACAGTAATCCTAGACGAGCCCCATTCTTAGGGTGCGCTCACACTTTAGAACCGCGCCGAAGCACGGATAGCCCCTAAAGCGTGGTACGTTTCTCCAGTGTGAGTGCAAACGTTTGGGACTTTGGCCTGGTTGAAGGAAATGGGCCAAAGCACAGCACAGTTGCTCATGTACGTGCACACACACGATTTCACTATATATAAACCCTGTGTGTGCGCTGATGTTACTCATACACGGAAAACAGTGAAAAAACTCCATTCCTAAACAAGCGGCGAATTCCCGCTTACCGAAAATAAGGACTGTGACAAGTTTTGCAACGTCTCTCCTCCAGCCATCCTCACCCCTCCATTGTTTTTATATCCATAAATATATCTGTCTTACTATTTAATAAATATATCATGCTGCTGGACTTATTTTCTCTGCTAAAGCGATAGCTCTTCTGTGCGACATGTAAAGAAACAGCGCAGTGTGATGACATCATGGGGGTTCGGGTGTGTGAGTGTGGGCCATAGAATCCAATCGTGCTTGAGCACGGCACAGTTCTAAAGTCCTAGTGTGAGTGCGCCCTTAAGCCTGTCTCTGCTCACCTCCACACGCATAAGATTGTCCACACTTCTGTTTGCCATCCACTCATCTATGCTCACTAATGAAAGCAATTACACTTCCTCATTCTATAGCTCTATAGTGTGTCCCTATAGGCTGTGAATGACAGGCTGGGGAGTCTGTGAACCACCGGAACTGAAATGTGTAAAGCACATTCTGTTATATGTAAACATGGTCTGACAGGTTTCATTGTATTTGTTTTAGGAGACTGAGTAAAAAAGTACTGTTCAATACAATGTGGCTATGTCAAAATTTCTCCTGGGTAAGTCCTGGTTTAGTTCTGATGTAGACTTGGTTTGGTCCTGGTCTAGTTCTGGTTAGTCCTGGTCTTAGTGTTGACACGATACTAAAATTTCAAACTCAATTTTGACACTCGATACTCAAAATGGGTTCTATTTAGACAATATAATGTGATTTTCAACATGAAATCGTAATACTTTCTTTTATATTACCATGTGGTCTGTGTAATCCCTCAGTGGTCCAGGATGGATGAAATACTTTTGTTACTTGAGTAAAAGTACAAATACAGGGGCAAAAAGTTACTTAAGTAAAGCCAAAATTATCACATGAAAAAAATGACAAAGTATTAAAGTACATGTTTAAAAATGTGCTTAAAGAGCAAAAAGTAAAAGTATTTTGCAGATTTTTAGAACAATTAAAGGGTAAGATGTAATGATTTTGATAAAGAATTCATCTGATTTTGAGTGATGCAATCAATTTCTTCATTTTCCTAGCTGTTTTTATTTATTTGGTTTGCCCAAAGTTATGACAGAAACTCAAATTAAAGGTGCTAAAAAGCCTCAGCCATTTCAAAGTACTTTTTACTTTTCAGTCCAGATCTAACGTGTAGTGGAGTAGAACGTACAGGGACATGTTCTCAAATATAGTAAAAGTAAAAGTATCCACTGTAAAAAAAAAAAAAAAAAAGAAAGAAAATTAGCGGCATGGTGGCTTTCAGTGTGGAGTTTGCATGTTCTCCCTGTGTCTGGGTGGGTTTCCTCCGGGCACTCCAGTTTCCCCCATCAACCCAAAAAACCTGCACCGTAGGTAAAATCCTCCAGCTGAGGTAGTCTGACCAAGCCTAGCAACAAGATCACGGAGATGGGTCCCCGGGCGCCCCATGTGCTGCCCACTGCTCCTGAAAGTGAAATCTGTGAAAGTTTACTTGCTTACTTCTACTTGTTCTGCTACATTTTAAAGCTATTCAGGAATGGCTCAGTTCTGTCCTGTGAAAGTTACTTTTTTAGTATCGATACTTGCTCAAATGAGTATCTTTTGAGTAACATTTTTGATACACGTTTAGTATTGATTAGTATCTTTTCAATTCTTTAATAACCCTATACCAGGTCTATAGTCCAGGTTTAGAAATCTAGCCTTAATTCTGATGTACTATGTATGTAAATATTACTATAGTGCAAAAAACATCACTGCAAAACTCAGCAAAGTAATTGGATTCTATTCTTATATTGTGCATCACTAATTCTCCATTCACGTTCATATATTTTAGTCAGTGATAGAGCTGCTAATGCGTTCACTAATATTATGAATTCATTCTTATTCATATTCATTGGTGGAAGAAGGATTCAGTTTTGTTACTTAAGTAAAAGTATAGAAACAGGACTAAAATCTACTTCAGTACAAGTAATAAAGTACCTGCTTAAAAATGTACTTAAAGAGCAAAAAGTAAAAGTATTTTGCGCAGGTACTGGGATCTAATAACGCTTCAAATTTAGGGATTTTGATGAAGATTTGTTCTGAATTTTATTTGACGGAAACAGTTGAATCATTTTTTTCCCCTAGCTGTTTTTATTTGTGGATTTTTGTTTACGCAAATTATGAACTTGATAAAAATAAACTCAGATGTGCTCTCAAATGTAGTGAAGCAAAAAAAGGTATTCACTTTAAAAATGTACTCAAGTAAAGTACAGACCTAAAATGTAAACTTTAGTACAGTACTTTACTACTTTTACTTTACGTTCCACCACTATTCAAATTAGTGATCATGTTTCTTATATTATTGAATCCGAACATTTCCTTTTAAAATGATCTATTAAGGACACATCACCGCCCTGCATATCGGCCTTTATTATTTTTAGTCAGTCCGTCTGCCACAGCTTTCCCACCGGACCCCACGCCTACGGACGGCTCCCACCTGACATGTGTTCCTACCTCACACGTATAAATTGGTCATGGTGGAATTCAGAAGCTTTGTGTTTAATTAGCGCTAGCCGTCATTCCACAGAGAGGTAAATACGTGAACGCTCCCACTGGCCCCGGCTTCTCATGTTCATAAAGTACTATATGGATACTGCGTGTTCTTTATACAGCAGAGGGATAAGCAACATCACAACATCCAGGAATGCTTGCTTATGATTCTATGGTGGAATTTACTGTTTAAGTGCGAAACTGCAGGTTTGTTGGGCTGGTTTATGGTTAATAGTTCTGTAATTACTGGGCCTATGCGTGAAACAAAACATGAGCACAAATGTAAATGCCTTGTAAGAGCTTCAACACTTTTTTCCAAAATAGTTCAGAAAGTTGTCTCATTATCCAACCCCAAATATGTGATTGTTGTCAGCAGAAAGGACTTTAAGCCATTACGTTAATTATATGGTAAGTTTTTGCAGCCAATCAAATATTTGTGGATTTTCATTTTGGACTGTTATGTTCTATTGTTGTCTTTGTATTAAAAAACAATACATTCATATATTCAGTTTTATCATTATTGCCCACAAAATGTGAGCCGTCTTGGCATTATATTACATTATTAGCAGTTGCTCCACATTTGCTCCACAAAATCAATATTTGTCAAATGTTGCACAATACCACTCAATTTTGGACACACTTTTCCATGCTTTCATGATTATTTACACTGTATTCTGACTGAAGGCATCAAAACATGAATGGACACATATGGAATGCAGTTAACAAAAAAAAAACAAAAAAAAAAAACAAAAACACTCTAAATAACTCAAAATGTGTGTTAGATTTAAAAAAAATAAATAAAAATAGACACCTTTTGTTTGAATCCTGGTTTGCACTTTGGACATTTCTTGACCCTGAGGCACATCTGTGAAGTGAAAACCATTTCAGGAGACTTCCTCATATTTAGAAGTTATTTAACTTTGTTTTCTGCAACATAATTCCATATATTTTACATCTGTATATTATATGTGTATTTGGTGTCTTCATTATATCTATATAAAATGTGGAAAACTTTGAATATGGTGTGTCCAGACTTTTGACTGATAGTGTATACTTTTTTACTCTTATTTTTCCTGCCTGTAAAATAAAAAGATAACTCACAGACTCCCAGTGAGTCTATAGTAATTTGTCACATGGATCAATAATTTTTTTTTTTTTTTTTTTTCTTTCCTTGTTCCAATATCTACTTGGTTTGGTTGAATTTTCATCTCTAAAATCTGCCTTCCATTACTTGCCTAACCTAAGATACAACATAAACTTATTCTCAAAACCGGAAAGCCCCAGAAGAGAGCTTTAATCTTGTCCTGTCTCAGTTTCAATCCAGATTTCTGTTTTGCACTGGGACTTTAACCCCCAGCGCAGACCTTATCACACCCTTTCGTTTATCTTTCACCTCGGATAAGAAAAACTTTGGAAATCCTCGAGAGTAAATAGCATCCAGTGGAAAGGTGAACGCTGGAAAATGATGGATAAAAAGACGCAAAGAAAATATCCGGAGTTGGTTTCCGTGGAGATGATGAAACGCAGTGGGAAACCGAGTGGAAAAATTGAAAATAAGCACTTTGTGGAGAGAACTTGGGGCTCGCGCACTTTTAGTCAATTAGGGAGTATGCATATGCTAGGGCTCACATAAACAAGAGGAACAGGTGAAACATGAGGATGGCAGGGTGTTTTTTGTTTTTTTTTTCACCTGTCAGAGCATCAGGCAGGCCTTGGGCAGGGTTGAGTGGTCATAGGAATAGAGTTGGAGTGGGTGCCTGGGGTGAATTTGCTGATCGGGGGCTCTCTGCTTGAGCGATTGCGCGGTGAGATTCGCGTGAATGTATCAGTCTGAAATGTGGGGTTTGTGGCGTAGCGTGTAAGGAAACTACACGCGTCAGGAAACGTGAGGAGTGGGGTTTTCGAATCGAGAATTTTGAGTAGTAAAGTCGCGATGCTAAAATCTTCAGAACAGACTCGATATTTAAAGGTCCGTCACTTGCTTGTTTCTATGGATGTCATTGCTCTGCCTGGAATGTTCCACAGTGTGACATTAAACAGCTCTACTTTACATTTATTCAATTACAGGTGGTTTTTGACAGACCCTCCATCAGAAAAGTTACACAACACCTTTAAGACTGATTCCAATACCATAATAATAATAATAATAATAATAATAATAATAAACACTATTTATTGTATCTGATTGTTGATACTTTTACAATATCCAATTTTAATCAAGAGTAAGATTCAGTTATTTCTAAAAAGCATGTTGATTGGTAGAGAGTTCAAATTTGGAGAAAGAAATCTGACAATTTTTTTATGTTAAAACTTAAATAAATTAACAATGAACGCCATTTTTATTAATTTGGCAAATACAATCAAATCAAACAGCACGACTGATCAAAATGAGCAGATAAACAGACAAAATTCTGGAACCGCAACAATGTCACCGTGTGTAAAATGTGTGTGTGTGTATGGGATTAAACTGGCTAGTGTTAATTGGTCAAATTTATTTAATAATGTATTTTAATAATGTATTTTCTATATTTGATTTGCTCATCTTAGGTTTATTTTGTTTTCTACTTAAAAAAGATTTGTTTTTTTTTTAGTGCTAGAAATAAATTTGTCATTATACAAATAAAATTATTTTTTTAATTTTATTTTATTTTTTTTATTTTTTTTTTATTAACCATGAGTTGGAATACAGTTTTAATTCAAATGAGAAAAATTATTGCCATTTCACAAACACACATTGCTCTAAACGTGCCACATTTACAAAAGATCAAGAACAGAAACCAAAAAGAAATTCCTCCTGATTAAACGTTTGTTGCAGAAAATATTTAATTACCACTCAAAATATAATTTGCATGACCTACTATATTGTACTTGCAAAATATGAATTAATTTCATTTTTATGCTTGCAGATTCAGCGGTTAGGGTTACAGTGTTATGATCATAGACTGTGGGCTTATGGCAACAAAGAATACTCACTGAATAAATATATGTATATGTATTTGTATATATGTATAAATATATGTATATCCATAATTAGTTGAACCTGTTGTGTGGCTATCTGTATCTCCGTCATTTCAAAATTTGCTGAAAAGTTTCCACCCATTACAAACGCCCTTACCAACAATACGGTCTGAAATCTCACTGAAGCATTAGCGTATTCTGATGTTTTGCCCATGACACTTGTCCTTTATGCTGATGTGGACTTCTTTGCTGTTTCACACTTGAGCCCGTGCGTCCTACAGCGCCGCTCTGATGGACAAGATTCATATTTATCCACATAAACATCCATATTTAACACCTTCAAACATCTGATGGGTTCTGTTCCATGAGACACATGTAAAAATAGAGGCGCTTTTTTTTCTTTTTCTTCTTTTTTTTTTTTTTTTTTTACCACCACTGGAGTTTAGATTGTGTCCAGATACAGTATATATTAATCTCAAATTGCCACCCATGCAGCAGACAAGAATTATAATATATACATAATTATTAACAGCAGCCCATATCATGCCATAGGAAAACTATGAGAGAGAGAGAATATTTCTAAAACTGAACATTACAGAATTTAAAAAAAATAAATAAAAGTTTTGCATTGTGTTTATAAAATAAGAAACTGCTAAAATGCGTATTTGGGCATATGTGTATAAAAATGTATAATATTAGTTGCCTGGCAGATCAATAAACAAATGTGACTGTATCACCAAATATGATCGTCCAATCAGATTTGTTTATTTCTGTGACACATGTGAAACGAAGAAGCTATGACCTGCAAATAAAATCCAATTTTATTTAACCTCAGATTAACAGTGTTTAGTACTTCGCTCATTGATTCTGCAGAAATGTGTGATATATTTTTTTTTCCCGGATGTGGACAGACCAAACTGACAGACCAGTGACAAGACTCATATCTATGTTTTGTTTTGTTTTTTTTAATATATATTTTATTCATAGTTTCTGTGATACAACAATCTTAGTCAACCATACAGAACATCAACATAACAATAAACACAAATAAAAACAATAACGATATTCAGCACAAACCAAAGATTAAACCATACTGACAGAAAAATAAAGCAAAATATAACACAATAAAAACAGGACAAACAGGTAATCCATAAAAAGACAAAACAGACAAAATACACAGACAGGACAGACAGAGCAGACAGGACATGTGTAACAGACAAGACACACAAAAATAGACAGGACATATCAGAACAAGACAAACTGGACAAGACAAGACTTGTACCTGAAGCCCCCGTCCCAACCACAGGTCCCACATCTAAAGCTCAAAGCCACAGCCCCACAACTTCTTGACATGGACAAACACGTGTCTAAATATACAATAAGTTATAATGTTTCTAGAATTAAGAACCATAGTTTCAGTTCCCATTTTTTGGAATGTAAGAACAACTCACATCTTTGTTAAGTATTGAAGAAATGTGTATTCTGGATCCTAGACAACAAAATTAGAGCTGTATGCAGACCAAACTCAGGGTGCATCCAGATTTCAAAGGGGTGCAAAGATAATACTCCTCCACGAAATGTCACTATTTTGCTTTTTACAATCATAATAAAACTAACTAACTGATGCCAGATGTTTTTTTGTGCACAAAGCTCTCACTGGTGTTGCTTGCTCTGCTTCTGTGCTGATGCTTGTGTTTGTTCAGTGTTAATCAGTATAAAAATGCGTTATTAAAAATGCATACCAATCTGAAAGAAAAAGATTTGATTCTTTTAAAAATTGCAATCCGGTTCTAACAGTTAAGAAACTATTCAAAAGAGTTGACTTCATCTTCACATCACTAAACAGCATGCATTTGGGAATTTAGCTTCAAGGGAGCTCTCTCTGTCCTGGCCCCCTCCCATTGAAATCCAGTGAGGAATTCTTTTCACCTCTTTCTCTATATAACTCCTGTGTACCGTGAAGCGTCTGATCTGAAAAAAAGAGAAAAACTAAACTACCTTTTCTTCAGCAGACATGGCGAATCGGCCCAAAATCCAGCACGCCGCATGTCGACGTTAACCTTGGACATCTCAAAAGCCTTTCTTATCCCGAAACCTGTTGAAATGTTTTGGTGATTGCACAAAAACTGGGCTGCCATGGTGACGGTGTGACCAATGGGACTGTGCGGTGATGTAATGTTATGTAAATGCAGGAGAAAAAGCGTGGACTCTTTGACTTCGGAACATGTCTTTTGCTTTTAAAGATACTCACATAGCGATACAGTCACTTTAAATACATGTCGGGAGGTTTTTAGACTTTTTTGTGGTTTGTTCTTTGAAAATACCAGATTTCGTGTATTATTTAAAGGACCCATATTACGCTATTTTCTGATCTATGTTATAATGTTGTTTCCTCATCACAAACAGACCTGGAGTTGTGTTTTGTTTCTTCGCTCAAAAGGAAAAACACTACCTTGTGATGTCATGTGGTAATACAGGAAGTGCTCCACTGTGTTTTTAAACTTCATACACCTTCACTAGAATCATTTTTCATAATTTCAGACCTTGAATTGTCAATCTCTCCTGAACAAAAGGTAAAAGGTATCTGTTAACTTGAAAACTACCGCTTCATGACATCGCAAGGCATTTTGAGGTTTGGAGGTGTAGGCCGACTAATAAACATCAACAAATGATGTCAACAAAACACAACTGCGGGTATGTCAGATGAAGAGAAGTGGTAGAGCGCTTCACTGGGTCACTGGGTCAAAAAAATGTAAAATAACAGTACAGGTGCTCTGCGAGGGTTAAATTTGAAATTTCGACAGAATGTAGCCCTTACTATAAAATGTAAAAATAGTACAAACCCGAAGCACACCGACTGAATATATTAAAGATGGTCTTGTCTTGATTGATTTTTAATTTTTTTTTTTTTTTTTACATTTTCTAGTCAGCGCAACTCCGGGTATGTTTTTGAGGAGGTAACAGCATTATAACATGGCTTAAAGCTCACAATAAGAATCAATTTTTTGTAATGTAGGACCTTTTAAGGAGCTGTACCGGATTTTTACTGCCTTAAAAATGTGAAAAACATCTGGTTAATATGTAACTGTCTGCAGTGGTACATATTCCTCACTTTCTTAATGCATTCCTAGCATTTGCAAACAATAAAAACGCTTTATAATTATAACTGTGCATACAGCATTTTTTACCCTAAGAACTCCTTTTACAATATATCTATACTGGTCCAAAACTAATTTTACTTTATAAAATGGTATAGTTCTGTTAATATTTTTGTCCATTTAATTACATAAACCTCAGATTATGCATCAGATGTTACGTCTGGACAGTTACTCTTACTTGAGTAGTGATTACCCCCAAATACTTTTTTTACTCTTACTTGAGTAATTTCTTGGACCACTACTTTGTATTTTTCCTTCAGTAATATTATTTTGAAGCAACAATACTCTTACGATAAAGCAAATAAAATCCTCTAATACCAACTCAGTCTATCACAACTGCAGCACGACTGCACACAGGTCATTGCAAATATATGGGACAAAAACACTATCAAATGCCTATGAAAGGCATCATAACTATGAATGAACACATAACGGATGCAGTTAACTTAATTACATATATATATAGTTTAGTTTCCCGTATTGGCTGATATAGGAACACTGAAGTGCATAGAAGACTGTGCTATACGCAAACTTCAAACATGAAAACTCTAGATTTTCTTTCTGGGAATCTAACCTGAAACCTTCTCACCATGACGCTAACCACTCCACTGCCACCACTGCACCCCCCAGTACACCACAACAAACCCCCACATACAGAGGCAAAAATACGGCTCAAATCCTTCAAAAGTTGAGTCTATGACGCCACTTCTCTGCACTGAGTGCTGCATCTCTCCGTCCCATCAGAAAACTGCCAAAATGTCAGAGCACAGAATGACGAGCCCAAGCCCTGACAACCCCATCTCTCCTCCGCTCCTCAGGTATACCATCAAATATGTACCACAGAACATTCTAGGACCACACGAGCTGTAGTGCAGATTGTACATGTGTAGGGTTCAAAATAGAAACCATGACTGCTCAATTTGAGGCAGAGGGGGGTAGAGAAGACAAAAATGATTATAGTAAGTCTAACGTAAGTAAAGTAAGTAAGTAAAAGTATGAAGTGAAGTAGTGGTCCAAGAAAGTACTTAAGTGAGATTTAAAAGTATTTGGGGAAACTACTACTCAAGTAAGAGTAATGTTACGTTAAAAGTAAGTAAAGTTCATTTATATAGTGCATTTCACAGACATAGGGCACAAAGTACTTCACAAACAAAAGTATGAAGTAATCCAAGTCCAAGAAGTACTCACATAAGAATAAAAAAAAACAAAAAACTACTACTCAAGTAAGAGTAAGGTTACTTCAAAATAATATTACTCAAGTAGAAGAATAAAGTAGTGATCCAAGAAAGTACTCAAGTGAGAGTAAAAAAGAATTTGGCGAAACTACTACTCAAGTAAGAGTAACGTTACTTCAGAATAATATTACTCAAGTATAAGTATGAAGTAGTGGTGCAAGAAAGTACTCAAGCAAGAATAAAAAAGTATTCGGAGAAACTACTACTGAAGTAAGAGTAACGTTACTTCAAAATTGAGACAAAACTGGACCTAAACCCCAAGCTAAACCTGGACAAGACCAAGACCAGAACTAGAACAGGATCAAACCAAATGTAGACCTACATGAGGATCAGAAATCAGAGAAAGTGCCATTAGACTTATACGCAATAGACACATTATCCATAAATGATTGAGTTCTGTTGATCAGTGTTGTACAGACTTTATTGTTCTAAATGGGTAAATTAGTTTTTAATGTCTTGTAAAAGAAACGCTTAAATCACACCCGTGTGTACTGTCTAGCTCTATTACCTCTAATCTAATTGTCAAACATTTTAGCAGTATCAAACCTAGAACAAACAGTCTCTCTAAAATGTTGTTGTTTTCAGTGGTTTCAGCACATAAAAAAAAAACCAAAAACCAAAAAACTTGCTTTAGTTTAATCATTTTATTCAAACATGTATCTGTACAGGGGTGCAGGTGGTCGAATCATTTGGAGCAGTTCTCATCAGTTCACACAGTTCTCAGGCTCTTTCTCAGAACACAGCTCTCATTCACAAACACATGAATTCACCAGGTCTGTTCTCAAGGACATTGGCCCAAACTCTGTCACTTTTTCAATATAGGAATTCAATTAAACATTTTATTTAATTAATCACTGCATTTATATAGCGCCAAAGTACTTTACAGAGCAGTAGTCATTCACTCCACACTTGGTGGTAAGATACTATTGTAGCCACAGCTGCCCTGGGGCATACTGACAGAAGTGGGGCGCCAATCTGCGCCATCGGCCCTTCTGAACCCCACCATCACTCATGCACACCCCACTTTCTCACTAGGCAATGTGGGTGAAGTGCCTTCCCTAAGGACACAACAACAGCTTTTGACACTAGCGCCCCACAGTGGCACCTGGAATTCCCAAACATGATGGCAAAAATCAACCATTTGTGAGCACCTAAAATCTAACAACAAAATCATGAATCAAACAGAGAGAGGGGCCTCAGCAGAGCTCACTGTGAATAGACACATCCTACATACAGTATACTTCAAAGTATTCGGGATTTGCTGCCAATACACTGTACTTTTGTCAAACACATTTTATTGAAGTTCTTTTCAGGAATACTTTGATCAAGAACCCCACCTTCTGAAACAGTTTCTCCACCATCTGTCCTAATCTCTTCTCTCCGTTCCTAGAGCAGAACAGCCATTGTATAAGATGCTCCATAAGCCAAACTCATGCACATTTGTTGCTGCCACCAGCGGCTCCATTATGTTCGGGTTTCACACAATAATGCTTTGGCACAGCTGGTCGCAGCTAATCTTTCGCTAATAGTCCTTTTTCTGAACTTTTGCCTGACTGATGACCTCTCTCTCTCTCTTTTCCTCCCTTCTTTTCCCCCTTTTTTTTCATAAAATCTGCCCCAAAAAACCCTCAACCCCTCATTTGGCTCTCCTGCCTGCTGATACTCGAATCAAACCAATCCATCAAGCTCTTGATAATGGAAGTCGACGGCGAGAAGAAGAGAGAAAGCGCTTCCGGGTTTTTATTTTGTACATTTAGCCAGAAAATGACTCCCGAACTGTCATGAAGCGTGTGCCTGTGTGTTATTTGTGTGTGTGTGTGCTCTCGAAAACGTGCTAGCTCCTTCTGCACACTTGCTAGCTAACCGTGTGTATGCATGCATGCGTGTGTGCGTGTTGGCTTCCAGCGCTAGTCCTCATGAATCATTGGTTTAAATGATCCTAGCATGCTAATTCACGCTGATTCCTTCGCCATGCTGTTATTATAAAAGTCAGCACAACAGTCATTAACAGCCCGAAAAGCGCTTAAAAACTTTACCAGCTTGACTCCTGGATGAACCCAACGCCGCACGATTTGAAACATGACCTCGCGTGGGTGCGTTCAAACACTGTACGCGTGTGTGTGTGCGTGTGGAAGCTCAGGCCGAGTGCACGCTAGCTCCCTAATTCAGGATTTATTGGCCATTAGTACAGGCTGAAAGTCATTACAGTTCATTTTGCTGCTGGCTTGACGTTTTATTAGGACAAATACAAGCTTTTTGGAAGTGTGCGCGGAACCTTCCATTGTTTATGAGTAACTTTGCATGGGGGTTCTGTGCGTTTATGTGTATGTGTCCATGTGCGTGTGCGTGGTTGAAAGTGACATTTTATAAGTACAAATTTTCCCCACGGGGATAGAGGGTCATAGATTGGGAGAGCAGAAGGAGAAAGCAGAGATGGATAGATAATAGAGATTGACAGATGGACGGCGAGGAGAAGAGAAGAGACGAGGGAAAGAGTTTGACGCCGGTACAGTCGGAGGTATGATGGGGGGAGTGATGATCAAAGCCAGAGGAAGGGTGGACAGCTTGGACAGGGAGAGTGGGTTCGAGGGCAGAGCGCGTTTAGGTAAATTATGGCGTGAGTTATTGCGCGTAATGGCGAGCAGAAAGCAGCGTGTAAAGATGTCAGGCAGGAGGAGCTGACTGATGTTTTCGGTGCAATAGGATTTTAACAACACGAGGTGAGGTGGAGGTTTTAGAGGGAAACAAATCTGCAGGCAGTTCTGTTACAATGTTAAGTCTGCCTTTGGGATATGTGTTTTTGTACCTATTATACAAACTTTGTGTAGTGTGCTGTAATCTTTCAAACATTTTATTTCGACTTTATTACTTGTAGTAGTTCACATGTTACAATTATAATGAAAAGGATCAAAAATTGCCTCTGTAGGGAAATTTGTCCCCTGCATTTGACCCATCCTTCCATGCAAACCTCTGTGATCTTGTTTCTAGGCTTGGTCAGGACTACTTAGGCAGTAATAAAAGTAAAACTAATAGTAATGTTAAATAAGGTACTGTACAAGTAGATTAAAATAAAAGTAAATAACATTTGCGTATAATGTTCATACATTTATTTAGGGTTGTGATAAAAATTAATATTTAGACCATAATCACTGTTTAAACTAGTATCAAAATGAAATACTCATTTGAACAAGTATTGACAATGGAAAATCACATGAATAGAATCATATTTGACCTCTCCTGAATAGTTTAAGAATGACCTGAACAGCCAGAACCACACGCTTTAACAAAACCTTACAAAGATGAGTGGATCTGGAACCGTGTCCTGCCTCAACATCTCTGTGTGGGGCACTGGACTGGATTAACCGATCAGAGAGGTGCATGGTCTGTTACGGTAAAAACAAACATGGTGGTTTAGGGAGGAAAAATAACACAGAAACAGCAACATTTTGAATCACTAAACTGTTCTCTATCTGAGGTAAAAGAAGTTATATATTTTGAATGATACAAGAGTTGAGTTGTCTTCCGAATTTGAGAAATGCGCGGCTACAAGCTGTGACTGGACCATCCCAAGTTAGGACAGAGGTTTTTCACGCTCTATTGGCCGATTCCAGACCCTTCCAATTCTTCTGGATTGGAACAGAATGTAGAAAGGACTAGCTGGTCAGGCAAGTTGAAGAATGGTCTTGATCTATAGCCAAACAAGGCCACATGACTGACAATACTGAACAATCTCCTAATATTTTGTGTTGAAAATAACTTTTTATTGTCTAGATTTTATCATGATATTGAAAACAACAAGTGTCAAGCCTTTTGTTCATAGTAAATTGATGCCTAAACTGCAAACAAGAGTCAAAGCTACTATTAAAGTGCTCAGACTTAATATAGTATTGATTTAGTTGCATTGTTGTGAGATGAGGTAATAACCAGAACCTTCAACTGACAGATGCATGACCACCAATCTGCGCCAGTGTGGGTGAAGTGTTTTGCCCAAGGACACAACAACCCCGTCTGGTGCATGTCCAGGGTTGTCTGAATACAGCCTGTAGTCATGATTGGTTCTTAATGGACCTGTAAACACATTATGGTAAGAATTTGTTTTGTTTTCTCTTCTTCAGATTTCAATGGAAGAAGTTGCCAGTCACTTTAATAGCATTTTTATGAAGAAATCTTGGCTTTGTCTTGACTTGTGCGCATTGTTTATTTAAAAATAGACACACGCACAAGAGCAGTTGGATCTGGAAATGAAAAACGCTTTTGAAGTGTGAGATTCCTGGTTAATTATCGTCCTACTTCAGCAACAAACTCAGATTTAATGTTCTCTCATTAAGGCCGGCTCAAGTTTTAGTTTGTTCTAAACAATTTTGCAGTTGACTGATTTGCTGTGTTTACCTTCTAACTTTGTTTTGGAAAGTTAAATATTCAGTTTTCGCCACAATTACTCTAAAGATGCCATTTTTATTTAATTTTCTTGTGTCTGTAACATATGATTTCTTCAACTGCTACTTCAGCATTGTGAAATATTCATGTTGTTTTGAAGTTAACTGTGAATAATCAATCAAAGAAAAGCGTATGGGCGAAAGCATTACAACTGCTAGAGGGATTGATGATTCAGACCAGCTCAAGAAGGGCACTGGTGCTATCCATGTTTGTTTTCATTCTATATTTATGTTTCTCCTTCCCCAGGTTGAAGTTACCGACCTCAAATACAGGTCCTGTGTTGATGAGAACTGCAGGTACATCTGACCGAGATCAATATGTTGACGTTATCTCCTTTACCCTCCGCAGTCATAGCACAGTCAGTCGAATGATCACAACTGTTCAATTTTCCACCTTCAAGACACTCAAAGCGCTGTACATCAAGGACCCACTCGCCCGTTCACACGCACTTTTATACCCTAGTATACACAGCCACTGGGGAAGGGAGGCAAAGTGGGTTAGGTGTTTTGCCCAAGGATACAAGAACAGGATAATTAACACTGTCACCTCACAGCAAGATGGTACGACTCCTGGACTTCTAGGGCTTTAGCTGAGTTTGCAGGTTTCCCCCATCAGGCAAAATCCTCCAGCTAAGGTAGCCCAGACCAAGACTAGCTCAAGATCTGGAGGTGGGTTCACTGCTCCTGACAGGTTGTCCCAGTGGCGCTGAAGGATAGGTCAAATGCAAAGAGCAAATTTAGGGTTAGCAGTGAGAGTTATCGTCAGGGTTAGAGGGTTTAGTTTGAGGTTACTGTCAGGGTTTAGGATTAAGATTAGAAGGTTAGGGTCAGGGTTTAGGATTAGGGTTAGGGGGTTGGGGTTAGGGTCACAATAAAGTGAAACAAGCCCGCTTACAGGTCAGATCTGTGGGGTGGTACTTGAAAAATATTTGATCTATAAGATTTTTATTCTGTCAAACATTCCAGTCAAAGCAATAACGTATCCACGGAGACAAGCAGAACCAGCCAATCAATCAGCAATTGTATTAATCTCAAAAGAGCACTTCAGTTTGCAGATCTCTGGTCATGTCAACAAACCATAAACAAAATAATATACATACAGTAGTGTCATGATACTAAAACTTCAAATGATCTAAAAGAAATCAAATAAGAATCTAGTTTCGATACTAGCTTTAGTATCTGATTTTCAATACTTTAACCTAACCTACAACATACATACATACACATACGTTTAGCACATAGGAAGAGACACCAACTCTGCCGAAAAGTGAAAGAAGAAACATGAAGCAGACCCACCCCCCAGCAAAAAAAGTTCCACAGTGCACCTTTAATTAGCATTACTTAACGACTCATCAAAACGAGCCAATTAACAAAAGTGAACTAAAATCACTAGTCTTTTCCATCTAAAGCTAACACAACCCAGTGCCCCGGGCTGCGTACCCACATCTGCGCTCCTCCACTGAACGCTCTTATTTATTTACACAGCTTAAGAGCCTAATGAGCTGCTAGCACAAATTGGCCTTAAGTAATTGTCTGCGCAAATAAATAAAATCAAAGTGACAACGCTTCTTTTCTGCGAAACCTCAGATCGGCTACAGTTTCCAGTAAACAATGTACAAGACAAATGAGCTTGATTTAAACTGCATTACGTATCCAAGGCGATGCTTTATCTCGCAATTAGCTCCTTCCTCTGCGTTCCGACAGTCAGTCTAATCGTCCACATTCACAAAAAGTTTGAGTTGTGTTTTTGGCTCCTGAGGAAGAAGAATGTCTGTTTGTGTTTTCCTCCAGCGCTAAACCAGATTTGGCAAAACAAAAGTGATGAGGAGTTCCAACAAAGGATTCGAAAGGAGTTGAGTCTCTGTGCTGAAATTGTTGCTCTGTTTGATTTATCCTTTTGTTTTAACTAGTTACTTAAAGATGCGTTTACAGAAAGGTTGCGTACAGTATCTTTAAATTTGTTCTATAGTTCGGTCAGTATAAATGAACAAATTGTACTTTTCCTTGTCCTCTGGTGAAAACAGTGAGGGATGGTTCATGCTGAAAAGAAAAATTAGCAGCACAGCCATTAGTAACATGATTTCAATATGTTTTGTTTAAGCTTTAT
The DNA here is from genome assembly GCA_029959045.1 of Taenioides sp. WSHXM2023. Classification (NCBI taxonomy): domain Eukaryota; kingdom Metazoa; phylum Chordata; class Actinopteri; order Gobiiformes; family Gobiidae; genus Taenioides; species Taenioides sp. WSHXM2023. Next base: position 27,087,915 of record CM057090.1, read on the forward strand.
AACATTTTAGCTAAAAATAGACTACTACTTCTACTTTTTTTTGTTTCTCAAGGGAGACAACTATAGGCTACATTATAGGTCAGATCTGTGGAGAGGCAACCTTAATCACAGAGAGGATTATTGTATTTTTGAACAATAGAAACACCCGTAATGAATTAATGTTGGATGGATATGTTTAAAGTTATACCATGGAACATTCCAGGTGAAGCAGTAACATCTCCATGGATACAAGCAGGTGGTGGAACCTCAAGCATCTGACGCCCTCTGCTGGGGAATGGTTCATGTTGAAAAGACCAATTAGCAGCACAGCTATTAGCAACATGACTTTATCAATATGTTTTGTGAGAAAAGTCTGTTAGATCTTTGTAAGTTTTTAGCCAAAAGATAGACTAAACTAAAACTAAACTAACTAAAATAAAATAAAAGTTTATTTTTTCTTTTCTTTTTTTTCTTTTTGGTTGCATTTATTGCACCAAAAACATCCTTCATCCTTATTCTGAGCAGGATTTTGAAAAGCCACAAACCTGTCTCTTATTTTGCTTGGGGGAGGACCTCATCCTGCTTGTTGCCATGGAAATCCGTTCCTTTGTCTATAATATTCCACAGTATGGCATAAAACATATCTATCTCCAAGGAGAATATTTCAAAATAGGCAAGGCAAGTTTATTTGTATAGCACAATTTGTACACAAAGAGTGCAAAAGATAAAGTTTTAACTTTGTTTTTATGGAATCATGCCACAAAGTTCTGAAGGTGGAATTTCAAATATTTCTGTCCACCCAACTTCAACTTCAGATTAAATCATAATCATTACATTCATTTTCATAATTTGTGAGACAACACGTATTCACACTTTGTTAAATAATGTTCAAAATAAGTAATCACTCGTCACTTTATCCTCCCGTTACAGTTTGCACCACTGCTTAACAAACAGCCTGCAGCAGTCAAACAGTGAGCACATTGTCCAGGTTTGCTCACTGCGGGCCGTACATTTTTGGAACCTGGAGCTCGCGTTGCCAGGTGTTTGAGACAGAAATATCTTCCTTTCCGCTTGTATGTGCCCGGGGTGCAGTTTGGTTCTGGCACAGTGAAACCATAGTTCCCTTTTCCTCACATACAACAGTTGTGTTCAGAGCCGAGTGCAGCCATTTCCTCTCCCCAGGCCCCCGGAGCTCGTGCTGTCAGACGCTAAGAGTTTTGTATTTGTCACTTCCTGTAGCTGCTGCGAGAACACATTTCGGATTTTGGATTCATGGCAACACTTCAGAGCACTTAAGATTTCTTTTCCCTCAAAATATGTTAACGTTGTGAACTGTACATTAAAACCGCAAGCAGATATAAAGGGCCGTTGCGACTTTATCAAAGCAATTAGGAACAAAAATTAGGACTCACTGCGCTAACATAATAACAAAAAAATAAGTAACTAAAAACTAATTGATGCTTAAACAGCCTTATGAGCGCTATATTAAAACCGCAAGCAGATATAAAGGGACTTTGCACTCATTTTCATTTTATAAACTTTTATTAAACCAAGTAGGCACATAGCAAACCACAGGACCACTGGGCACATTTGTATAACTAAAAAAGTAATTGATTTCTGAGCAAACAAAACATTATGAAAACTATATTAAAAATGCAAGCAGATGAAGAGACTTTGCACTCATTTTCATTTTGTAAACCTTTATTAAACCAAGTAAGAACTCAACAAAAAACATGAACACTAAATTAAAACTGCAAGCAGATATCAAACCACTTACAAACAAAAGCCAGTACTCACTGAGCTAACATAACAGCAATGGGCACTTTTATATAATTATACTATTACATTTATATAACTACAATTTCTGTGCATAAACAGCCGTATAAACACTATGTTAAAAACTGCAAGCAGATATAAAGGGACTCTGCACTCGTTTTCATTTAGTAAACCTTTATTAAACCACAGGACCACTTTGCACATTTGTATAACTAAAAAAGTAATTGATTTATGAGCATAAAAAACATTATGAACACTGTATTAAAACTGCAAGCAGATATAAAGGGCTGTTGCACCTTTAGCAAACCAAATAAAAAAAACCCAGACTCACTGAACTAACATATAACACTAGGCATATTTTAATGACTAAAATAAAAATGTATTTGTCAGCAAACAAAACATTACAAACACTATATCAAAACTGCAAGCAGAGATGAAGGGACGTTACACCCATTTTCCCTAGTAGCACTTCCGGGACATGACATCACTAAGTGGAACCAGGTGTTATTAGCTCTGAATAGGAAGACCACCAGTGTAGATATATTTAAAAGCATTTCTTAAGGTCAAAATAAAGCTGTTGTGATCTGTTTGCATCCAATTTTAAAGTATTTTTATCATCCGCAGACCAGGAAGTAATGCAATTTTATTGTTAGCATATTAGTTTATGTTAGTAGTGATGTGTCGACCCCCGCTTTAGTCTCTGGTGAATAATTACGATGCTCAAAATGCATAAGATAATTGAGAAACAAACTAGTCCTGTTTCTCACATTTGTAAAACAGTAAAAATCCCATACACCGCCTTTAACAAAGCGAATACAAAAAGAGCAAGGTAAACAGTATCTCTTTTCTACCGGATGCACAGTTAAGATCTCGACATCGACCACACCAGCCCACACAAACACTCTTCCTCTCTCACTTTCTCTCCATCTCCCTCTTTCTCTCCTTCTCTCTCCCTCGTTCTTTCTCCCTAAATAAAATATATCTCGTAACAGAAGTGCTTTTACTCCTGCTCTGAGCGGTATGGACCTGTCTGCTAGCATGAAACGCTAGCCCTGAGAATTTATGATTATTTAATGCGTTCACTGTCAACAGCCGTATAAGGAACTGTTTACCAACTTTTGCCTATTAGCTAGTCCCTGTACCCAACTCTAACCTGGAAGTCGAAGCATATAGAGTACACTGAATATATTCTACTTTTATACATTAAATATTTCATAGCGTATCTTCCTAACTTTTACCAATTAAGCGCGCCCTGGGGGTAAATTCCGAGCGGTTGGGGCAGGTTGGGTTCTTCTCTTCTGCTCTGCTCTCCTTTGGCACAATGTCAATTAAAGTGACAGCGCCTGTCAGTGTCAGGGTGGATGGGGTGACATGCTGCTTCCATAGGCTCTTAATAGGAGCTCGCCACCTCCACTCAACTCAAACCTCCGCCGTAATTGTTCTGCATCGGCTCATACGCTCACCTGTTTGAAACTTTGGCTGTGCGTTTTTTTTTCTTCTTTTTTTTATTTCAGTTTTTGCCAAATTTTTGCGCGTCTGTCTCCGCTGCAGACTGGAGTTGTCACGGGGTTTTTCTTCCAGAATAAGATAGCATTCAAATGGGGCGCACAGAAGTTTGACACCTCTTATGGCTTTATTCAAAACAAAATCAGCAGTGTGATGGAAAATACAGAGTCGCGTTACAGAGATGGAAACGAAAAAATGTATTTGATTTTAATTTCACAAATAAAATAATTATAATTACACTATGAGCGGGTAAATAAGCATGAAACATTAGCTCTGAGAATTTATGATTATTTAATGCTTTCACTGTCAACAGCCGTATAGGAAGTGTTTACATTAGCTAGTCCCTGTACTCTGTCCTGGAATTCGCAGCATATAGAGTGAATATATTCTACTTTTATAAATGTAATATTTCATAGTATCAAATTTGGTATCAAATTTTAATTACGTGAATTTTAATTTACAAATTAAATCATTGTAATTGCACTTTATGAATGGGTAAACAAGATACACACATGATTTCATTTTTGTTGAGAAAAATTTAGTACTATTATTATTGGAACTAATTTATTTTAATTGTGAATTAATTTACAGAAATTTTACTTTTAATGTAATTTTGTAACCCTTTCTCTGAGCTGTTTTACACATTATTTTAATTTAATTTATTTATTCCTTTATGACACTTGATAGGAATAGACCAAATGTGCATTAATATTAAAATTAATTACAATAATATTACAAAAATATAATATTATTTTACATGTAAGCTACAAGTGATTTAATTGCCCCTGTCCACATATACTGTAATACAGTGTGTGCAGTAAATAAAATGTACATGTAAGGGTGATATATGAAAATGCAGGTTTCTAATTTGTAAAGTAAATACACTGACTGTACCCTCCATACACTGTATATACTAATAAATGCATAAATAAGGCAAGAGAAATAGCAGGTTTGAAACTGCTGCATTTAATTTATATATATCATGGAGATTAAATGCTAATTTAGAATGAGTTTTCAGTTGAAGAAGGGATTGTAATTTAAGTAAAAATCACTTATGTGAGACAAAAAATATATAAGAATAACATTAATTTAAATCTAGTGTAATAATATTTAAAGGTGCACTGTGCAACTTTTCAGGTCAATGTTTTTATATACCTGTTTATTTGCCTATAATGTTCCAGAATGTGGCATTAAACTTAAGCAAGTGACACCATCAGCTTACTGGTCAAGTTACAGATCAGCGTGGAGAAGCCTTGTTTACAATAAGACAAAATTAGGGAGGACTATTTTAATGCCCTACTATGGCACGTACCAATACCATAGAGACAAGCAGGTTGCGTATCTTCCAAGTTTTTAAAATATACAAATATGCACTATTTTCTGATCTATGTAATAATGTTGTTTCCTCCTCCAAAACATGAGTTATGTTTTGTTTCATTCCAGGTATGTTTTTGAGCAGGTAAAAACATTATAATATGACTTAAAGCTCACAAGAGTCAATTTTGCGTAATATAGGACCTTTAAATATAGAATACAATACAATATGCAATAATATATTATAAGTATTTTGTATATGTTATATTAAATAAAGACAAGCCTGTGACTATGTGAAATCTGACTTAAGTTTGCAGGAGCAGCACGAGACAGCGCCCCCTTCAGGATAAAAACATGTCCCTTATGTCTTTATGCCTTCCTCGTGTCATTTCTCATGTGTTTTGTTTGAAGTGTCACTGACAGCAATAGGACCCACGGCTCTTCTCTCACACACACAGGAGGAGGAAGCGTCCGGGGAGAGGGAAGCTCCAGGCGATCTCCTCACATCTACAGTTATTTGTGCTTCATCGTGTCACTGGAACAGGTGACAATGAGAAAGGAATGTGATTTTGAATTGAATTTTGGAATATTTGGGTGATTTTTTTCCCCCTCCTTTCACACAAGATACAGAAGATGGTGAGCGTGACCCAACAGGCATTTATCACTTTTTATCCTAATAATATACTGAAAAGTCTTTTTTCGGCACTGAAAAACTGAATAATAATATCTTTTTTGCATCTCAGTTTACCTTCCCCCTGCTTGTTTCCATGGAAAATAACCTCCATCACCTCCAGAAAGTTACGCAGTGTTACTTTAAAGATCCTGTATTACACAAATTGGATTATTGTGAGCTTTAATGTTGTGTTCTACTCAAAAACCTACTTGGAGTTGTGTTTTATTTCATTCACACATTTGAGTCATTTGAGTAATCCTTTATTATTAGTCTGTCTACATCTCCAAAGCTCAAAATGCTCTGTTCCACCTTGTGATGTCATGTAGTGGTATATTTCAAGTTAAAAGGTACTGCTGTTTATTTCAATAGAGATTGGCAATTTGAGGGCTGTAATCATCCAAGTGATTCTAGTGAAGGTGTATGTATTACCACATGACATCACAAGGTGGAACAAAGTGTTTTCCGTTTGAGAGAAGAACTCAACCTAAATACGCAGGGTTTGTGTGTTAAACATGTGTGAATGAAACAAAATGCTCCAAGTATGTTTTTGATGAGGAAATAACAATACAGATTGGAAAATAATGCAATATAGGCCCTTTGAATAAATAAAATAAAATTAAGTTTGTGTGGAGGTTGAATTACATGTGACAGTATCCAAGTATTTGCAGTTCCCAGACAGATGCAAAAGTGTGTGAATGAAACAAAAAACAACTCCAGGTCAAGTTTGGTTTTCACTGATGGAATGTGCAGTGTGGGAATTGTGGCTTTCCCTGTGTGAAGAAATACTGGAGTGAGAGTTAACATTTGACAACATTATTATTATTACAATTCTTATCTCTTTATTGTCAACCAAGGACAAAGCCGGAATTTTAGGTCATATCCTCTCTCCCTCTCTCAAACCCCTCCTCCCTCTCTTTCTTTCTGTTTTTCTCTCTGTTTTTCTTTCCAAACTTCCTCTCTTTCTCCTCCTCTCTCCCTGTCTCCTCTCTCACCTCCTTGTCTGTTTCTTCTTCCCCTCTCTTTTCTCTCTCTATTCTCCCTACACCACCCCCTTCTCCTCCTTCCTCTCACCCCCCTTTCTCTCTCGCTTCCCTCTCTCTAACCCCTCTCCTTCCTCTCTCTCTCTCTCTCCCACTCATCCTCCTCTACTTCTTCACCATACACCTGTCTCATTTCCTCCTTTCTCTATATTCTCCCCTTCCTCACCCCCTTCCCTCCTCTCCTTTCATTCTCTCCCTTTCTCCCTCTTCCTCTCTCTCCTTTCCTTCCTTCTCCCTCCCTCTGTCTCTCTTCTTTCACCCCCCCTCCTTCTCCCTACGGGGGTACTCACTCTCCTTTTCTTCTCTCTCCTTCCCCATCTCTCTCTCTCTCATTTCCTTCTCTCTTCCTCCTCCCTTTCTCTCTCCTTTCATTCTCTCTCCCCTTTCCTCATCTTTCTGCCTCTCCCCTGTCTCTCCTTTCATTCTCTCTCTCTCTCTCTCTAGCCCCCTGTCCCTTCCTCTCCTCTTCCCTCTCCCCCTCTCCTCCCCCACCTCTCCACAGGTGTGTAAAAAGCGCTCACACCATTATTACCCCTGGCTCCTGTCCCCGTTGGGAATGGGCCGCTCCCCTGTCACAGCTGACACGTCTCCCTTGGGTGCCTAATGGTCTCACCCTACAGCCAAATACCACCCAGCTGTCAGAGTATCCCTGGCCAGAGGTGTCCTTGCAACTCACAACACACGTGAAAAGAATAATTCAATAAAAAAATAAATAAAAATTACTATAAGAAATGACACAAGTTCAGCCATTTGACATGATTTCACCTGCAATAGACAACTTTGTTTGTGTGGTCAAAACTGAAACTAAATAATGTGTATAAATAGTGTTGTCTATGGGGGATATATGTGTGGAGGTGATTGGCAGAAATCCTCCAGGGAGAAAGAGGGAGACGGAGGAGAAAAAAGCCCCAATGATGACACCTTTTTTGGGCTGAGAGGGAGAGGCTGTGATGGACACTTTTCCTGAAGGTGTTATTGACAGTGTGCTCATAATGACGGCGGTTAAGAAGAAAGATGTGGCAATTCAGAGGTTAAAACGCTAATATTTCTTATACACTTGGAGCTATACTTTAGGTTTGTCAAAAGGATCAAATCTGAGCAGGTATCGATACTAAAAAAAAACTCATATTCACAAGACAGAAATGAAGCTTGCCTGAATAGCTTTAGAATAATCTTGAGCTGTATCAGAAGAAGTATAAGAGCACATAGACTAGTATATACCCATGGACCACTATGGAACTTAACCTGGACGACTGAGAGATTCAGAAATGTACATGATTAGTGAATTCAACTTGTTTTTTCAGTACTACAAACCTGTTCTCACGTAGTAAAAGACAATGAGCCTCATTTATGAAACGTTCTTACGAACAAATTTGCACTTAAGGCCTTCTTACCAACATTTTTGGCATTCACTTTTCTTAACTGAAAATGTTCTTCTGTAAGAACAAATCCCACAAACAGTCAGGAGCACTTATAAGAACAAAATTCTACTGTTTTAGAATATTATTCCTCTGATAATGCAAGAAAAAATTCAAATTCCTCCATGATTGTAAGTTATATATTTTCCTAAATTATTTCCTAAAAACATATTACTATGTGATCCAATCACATTTATGAGGCGTTTTATAGAGCATGTCGTTTATTGGGTCTAACAGACTTTCTACAGGCTGCAGTGAGCCTCAGTCTGTCCCAGCCCCAGTGCTCTCCATATGGGCCTCTGTCACAGCCCTGTGCCTGGTCACCGCGCTGGACTCAACACCCCCATCACCCCCCTGATCCTCCATGACCAGAGCGCACTCTTATGCCCCCCCCCCCCCCCCCCCCCAATAAATACAAAGCTCAACATGTTGGTGAATTTGGCGCAATTGTCACTTAAGAAGGAATTCGGCTTGCGTAAGAATGCTTTGCGAATCTGGAGCAGAGTTCTCTCAGCATCTTCTTAAATTGGAAGTTACGAACATTTTTTAACAAAATTTGGCTAATCTTACAGTTTGCTAACTCTATTATTAAATAATACATGTATTGAAACAAGTCTACAGAAAAACTGAAATATATGACTTATAACAATGTCACAATACAGCCAAAGTCATGAGCTGTTAGTGCTTCGCCTGGAATATTCCATGGTATGGCATTTAACTGATCTAGCTTGCATTTGCTTGTTTCCATGGAGACAGACAAGCGTAATACTATACTGTCAAACATTACAGGCAAAGCAATTACATTCATGGAGACAAGCAGGTGGCAGACCTTTACCCAGAAAAGTTACATAGTGCTCCTTTAAAGAGCCTGTACTGTGAGCAGGCTTGTGTTTCCACAAAAGTGTTCCCATGCATTTAAACAAAATAGAAAACATTTTATTGTCTGATAATCAGGAAGTGTGCATTAACATGCTAGTTGATGTTAGCTTTATCATCACGGGAAAACTTTGCTCTGGTCTCTGAGAAAAGTAACCTTGCACAGCAAGATGGATTCTTGCGATATTTGTGAGTTCACAAACTCACCAGAATCCATCTTGGCACCACAGGTGCCATAGGGCCATCACATCACAACACTGAAGTTTCTTCGAAAGCCAAAGGCCAAGCGCCCAAACAAACCAAAACAAACATGACGACACACTGACAGACGTACTTCAGCCTATTTTAGCATCAATATGGACTATTTAGTTTGTGAAAAATGTGTACTTTGTGCATTTGTGGACAGGAAAGGTGTTTGTGCTTTTCTGTCAACTGAATGTATCCAAAGCTTTTTTTAAGCCAGTTAAAATCAGGTACAGCGCCTTTAGGTGAATAAAAGTCATTGAAATGGATGTCACTCATAGCAGAAGGCTCTGTAACAGCTGAGGTTTTCTGATAAACCTGTTTCTAGAACATCAGTGACTGGAAACTTTTACCACCAAGCGCCACCTAGACATGAAGTGGACTTGGTCTTTAAAGAGACAGATGAAAAGGAGAGGGGGAAACCAATTTAAACAGGAAAAAATTTATTTATTACTGAAAATGACACAGCTACATTATCAGGTGTTAAAGAGGTCTACACCATGTCAATGTCAGGACAAGGACTAAACCAAGACTAAACCAGGAATAGAGCAAGTCTAAACCAGGATTAAACCAGGACTAACCCCACAGTCTGTAAACATATGAATGAACATAGCTTTTCCATGCATTCCAAGCACAAAGTGACCATGGGTACACTTCCGGCTCCATCGACTCTACTGTCAGGTCTTAAAATGTTATTAACCTTCTCTACATGTTCCTGGTGTTTTTATTTTGCTATTTTGCCCATAAATCAAGATCAGTCAGGTGCCTTCTTTTGCCGAGGTTGCACCCGCTAGTGCTACCAACAGGTTTGATTAACAGCGTTGCTAAGCGCCCACCTCTTCCTAAACCAGTGGTGCAGGCTTCATCAACCTCGCTCCTGACTGGCTCTTTGGTTGCTGTGATTCTTTCAAATATGGAATTCTGCTCCAAATTTGCTCCTATAACTGTTATCCTCGTTGAGCTTCATTTGACTGGAGCAAAACACTATGGATGACATCACAATCCCTTCTTCTTCTTCTTCTTCTTCTTCTTCTTCTTCATACAGTCTAAGACTAACCCAGAGGTTCTTGTATCATATAATAACTGTGCCTCCTCTGTACCTTATATTCACCATATTGACTCTCGCTCCTCTGTACCATATGTTCATTCTCGTTCCTCTCTACATATATTCACTGTCTCTTCTCTGTCCAAACGTGTATCAATCTGGCATCAAACTCATTACTCCAGCAAAAATACTAAAACACTTTTATAAACTTTTACAGGCATAGTTTTCCCAGATTTCCTCCCAGACCCCCCCATGTGTTTCTGGACTTTTGGGGGGGTAAATCGGGGCCAGAGCGTCGTCTCATTCATCACGTTGGGTTTCTGATGTTGTTCTGACAGCACCTGCTGCTCTGCCGGCTGTGGTTGTGGAGCTTTTGTTTTGTCATTGGCGCCGCACGGGGAACACCTGGAGCCCGTCGCATCCTTCAGAGATAGAACCCACAACCCCCAAAGAGAGACTGCTCCTCTGAGAGTGTTTGATGCCCCCTGCTGGATGGGGTTGTAAAGGGTGGGGTTGCAAAGATGAGTTTAAAGGAGGCTGAAGTTTTGAAGTGTGAATGCATGTACTGTACAATTGTAAAATAACATTGTTGGGGGTTTTTTGTGAATAGCAGGGCAACAAGAACTAAACCAAGACTAAACCTGAACCAGAGCAAGTCTAAACTGAAAAATTAAAGCCTGTCTGTTATATCAATAGATTTAAAGAAGACATACTGTGCTTGAGTCTGTTATAATTACAGTCTATGACACCTGTGGATCATTTTGTTATAATTTGCACATTTTAAATCACAATATTCATCTAAAACGATGCAATGAAGTTAGAAAAACAACAACAGCCATGTAGCTGTCAGCACCTCCGATGGATAGCTGCACATTGCACTAGCAACTCACATCTTCATTTGAATCATTTGAAAATGTGCAACCCTGGAATTGCTAAACTTTGAAGCTACAGCTATAGTTTGAGCCTCATTGAACATTCTTCATTTCTCTGTGCACCAGAGGGTATTTGTGGACTGTAAAATGGACTCAACTGAACAAAAGTTCTAAAAAAAACATTTTTTTTAAAGGCAACAGCTTAAAGCTATTATTATAAGAGTTTAGCAGTATAGCAGCAAATTTAACTACCACTTAATGACATCACAATGTAGAATAAAGCATTTGGACCTTTGAGATATAGTGGGTTAGAAAAGAGCACTGCACTACAGCACTGGTGGATACAGGAGTTTTAAACAGATACCCTATGTCGGTATCTGTTTGGACCCTGTGTGTGTGCGTGTGTAGGTGTGTGTGTGTGTGTGTGTGTGTGTGTGTGTGTGTGTGCGTGCGTGCGTGTGTGTGTGTGTCCCAAAGCAGTGATTGATCATTAATATTTGATTTCGCCAGGCTTCTGCTGCAGGGAAGCAGGAAAACATATTCTTATTATCCAGTCCTCTCTCTCCCCTTCCCCTTCTCCCTTGCTCTCTCTCGCACTCACCCATCTCTCCCTCCCTTTTCTTTCTCTGCTTCTCTCTTTCTCTCTCTTACCCACTCTCTCACTCTCCCAGTCGCTGTTTCTCCCTCCTTCTCATGCTCTCCTTCGTCTCTCTTTTCCTCTGCCCTCCTCTCTTCCTCTGTATTCATTTCTCTCCCTCCCTTTCCTCTCTCACCCCTTCTGCCTTTTGCTCCCTCCACCCCCTCCTCTCTTTCTCTCTCGTACCCTCCCTCTTATCCTCCTTTATCTCCTTTTTCTGCCTCTTCTGTTTCTCCTCTTTCTTTCTCTCTCTCTCTCCCTTCCTCCTTCCCTCTCACTCTCCCACATACATAGAGCCACAGTGGCATACCCATGCACAGTCCAATTTGTCTGGTGCATGAGGTGAGTGTTCCAGATGGGATGTCCACGGTGTGACCCAGGGCTTGTTTTGGGGGGTTAGAAGAAGAGGAGGGCAGGGGAGGAGAGGAGCGAGAGGAGGAGGGCTGGACTTGCATGACATAAGGAACACAGGAGGAACGGTAATGAACCAGGGGTCAGGTTATTCTGGATTGGAGAAAGTAGTCACCGCTGCACATATTAAAACTACACTGGTTTGGAGAACTTGTTGCAGAAGATGTTCCATTTGCTCCCAACTCCATCTAGTGGTGAAAGGTGATACAAAAAGTGGTAAAAAGCAGGTCTCAGAAACCTTACATTGTTGACTGAAGAAGATATACTATGCGAAATTGACTTCTTAGCACTTTTAAAGGGCCCATATTACACTTATACCTTTATTATAATGTTGTCTCTTCATCAAAAACATACCTACATAACATATTTAACCATGTATTCTCCCACATAGCCTGCAAATTTACGTTGAGTTCTTCTCTCAAACAGAAAACACTCTTCCACCTTGTGATGTAAATGTCAGATGTTTTAATACAGTAAGTGCTTCACTGTATTTTTAAACTTCATACACCTTCACTAGAATCATTTGAATAATTTCAGCCCAGGAATTGCCAATCTCCACTGAACAAAAACTAAATTTTGCATAATGTAGTATCTTTAATAAATGTTTTTATTGTTTTATTCTCCTGTATTCAAAACGTCATTGCTCCATTCTACCTCCGTTTTTATTGTCACTGGTACATGCCCACTGCTCTGTGCTTGCTTCATTCTCCAATTTTATTTTCTTACTTAGAGATACACATAAACACATTCTTTTAAAGGTGCACTGTGTGACTGTTTTGTAGATGCCTTAAAACACCCTTGGAAAATACCTTGAAAATATGCATTATTTGCTTGATGCCATACTGTGTGAACGAAACAAAACAAAACTCCAGGTGTGTTTTGATGAGGAAACAACATAGATCAGATTTTTTTTAAGTTCTTGTTGCGTCTATATTAACCAAAAAAAATGACTACTTTTACAACTACAGTTATGTGCTAGCTGTCCAAAACAATGGAATTATCCAGAGAAACTTCCACTAAGTCAAACATGAATTATTAATGCACACTGCACTTGAACACAACTTTGTACAAAGACACAGAACTGTTTGAGTAGTTCACCGTGATTATGAAGAGGTGATGGCAACTTATTATGAACAGCTGACAGCAGACATTTTACTAAGTACGGTCTCTAAGAACTAAGAGACTGATTCAGCACAATAACTGTAATGAGAGTACTGAAAAAATAGACATATGAGTTATATGCTATCTTTGGAGCAATGAAGTTGTTAAGCTAAAAAACATGAAAAATATGAAATATTGTGCATTAGGCTATTCCTAAATGTGCTACTCAAGCAAAAGAAAATAGACCCAATAGAAGTAAATGTTACTCCAGGTGCATTCACATTTGTTCTGTATTGGATCTGGTTTGGTCCCAGATTAGTCCTCATGTAGACTTGCTTCATTTCTTCCTGGTCTAATGCAGTGTTTTTCACTCTGTGGTACGTGTACTACTGATGCTACGCAAACTGCAAGACCCTCTGCAGTGTTTAATTTGGAGATAAATATATTTATGTTTTTGTCTCCCAAGATTAATCTTTATTTCAATCAACCTTACCCTTGGTCTCATTTTGGACCTGGTTTAGTTTCATTTTAAGCTTTAGACCAGCAGTGTATGGCCCTCAGACCAGGAAAAGTGAAAAAGCTTTAGATCTCATGTAGTCTAGTTCTGGTGGAACTTGGAAAGCCAAATATCATCTTATATGGTACTTGGTTTGAAAAGTTTGAGAACCACTGGTCTAGTCCTTGTTCCAGTTTAGTTTTGATCTTTTGTGAGCACCTTACCTGCTGTTGGCTGGACTGCTTGACAAATCCAGAACGATATCTCTCTGGAATTTTTATACACAAGGATATCAGTCAAGTGAAGAACCTCATTAGCCACCTATCATTTACAAACAAAATCACATTTCTTTATGTTTTTCACTCCCTTGTGATTTTCCCAACTGGCTAGCTATTTTTCCAAACGCTATTGCATTAGTAAAACGTACTGGAAATTTAGTTCCAACAACTCCAACTGCCAAAAACTTTCAATTCAAGTTTGAGCAACACAACCTTATTCACTATAACACCACAGATCCACAAGCCTGTTAACAATAGTGTATATGATCAGCCTCAATACCACAGCAGTGTTAAAGTTATGAATGAGACAGTTTGTTCTCACGTATTATTAGCCAATGACGCCACTTACCATGTATTGTCACAAACTGTGTTCAACCACCATCTTTTTAACAGTGTCCCAGCCTTCAGCTTTCCTTCCCCTTTGTCAAAACATCTGGATTTTAAGTGGCGCATTTTCTGCCACATTCACTGCCAAGGTGAAGCTCTCCGCGGTTCACCCGTGTTGAGTGTATGTACGCTATTGTTACACTAATTGCCAAGCTCGCATCACCACCAAGCTACGGGGAGGCAAGATACAATTTTGCTTCTTTATTGCCTGTAAGGGGCGCTATGCATTGTTCTGACATCTGGTTTCCTGTCTCAACAACTTGGCAGCGTTTATGTACGTGTTATATCGTGCGTGGGGTGGCTGTATGCGAGTTTGGGGGGAGAAATCTAATTGTTTGAGTTGGCGAGAATGCAAAACGTAGCCCTGATAGATTGAGTCATTTGTTGCTCACTCAATAGGAAGTAGGGATGATTGCGTGGCTTGGCAGGTCCCAGCCACTTGACAGAAATAAGCCCTCTCCAGAACACACAGTGCACGGTTGGTTCAAAATGTGAGACAGGAAAAGTGAAAAAAAAAAATAAAAGGTCGATTGTTAAAGTTTTTCTCGTTTAAAAGCTGTAAATACTTGGGCTAGATTGAAAACAATGTTTAAAATAAGAATGATTTGTTGTGATTGTGCATTGCAACAGATCTAACGATGAATGATGAATCAAATCGACATCAGTAGAAATGTCTTGCTCGTAGGCAAAATGGTATCTGGAATCTCACAAAACCTTCACTTTTTTAAAGAGTTTGGATTTATTTGCAGCCATACCACTTTGAGAAGAGCTCGTCAAAAAGCTAAAGAGCGTTAGGAGTTGTGTTTTGTTTCATTCACACATGTTTAACACACAAACCCTGCGTATTTAGGCTGAGTTCTGGGAAAACACTCTGTTCCACCTTGTGATGTCATGTGGTTATACAGGAAGTGCTCCACTCTATTTTTAAACTCCATACACCTTCACTAGAATCATTTGGAGCATTTCAGCCCTAGAATTGCCGATCTCTGCTGAACAAAAGGTAATAGGTAGCTGTTAACTTAATAACTACTTCTTCGTGACATCACAAGGTGGAACAGAGCATTTTGAGCTTTGGAGACAGACCAATAACAAAAGGTTGCGTGAATGAAACAAAACACAACTCCAGATATGTTTTTGATGAGATAACAACATTTTAACATAGCTTAACCCTCCCAAGAGTCAAGTTTGTGTAATATAGGACCATTAAGGCTTTAAGTTAATGTGAGTTTCCAGAATAAGCTGAAGTGGTTCCAGGTAAAACTGTCACTGTCAACCAGAGGCAAAGTGCTGACAGCGACAGAGCCATTAACAAGAGCCCGTAAATATGGGAATGTGAGCAGATTGCTAAATGTCCCAAACTGGACTGCAAATGCATCACTCAAGTATAACACAGAGTCAGCACTATCAGGCAGCACACAACAAACCAGACAGTTAGGAATGTGTCAGTGTACATTAAAAATAAATTACAAACAATTTTCATATTTTGGTGTTTCTATGGAGATGTCATTGCTCTGCCTGGAATGTTCCACAGTATGACATTAAACAGCTCTACTTTACATTTATTCAATTACAGGTGGTTTTAGAGCTAAAAAAAAAAAAACTAGAAAAACAGACATTCTGACTGTGAGCAGGGTTGCCTCTCCACAGATCTGACATGTAACTTGGTCCGGTTTGGTCTCCATGAAGATGGAAAGGTTTAATGCCATACTGTGAAGTTAAAATGGTCAGCAACATGGCATTAAACATATCATACCTTTACTGAGTGGGGTCGCACAGAACATGAAGGTGACGCAATAACATCGCCATGGAGACAAGCCAGTGAAGAACTATCCAGCAGAAAAGTTCCATACAGTACCTTAAATAGACAGAAAAAAACAGGTAAAGAACAGTTTACTGAATAGATAAACATGAAGGGGATGAAGAGTGTACTTAAATGAATGACTTCACATTTTTTGTGGTCCATCAAATGCTTTTCTCCATGGAGACCCCCGGTAGAAAAGTTACACAGTGCACCTTTAAATGTGAAAAACAGAACTAGTTCATTTTAAACAGTTTTCAATAGTCATAAATCATTCCTCTCTTACGTTATACAGCAGCACAACCTAATTTTTCACCAAGAAGACGAAGAAGAGACCAAAGCGGAGTTTTGCCATCACGGTAAAGCTAACAATAACTAGCATTCTAAATGCACTTCCTGATTCTTAGACATTAAACGTTTATAATTCGATACAGACAGTTCACAGCTGACTTATTCTGACCTAAAAATAAACTGCTTATACAATATCTTTTACTCATATGGAAAAGAATGGGGTACAGGCCAATTACAATTTGGAAAGTCTGTTTTCTTACTCGAATTCTTACCACTGAAATTATCTTTCAACTTGACAACTGTCTATTGAAGATATCTACGACATTGCTGTTTTTCTTTGATTATCTTTGGTACAAAATATCACCTGTTTGCAAAATAAGCATGGACACAAATCTAAATGTCAAAACGAAAGACACGCTTTGATTGCGAAACCACTAGGAGATAAGACAACACGCCCCAAAATGTCTGAAAATGTCATAAAATTCGACACAGCGTTCACTTTGCTAATATTTTAAAACTGAAAACGTACTGGAGATGTTGTCCCCTCCCGTATTGCAGCTTAGATAGATGTTTTTAATTCAGTATTTGGGAGCTGCTTTCAAACACTTGCTCGTGTTTGAAGAAGAAAGAGAAACACATCTGAGGACTTCTTCTTCTTTTACCTTGACATTGTTCACTTGAAAAATCATAATTAATTGACTTTAAGAGGTAGGTTTTAATCAAGTACTTAGCAGCTGTGACAAACCACAATTGCAGGGCTTCAGATGACATAACATTCTATAGGCCTATAATGTTTAAAGGACCCATATTATGTTGTTTTCTGATCTAAGTTATAATGTTTCCTCATCACAAACATACCCAGAGTTGTGTTTTTGTTTCATTGTGTTTTTGTCTTCTTCTGTTCCATCTTGTAATGTCATCTGGCAATACAGGAAAAGCTCCAGAGTGTTTTTAAACTGCATAAACAATCACTAGAATGATTTGGATAACGTCAGCCCTGGAATTGCCAAACTCTACTGAACTAAAGGTAAAATTAGCTGTTTACTTGAAAGCTACTGGTTAATGACATCACAAGGTGGAACAGAGCGGTGGCGTGCGGAATCAAGGCAAGCACTGGTTGTCCAATAAAATCTAAAATCATTGCGTGTCAAAAATATAATCAAATAGTTTCGAATTATATCCAAATAATCCCGTTTTCCCTTCACTTCTGTCTGTTTGAAACATCAACAACCGCGGTTCCGAACGTCCCAGTAACTTATGTCGTTTTGCCCTTCTACGGAGGCCTGGAGGCACATGTTAAGAGCACGCCTTACAGTCATTACAGTCTATGCTTTCTACGTGCGCTTTTACAACTGGAGAGCCAGACTATTGTTTTAGAGGTTTGCGCATGCGTACTGATGACCACAGCAGGCTCAAACAGCGTTGAATAAACCCGCGTCCTCATCCACGGGAACCGGAGATGTGCGGCGATTCCCAGTGAGTGCGTGTGTGCGGCAGGAGACGACAACAACTTTCAACACAATTGTCTAAAAATAACCTGCTTTTAACGACACGACAAGTCATTGTTTGTAGCTTCGCGTTTGTAATGATCAGATGTTAGTTATAAATACAGGCCGTCATTTAATCAAACGGTGAGCTAGTTTCAGGGCTCGTTTGTCTGAAATGGAGGATCCGGACGGAGCAGTGGAGTTAGAGCAGCTGGGGCCTCGTCTGTGTGTTTATGAAGGAGCGACAGTGTGAGTGGAATAACAGCACTATTACACACGTGTGGAGGAACATGTGTGTGTTCTGGACCTGCTCCCCTTCATGGAAATACAGGATCAGGCTGTATTATAAGTGCACCTGTCTCACCAGTGCCCTGTTGTTGTTAGTATCTCTTCATGATGTTCATGAATGTACATTTTGTGTAGTGCATTACACATGTGTAGAGCTGTCAGGTCATTTATGTGGTTTCTAGATGTAATAATAATTACATAGACAACAATAGTACTGAAGACTCAGCTGGATAAATACGGTGTAGGAATAGGACAAATCTGTGAAGAAACAAATAGTGAAGAAACAAATAGTCCACAGTCCAAAATACAAATATTAATAAACTATGTAGGTCTAGGTCTCTCTAATACAGTTTACTGGCTCAGTATATATGCATTTAATATGTCAGTACAATAAAAACTCATTTGCAATGTAGTATGCATAAAAAGTGATGTTATTAAATTATTTTCGGCTAAATATTAATGTCCACCCCAAGTCTGCTTACCCACCCATAAAAGTCACCACATGCTACTTGAACAGAGCGTTTTGAGCTTTGGAGATGTAGACAGAGTAATAATGCAGGATGACTCAAACATGTGTGAATGAAACAAAACACAACTCCAGGTCTGTTTTTGAGATAACAACATTATAACATGGCTTTGCGGGGCAGCAAAAATTAATATTTATAATTATATTTTATTTATATATATATATATATATATATATATATATATATATATATATATATATATATATATATATATATATATATATATATATATATATATATATATATATTTTTTTTTTATTTTTTTTTTTTTTTTTTTCACTAAAAGAAATGGTTAGGTTCAGATTCCTTTACACTCAATAAATTTCAATGGTGCACCAACTTTTCTGGTGAAGAGTTAGAACCTGCTCTGCATTGCTTTGCCTGGAATATTTTTTATGCACTGGAATTCTTACTTGCTTCCCTTAAAGGTGCATTGTGCAACTTTTCTGGTGGAGGGTCCATCACCTGCTTGTCTCCATGGAGATGGCAAAAGGAGAAATTCAATTTGTCAACTGGACAGAGTTTATTTGGTCGAATACGTTTTGCAGCTCATCCAAGCTGCTTCTTCAGTTCTGGTCAGATGCTGGCGGACACTGCTTTATATCTGCCTGAAGGGGGCGCTAACTACAATGAAATTACTCTGAGACAACACATATTTGTTTACAGTTACAGTCTCCATGGAGATGTTATTGCTTTGCCTGGAATGTTTCCTGGTATGGCATTAAACACATCTATAGCATTTATTAATTCCTGGCATTTCTATTGCTCTCTGTAAGAAAGCTTGCCTCTCCACAGCGCTGACCTGTAATGTAGCCTATAGTTGTCTCCCTTGAGATAGGTTTAATCTCTACCATGAAACATTCTAGACAAAGCAATAACATCTTCATGAAGACAAGCAGGTGGTGGACCCTTCAAAAGAAAGGTTACGCAATAATATAGTGCCAATACTAAAGGCAAAGCAATAACATCTCCATGGTGACAAGCACATGGAAAAACCTTAACAGAAAAGTTACATAGCGCACCTTTATATAATCCCCAAAGTTAAATGTGAGTACAGCAGCTTAAAAGCCTGCCTAAACCCTGTGCATGAATGTATGTTTGAATGTTCCTCTGTGGGACTGACTCCTTATTCAAAGCGACATTTTAAGCCGTTTAGCTGTCACTCAGAGGCGCAGATGACCACCATACCCCCCACCAGGGTTTTGGTACGACCCACTGGAGCCTTGCCTGTTAATAAGGGCCCTGCCATGTCCAGAGGGGAGGGGGGATGACAGCCTAAGTGGGAGTGACACAGCTGAATAGCCCCAGTCTGTGATGTCTAATAGGACTAAAGCAGTGAGCGGGGAGAGGAGTGGAGCCACATAGGGCCTGTTAAGTCTAAGACATTTGAAGATCTTTTGACGTTTGGACTTTTTCAGATTTTGTATTTATTTTTTATTTATATATATATATATATATATATATATATATATTTTTTTTTTTTTTTTTTTTTTTTTGAAGTGGCAGAGGAACAACAGAGTGGTGTCTGAAATTCAACAAAGGCTCTAAAAACAAGTGGGGCAGAGGGACAATGATGACTTAAGTAACCAATACTGAACTGCTTTAAGTGCATGTGACACTGTATAATTTTACTTACTTGTTGCTTATTATCATGTTTTACGAATCATTTATTATTGTATGTGTGGAAGGGTGAATTAAATGAATGTCTAGTTAAAGAACCACACATAATTTTGCAGCAACATGGGGGAAAATGCAATTTGAGAAAACAGCCTTTGAATTTGCAATACCCAGTGTAACTCTATTGATGCAAGTAAAATAAATATTTAAACATCTTCTGTGCAGTTTACAATTTTGTTGTTTTCATATGAAGGCTTGTAAGCTAAGAGGCCAAACTGAATTAGCCGATGTCTCCATGCGGAAAAGCAGCCTTGCAATATGGCCAACACAAGAACCAAAGGATCAAGGGATAGGCTTCAGTCTCATGCCAATTCTTTTCTTGCCTAAAGGCTTTATTGGACAAGAGAGTTGTAAAATAGAGAGAGGCAGGGTAGAGACGTTCAAAAAGGTAATTCCAGCCACATATTACAAAAGAGACACAATTCTTAATATAATGTATGTGAACAAACAAAACTTTAATCTTTTTTGCACTACCCCCTCTGTTTAAAAGAGTTCTTGTCAACTTTTACCTTGGCAGCCTGCACCAATCGGCCAGATTCTGTCCTGAGGTGGCTTTACATATGAAAGAGCTGGAGGAGATTTCTTATTTGTTTTGGTCTTTGAAGGATTTTGAGAAGAAAACTGAGGAAAACTGAGATGGGACTGGCTCTGTTCGCAGTGGCACTTGGCTCGTGTATTTGTGTGTATGTAAACAGGCCAGATTCAACACATTTCAACTCATTCAACTCATTTCTAAATCTTATAAATCCTTTTAATACAGCCAGTAACGGAAATATATATGACTAATTTGTATGGACAGATTCTGTAAATAATGGAAAAACTGGCTTTGTTGAAAGTGTATTTCTTCACAATGTAGCTCAAGGACATGGTAAAAAAGAGAGGATATCTAAATTTTCAAGGCAGTTGTTTACAATGGATGAAGCTTTTTAATCTCAGTTCAGACTAAATAACTCATGATAGAGAGAGCGGTCTGTATTTATATTTGTGTAATATGAAATCTAAAATGTTGTGCAGCACAATTTGTGTTTTTGTTTCCTCTGGGGACATGAGGAAAGCTAGAATTATTAAAAAGTAGAAATGAAATGACTGAACCAATTGACTTGTGTGGTATTTGACAAGGCTTATAGAACAAATGTAGATATACACTGTGGTCTATTAGGCTTTTTATAACACTTAAAAATCCTATATTACGCAAAATTTACTCTTGTGAGCCTTTAGCCATATTATAATGTTGTTATCTCTTCAAAAACATGCCTTTGTTTCATTCACACATGTTTGAATAATCCTTTGTTATTAGTCTGTCTACATCTCCAAAGCTCAAAATGCTCTGTTCCATCTTGTGATGTCATGAAGTGGTAGTTTTCAGGTTAGCAACTACCTTTTACCTTTTGTTCAGTAGAGATAGGCAATTCCACAGATCAGAACACAGCGTAATATGGGCCCTTTAAATCTTGCTACACTTTTATTTGGCTCAGTTATTTCCACTATTTTGCTCAAAATGAGGCATGAAAATCTCTCACCTTTCCAAATAAATCTGTGTTTGTCACGATGTGCGTTTGGCTTGGTAAATGTGCAGAGGCTGCTAAATACCACTGTATAATGTAACTGCAGTTAGGAATGTGAAAAAACAGGTTTAAAAAGCCTACACACTTTCTTCACTTTGAATCAGTTTTCTGTAAAGTGCCAGTGGAAGTTGTCTTAAAGAAGGGGTTCTCAAACTGTGGGTGAGGGTCCAAAAAAGGGGCGCAGAGTGTTTCAGTGCAGTTCAGTTTGGTTGGCTTATTTTATGCCTAAATTAACATTAATCAGATAAAATGGAGATAGATTTATAAAAAATATTGATATGTATGCGCCAAAATAACAGTAAAATACAAATGAATGTAGAAAATGACAAAGATGGTCTCAATTTAGTCTCGATAGGCCCTTGTCTTGGCCTTGTCTCGGTCTTGACTGTCAGAGTTCATTCCAATCAAAAGTTTAAACATACTTAAAAACAATGAATAGTGCTTATTAACACCTTTACTAAGGAACCTTCATTTAAAGTCTTACTATTTTTTTGTTTTGTGCTTTTTTGTTGCCATTTTGGGCCAAGTTGATCTGTGGGCCGCACTTAGCCCCTGGGCCATAGTTTAGACCTGGGTTTGAGGGCTGACATTTCTACTACTTGAGCTACAGTCACAGTACACACTACAGCAGGAGTGCCCAAATAGGGGCCCAGGGACCAAACTTGGCCCTCTGGGGGGTCTCGGTTGGCCCACAAAGGGGGGCTGGGATTATTTTAATTCAACTGTGCCCTGAAAGACTGTCAGGCGATAAAGGGAGCACTAATCTACTATAACCCATGAAGCACAATACTCAAAGAGATTCTAGTGTAACTTTTCACATTTAAAACATTCTTAGGTTTGGCACTCGGCTCGACACATATTCTTTTTGGCCTGCTGGCGAAAGCAGTTTGGGCAGCGCTGCACTACAGCCAACTCAGGGGCTTACTGACACAGTAAAAGCTATTGCAACTGAGCTTCCAGGTAACACATCTCAAAAGACAAATAACTTAGCAATACTGAACTGAATCAGTTTAGATCATTATTATTATGAGTGAAGACAAGATGAATATTACCAAAGTGAATCATAGCCTCATGTATCGTCTTAGCTGTAGAACACGTCTTTATAGCCTGCGCTCTTACAGTTTTTAAAAATGTTTTACAATCACAACTAACCCTGGGTTGCCAGTGCCTAAACCTGCAGATAGAGGACACATCTACGGTTTTCTCATTCTCATTCCTACATTCCTAGTAAAATATCGCAAACCAGCCATCAGAACTGCAGGAAATCAGCCATTCTTTGTCACAAATGTATGAAATTACTGTCAGCGGACAAAGAAGTGAATGTTTTAGCGAAAATAACCGCTGATTAGCTTCCCTCTGTCCCATTATTCATTTCAATGTATGCGGCTTCTGTTCTGACCCAAAACGGAGTGTGGGCCTTTTGGGGGCACAGAAAGTGACGTGTGACTGAAGACATCTGTGCCTCTGCTGAGGCATTGGCTGCAGGAGCTGGGGTTTAGGGAGGATTCAGATCAGAGAGAGTCCATTTAGGTTTAAAAAACCTGGATTTCAGCTTCACATAAGGCTCATTCTGCTTTTTGATTAGATAATCATCTTGAGAACAAAAACACCCAATTATAATAGCCTATAATCAACTTGGCCATCATGTTCAATGTTTTTGTAACTAGAATAAATCAGCATTACAATTGTTATCAGAATAAACTATATTTGAGTTCCCTTAAACAAACTGTCAGTGTATGAGTTCACACATTCACAAATCTTCCTCACCTCTGCCATTTTTTCTGTTCCTTTAAAACTCCCTGCTCAGAAGCAGAAGCTCTCAGGGGGACCCCTCTCTCTGTAAAGTCTATTTCTAAAGTCTGTGTATACCTACCTGTTTTTACACTTGAGCTCCAAACAACACAACACAAACAGCCAATTAGCAGCAGCACTAATGCTAAATATAGAAAAAGATCACTGACTGTCTGTACTTTAAGAACAGTATTTCATCAGTAACATTTACATGTAGGTAACCCAGTTCAGAATGAGAGCGCTAAGAAACTCGTCTGAAATTAAAGTGGAACTAAACACTAAATCAACTTTGTGTACTGTGAACTGTGTATATTGTGTTTTACTCACAGTGTCTGCTGTTGCTAGTTGGTATAGCTGCAGCTTTGTGTTCAAAAACAATTTCAAGCACTACATGACATCACACAGAACAGTCGTGATTACAGTCACTTTACAGTGTAGTTGCCTACACTTTGTGACTCTTGAATACTTTTAACAGTATAATTTGGATGTTCTTTTTTTGTTTGTTTTACAGTAGGCTATCTATCTAAAATCTGCAAACACTGTACAATAAAAAAACAACTGAGGACAACACATGATAACACAACCAAATTTAAACAATATATGTTTGCCTAATTTTCTGCACAGCTGTTTCCATGGAGCTGTCTGTGGCCTTTCCTCACACAGTTGGTCATCTCCTTTGCAGTTGTTGGGTCTGTCCTTACGTCATTTTGCCATCATGTTTGTGTGAGCGCGATCAAGGGATGTGATGAAACCATGAGACTAAAGACAAAAAGAGAATGCTTTCTGTCAAAAACTCCAAAGATGGCCCACATGAGAGTGGAGGGGCCCACACTTCTGATTCTTCTTATCATGTATGTATGCAATATGCACTATTAGTATGTAGTATGGATATGTACGTAGCCAATGTGTGTACAATAATATGAAAGAAATACACTATTGTCCTGTCTTATTTAACCACATTTCAAATAGAGCTTCAATAGAGCTGCTAAACTCGGCTGTAATTGGACGACTAAAAAAAAAAAAAATAAAATAAGGAAAGAGAAGGGGCGGGGTCTGGAGGTATAAGGAGCATTGTGATTGGTCGAACAGATATACATACTTCAAACTCCCCCCCTACAGTCAAGTGTTTGTCATCAGAAACACCTGACTGTATCAGGACAGTCTTTTGTGATGTGACCAACTACTGGAAATTACAGAAAGCACTGAAGACAGGATGTACTTAGATTTAGGTGTTTTTACCAGAAAGCTGCACATTTATCTAGTTTGCACTAAAGTTGCCCCAAAAATTACTGGCTGTAGATAGTACTATTAAAATACCATATACACAGCTGAGTAGTGGAAAAAGTGGATTACCATTCAGTTCCACTTTAACTAAATATTCCAAACCCTAATTTTTTGGTAGAAAAGGTTTCAGTAGTTATCTGGACAATCTATCTTAAATTGAGATGTTCTGGATGCAGGACGCATGTCTCTTCTCAGTATATGGACAGGCCATGCCTCATATGAAAGCTCAGATCCTCCAGTGTTCCCTCACTGAGCTGCAGAGGCTGCACTAGCACAGAGCAATGATTGTCTGCAGGTGCTGGGGTCTAGTTGGTGATTTTTCAGATCAGAGAGAGGCATATTGGGTTAAATTCAATTGGATTTCAGCATTCAAGAGGCTCATGTGAGGCTCATTCTGCAAAAAAAAATAATCAATTGTATTTTATAAACCTCGGCTACAATAAACTGACAGAATTGTGTGAAAAACTTCCTTTCTTAAAGAGATTTTACATGTGTTTTAAGCCCTTGGTTAATCTATCTTTAGTCCTTCTTTAGTCCTGGTTAAGTCCATGTTCACATTTACAGTGAACCAAACATTTATCTATAGCCTCTGCCAGAGTATGTGACATATGTGCATGTTGGGGGACTGGTTTAGTCCAAAGTCCATCTTTGGTATTTTTTAGTCCAGGATAAATCCATGTTTAGTCTTGTTTTAGTCCTGTTTGTTGTAACAGAATTATATTTGTTTAGTCCTATTTAAGGCCATGTTTAATTGGATTTTACACCTGGGTTTAGTCCTAACTCAAATCCTGCTTTAATCCAGATTAAGTCCATGATTAATCTTGGTTAAATCCTGTTTTTTGTAATATGCAGAATTACACTTGTTTTGTCCAATTTAGGCCTTTGTTTAATTAGATTTCACACCCGGGTTTAGTTCTAGTTAAGGTCCTGCTTTAGTCCAGGTTAAATCCACATTTAATCTTGCTTTAGTCCTGGTTAAATCCATGTTTAGTCCTGATACAGTCCTGTATTTTCAGTTCCAGTCGGCAGTAAAAGAACTTTCCTTATGTATATATGTATGTAGGCTGTGCGCGCTAATGTAGGGGAACTAAATATTCTCGGCGTGGTTATGGCTCCGTTGGGGAAAGAGGCTCTATGGACTGTGTAAGCTGCTCAGTGTGTGCGTTTGGGAGTGAAGGCCCGTGACTGCTTCCTCGCCCCTCCGCAGATCTGACAGCGCTCGGATCAATCACACACTTCCGGGATGGGAATGTTCAGGAAGCAGGAAAACACGACGCGCTTGCCTGGTTTTACACAAGACCAGAGAGAGATCGATCTAGTCTACGGCCCACGCTGCATCTCAAACAGGAGGCAGACACTACACGCTTCTGGACACTTTCAGAGGGTTAGAAATGGGCGTTTTGAGACGTGTAAAGTGCTCAAACTGATGAATGCAACCGTAGTGAAATGTGTGGTGATGTTGGCAATTTGAATGTGTGTGGTTTTTGGTTTTGTTTTTTTTGTTTTTTTAAGATTTTTACCCCAAAACCTAATTAACTAACTCCAGCAGTGATCACCAAGAACATGCCTACTTGTGATCATTGGGAGAAATGTGAATTTGGTAACCCAATATCCATTTAGTTTTTACTTAACACATCATGCACATTTAATTTAATAGTAAAGTAGTGTTATTAAATATATTTCAGACTTCTTGTTTTGTTTATTGGATTGCTTTGAAGAACATTCTTACTGTTAGAGGGCTTGTATCTCCACAGATCTGACCTACAGCCAGAGTGTATAATTTCAGTAAGAAAATAGATTTTTAAAAGCTAGTTTGCTAGTTTTTAATGGACTAAAAATATGTGTGCTTACCGTGAGTGGGTTTGGATCTCCATAAGCTTGACTCTTACTTGGCTGTTGATGGAGGAATGCTTCCAGCTTAATGTTTGACCTTTGACCATAATATTACACAATATGGCATAAAATCTATCTCCATGGAAAACTTCCCAAAGTATGTTTTTTTTTTATATTTCCTTGGAATCATTCAAGTGATGTGCCACGTTCAGATTTAAGTTTAATAACATTCTGAAAATAAACATTCTTTTTTTTTTTTTTTTTTTTTTTTAATTTATTTATTTATTTATTTCAGGGACAGTGCATATTAATCAACATTTCTGTAAATATGCCAGAATTAGCCAAAGGCTATTTTTCATCTGTAGTCCCTTGACAGCAGATACTGTCCACCTAAAAACAAGAGTAAAAATTACAATACAATAAATACATAGAAAAACAGTCGAGAAATATATACACTATTACATAAGATGGCAGACTCACAACAATCATTCAGCTACATACCACCACTCAGCGGATACAGTCAATGTTCACAGATCTGGTTTGCAATTAGCCACTGTTTTAACTGTATTTTAAAGGTATGGTAAGTGTTAGTGGATCTGATGGTTGTGGGCAAAGCAGTAACTCCATCAGAAATGTTGCACAGTGTATCTTTAAAATGTCTTAAAGGGCCCGTATTATGCCATTTCTGAATCTGTTAATAATGCTGTTTCCTCATCAATAACATGTTACTCACACATGTTTAACACACACATCCTGCATATTTAGGATGAGTTTTTCCCTCAAACTGAAAACACTCTGTTCAACAAGAAGCGCTCCACTGTATTTTTAAACTCCATACACCTTCACTAAAATTATTTGGACAATTTCAGCCCCGGATTTGTCAGTCACTACTCTACTCCATCTTTGGAGATGTAGATGGACTAATAATAAACGGTTACTCAAACATGTGTGAATGAAACAAACACAACTCTGGGCATGTTTTGATGAGATAACAGCATTATAACTGTGTATAGTCTGTGTGTATAGTCTCTGTGTATAGTCTTTGTATATTTTTTTATGTAGTCTTTGTGTATTGTTTGTGTGTAGAGTCTGTGTGTATAGTTTGTGTGTATAGTCTATGTGTATAGTTTGTGTGTATAGTCTGTGTATATGGTCTGTGTGTATAGTCTGTGTGTACAGTTTGTGTGTATAGTCTATGTGTATAGTTTGTGTGTATAGTCTGTGTATATGGTCTGTGTGTATAGTCTGTGTGTACAGTTTGTGTGTATAGTCTGTGTATATAGTCTGTGTGTATAGTCTGTGTGTACAGTTTGTGTGTATAGTCTGTGTATAGTCTGTGTGTATAGTCTGTGTATATAGTCTGTGTGTATAGTCTGTGTGTATAGTCTGTGTGTATAGTCTGTATATAGTCTGTGTGTATAGTCTGTGTGTACAGTTTGTGTGTATAGTCTGTGTATAGTCTGTGTGTATAGTCTGTGTGTACAGTTTGTGTGTATAGTCTGTATATAGTCTCTGTAGCCTGTGGATAGACTCTGGAGGTTAAGGCACCACGGCCCTGCCCTCTGCGCTCATTACCCAGGATTAGGCCTCTCTGATTGGGACTGGCTTTATTACACGCTTGCCTCTGCTGTGAAATCTGCTGATTGCTGCTCAGGGAGAGGACAATAATGGCTTTGGATGTGTGTTTGGTCCAGTTTCAGACGTATATAGCTCAGGGTGACACATGAGACAGGAGCAGAGAACCAAGTGTTATAAGAATCTTTGAGATACCTCTGTAAAATGTGACGAAATGTTGATAAAATACAGTTTTCTATGTCTGTTTTGAGCTTTTAAACCTGTCACAATGCACTTTATTTTGAACACAACATTTCTCTCTGACCCTAATCATTTATAATATATTGTGTCACCTTTTTCCCATGCAGTAATTTTATGTTGTTACTCAGTAAACAGTTAGATAGAAATTTTCTAAATCTACTCTATCATCTATATATCTATATATAAAATAATAATAAATGTGTTCCTCACGTAACATGGTGGTTGGTCTCCCTCACCCTCATCCAGCTCGGGCCCTCTACCAGAGGCCTGGGAGCTTGAGAGTTCTGCGCAGTATCTTTGCTGTTCCTAGTACTGCACTTTTCTGGACTGAGATGTCTGATGTTTTTCCTGGTATCTGCTTGAGCCACTCCTCCAGTTTGGGGGTTACAGCCCCGAGTGCTCCGATCACCACGGGCACCACTGATGCCTTTACCTTCCAGGCCTTCTCCAGCTCTTCCTTGAGCCCCTGGTATTTCTCTAGTTTCTCGTGTTCCTTTTTCCTGATATTACCATCGCTTGGTATTGCAATGTCCACCACCACGGCTTTGTTCTGTTGCTTATCCAACACCACTATGTCTGGTTGGTTTGCCATCACCATTCTGTCAGTCTGTATCTGGAAGTCCCACAGGATCTTGGCTTGGTCATTCTCTGCAACCTTCGGATGTGTTTCCCACCTTGACCTTGGGGTCTCCAGCCCGTACTCTGCACAGATGTTTCTGTACACTATGCCCGCCACTTGGTTGTGTGGCTCCATGTATGCTTTCCCTGCCAGCATCTTACACCCTGCAGTTATGTGCTGGACTGTCTCAGGAGCCTCTTTGCACACCCTACACCTTGGGTCTTGTCTGGTGTGGTAGATCTGGGCCTCTATTGCTCGGGTGCTCAAGGCCTGCTCCTGTGCAGCCAGGATGAGGGCCTCTGTGCTGTCCTTCAGACCAGCCCTCTCCAGCCATTGGTAGGATTTCTTGATTTCAGCCACTTCAGTTATGTTTCGGTGGTACGCTCCATGTAGGGGCATGTCCTGCCATGCTGGTCCCTCCAGCACCTCTTCCTCTGACCTCCACTGTCTGAGGCATTCCCTGAGCACATCATCTGTTGGGGCCTTGTCCTTGATGTACTTATGGATTTTGGATGTTTCATCCTGGACAGTGGTTCCCACACTCACTATTCCTTGGACTCCTTCCTTCTGGCTCGCATACAGTCTCAGGGTGCTGGATTTGGGATGGAACCCTCCGTGCGTGGTCAGGAGCTTTTGTGTCTTAATGTCTGTGGTCTGTATCTCCTCCTTTGGCCATCTTATAATTCCTGCTGGGTATCTGATCACTGGCAGGGTGTAGCTGTTAATTGTCTGTGCCTTGTTCTTGCCATTGAGCTGGCTTCTTAGGACTTGCCTTACTCGTTGCAGGTATTTGGCCGTAGCTTTGAAGAGACAAGGTCCTTGTTGTCTCTTCAAGGTTGCCATTTGCTTGTGGGATACCAAGGTACTTGTAACTGTCCTCAATGTCTGCTATTGTTCTCTCTGGGAGTGAGACCCCCTCTGTGTGGACTACCTTCCCTCTCTTTGTCACCATCCTACTACATTTCTCAAGCCCGAACGACATTCCAGTGTCTGTGCTGTAGATCCTGGTGGTGTGGATCAGTGAGTCGATGTCTCACTCACTCTTAGCGTACAGCTTGATGTCATCCATATAGAGGAGGTGGCTGATGGTGGCCCCGTTTCTGAGTCTGTGGGTACAGTGGGTCTCCTTGGTATATGCCACATTTGATGGACACTTGTGCAAGTGGCTTGCCATCGGTTTCAAGGGTGGTTTTCCACAACTGCATCGAGTTTGCAATGAAGGCCCTTAGAGTCCTATTGTTATTGTACAACTCCAAGCACTCAGTGATCCATGTGTGTGGCATTGAGTCATAGGCTTTCTTGTAATCAATCCAGGCAGTGCACAGGTTGGTCTGACGGGTTCTACAGTCACAGGCGACTGTTCGGTTAACCTGGAGTTGGTGTTTGGCTCCTCTGGTGTTTTTGCCGATGTCCTTCTGTACTGTGCTCATGTATTGCTCCATGTGCCCGCTAAGGTAAGCGATATATCTGTATATCTGTATATATGTGTTATTAGGAAAAATGTGACTTTTGGGGAAGGTCAGTGTTTTAAGCCGTGAAGGCATTTATATACTTAAAGACAACCAAACCAAAAAGAATTAATTATGAATTAATTAAATCATAATTAAAAATATATATATACATTTTAATGCTATATTTGAATATTGTGCTGCTGTTTTTTTTTTTTTTTACAGTAGTAAAACAAACAACAAAAATGGCAGGAGTCTTGAGATTTTTATATTAATAGTAAAACTATCATATTATAATATATTTTAATATATATTATGATAACACACAATGATTTGTGCTCACTTTGACTTTTCTGTACAGTTACTTTGAGTTCAGGCATGTGTCAGCATTTAAGCAGTGTAGAGCGAGGTGCTCTAAACTTTTTTTTTTTTTTTTTCATTTCTTTTTCATTTGTATCAAAAATTCCTAAAACCTAAAATTTGAGAATGAAGTAAGTCAGAGCAGTGGGTGTGTACCGGTGGCGGTGAAAAGAAGAGTTGATAGAAGCAGTGACGTCTCGAATACATGAGTTTAAAGATTACTCTAACATGCGTGAATCACTCAAAATATAACTTTGAGAGGGTAAATGAGAAGGGAAATAACTCTAAAGAAGCTCTAAAAAGTCTATTTACCATACCAGTGTACACTGGCCTGTGTGTTCAACATACAGCACTGATGAGTCTCATCATAATAACACTTTTGACAGAACTGTATTTAACACCATTAACCGAACTCGGGCTCAAGACCACCAGGGCATCAGCATACATGAGTGACTGACCACAGAACCTCCAGCCATACACCAGCTCTTCACCTGTTGAGCTGTTTGGAGAGGTCATATCTTCTGAATGGTGAAAAGTGCTCAAAATGGTGTCCATGAATAGGTCTCTTAAACTGTAAATGCATTCATTGATTCTTTTCAAACCTACTGAAGCACTAAACACAAGCACCTCATGTTTACAGTGTGACCCCCTCTGCTCCAGCTGCACTTAAAAACACATTTAAACCCAGGATTTTTTGGTTTCAAATCCTTTCTCTCTTTTTCTGAATGCAAACGCATTCTCCTCTTATAAGATGTCTCTCAATTCCAAAAATCGCTCTTACAAATGTGTTTTTAATTTCAGGTTGACATTATGACATGGCTTTGTATATCTGTTTGTGCCATGGAAAAACAGACTTCAACTCCATATGTTTTGGAGGCCTCAGAGCACTTGATAGAGCTCTTAGTTCATCTTTAGTGAAATACTTACTGTTACTATATAATGATTTCAGATGGATTTTATTAAAAATATATTTCGACACATTTGCGGCACGGTGGCTGAGTGGCAACACTTATGCCCCACAGCAAGAGGGTTCGATCCCCGGGTCGCCCAGGCCTTTCTGTGTGGAGTTTGCATGTTTCCTCCCCGTGTCTGGATGGGTTTCCTCCGGGTACTCCGGTTTCCCCCCATCAACCAAAAACATGCAACACCCTATGAACAGTTTACAATCAAGGACCGTCAAGGAATTCCTCCCTCCTGTGGGCTCACCACCTGCAGAGGGGTTCATAGGGGTCTGGTGCACAGAGTAATGGGCAGCGTGCTGCCCCCGTGACCCAGCCGAATTAAGCGGGAGAAAATGGATGGATATTTCGACATTACACTAAAAGAATGTGACATTTTAGACATTTGCAAATTCAGCATGCACAGATTATTAAATTATTCATAGAAATGTAATTTATGCTATTTATGTCATTTTGAACATAGCTCAATTTACAAATAAATTCAGTGTTTGTAATAAAATAAAATAAACGAGTGGCACTGAAACGGTGCATTGACTACTTGTAATGTTTCAACATTTGTCCACTAGGGGTCAGTATTGCATTGTATTTAACTATGCAACATGTCCAACGCAGCTCTAGTTCAATCAGACTGTTTCTTCAAACGTGCTAAAAAGAAATAAAGAAATAACCTTTCAAGTGAAAAAGCTATAAATATTTGATTTTTTTTTTTTTTTGTTACAAAATTAAAAGGTTAAAACATGAAATCACATTATCTGCAATTATCTGAGTGAAATCCATGAGTAAATATACTAGGCAAAACTGACTTCTGTGCGCTTTTAGTCATGTTATAATGTTGTTACCTCATCAAAACATGCCTGGAGTTGTGTTTTGTTTCATTCACACATGTTTGAGTAAACCTGCATTACTGGGCTGTATCTCCCAACCTCTAAATGCTCTATAGATGTACAATAGATAGAACTTCAAAGTTTGGTCATTAGGAGGTTGCAAGTTATTCAAATGATTCTAGTGAAGATGTATGGAGTTTAAAAAAACACAGTGGAGCACTTCCTTTATTACTGGAACAGAGTGCATTCAGTCTCCATCTCCGGAGATCTGGTCGTCGAGGCCCCCGCCTTCAACTGCCTCCCAAATCTTCCTGCACCAGCCCCCTATGAATCCTCCTGTGGGTGGTGGGTCCATGGGAGGACGGCCCCATGTCACTCCTTCAGGCTGTGCCCAGCCGGGCCCCATGGGGGAAGGCCCGGCCACCAGACACTCGCTGTTGAGCACCCACCCCTGGCCTGGCTCCAGGGTGGGGCCCCGGTAATGCCAATCCGGGCGACGTAAATGGCCTTGCTGTTTCTCGTCATGGGGGTTTCTGAACCGCTCTTAGTCTGACCCGTGCCCCAGGACCTGTTTGCCTTGGGTGACCCTACCAGGGGCATAAAGTCCCCGACAACGTAGCTCCCGAGATCATTTGCCCTCTCCGGGTGGGTGGAGAGTCCTTGCCTCAAGTGGAGGAGTTCAAGTATCTCGGGTCTTGTTCATGAGTGAGGGGAGGATGGAGCATGAGACTGACAGGCGGATCGGTGCAGCGTCTGCAGTGATGTGGTCGCTGTACTGGACCGTTGTGGTGAAAAGGGAGCTGAGACGAAAGACAAAACTTTCGATTTACCGGTCAATCTACGTTCCTACCCTCACCTATGGTCATGAGAAAGGCAAAAGGAAAAATTCAATTTGTCAACTGGACAAAAGTTTATTTGGTCGAATATGTTTTGATGATCCAATGAACTGAAGAAGCAGCTTGGTGTTCGACCAAATAAACTTTTGTCCAGTTGACAAATTGAATTTCTCCTTTTGCCATGGATTCTACCTGGACGACTGAGGGATTCTACACACATCTATGGTCATGAGCTTTGGGTAATGACCGAAAGGACAAGATTGCGGATACAAGTGGTGAGTTTCCTCCGCAGAGTGGCTGGGCACTCCCTTAGAGATAGGGTGAGAAGCTCAGTCACATGGGAGGAGCTTGGAGTAGAGCCGCTGCTCCTCCACGTTGAGAGGAACCAGCTGAGGTGGCTCGGGCAACTGTTCTGGATGCCTCCTGGACACCTCCCTATGGAGGGGGAAGACTCAGGACACACTGGAGGGACTATGTCTCTCGGCTGGCCTGGGACGCCTTGGGGTCCCCCTGGAGAAGCTGGAGGAAGTGTCCAGGGTGAAGGAAGTCTGGGAGTCCCTGCTTGGACTGTTGCCCCCACGACCCGGCCCCGGATAAGCGAAAGAAAATGGATGGATGGAGAGTGCTTTCAGTTTGAGAGAAGAACTCAGCCTAAATGTGCAGGTTTTATGTGTTAAACATGTGTGAATGAAACAAACTCGAGGTATGATTTTGATGATGTAACAATATTATAACATAGATTTTAAAAAATAGCATAATATAGGCTATTTTTCTGAGTGCTGATAAACTCCAGGTTCATACTTAAAACTATAAAATACTATAGGATGCATTTTATTGGGATTATGAGTTGACATGCTGAAATAAAACAAACTTAAAAGAGAGATAGGCACATAAAACACAATTTGACTTCTTTGTAGTGACAGATTTGCATATATCAAAATCTCCTGGAAGCACAGTATCCTGACGTTGCTATGGTGATATAGATGAGATATGAGACAATAGATCTGGCTGAATGATTATTAAAGTGTAATATATTGAATGTGGACGGGGACAGTAACCGTTCCCAGCCATAAAAGTCCATTTAAAGCACTCCTCTGTCTCTTCTGTCTCCATTCTGAGTCTATGTGTCTCTGCTGTCCCATTATTCCATCTTCACTTAAAGATTTCAACGAGTTTTTAAAGGCACAGACTCCTGTTCTCAAGTGCTGTGAGGGGTTTCCAGTTGGTGAGTCAGAGATCTTTAAGGAGCCCATATCACGCTATTTCCTGATATGTTATAATGTTGTGTTTTGTTTCATTCACACATGTTAAACACACAAAGGAGTTCTTCTCTCTCCTTCTCTTTCTGCTGAACTAAAGGTAAAATGTAGCTGTTAACTTGAAAATTACCACTACATGACATTACAAGGTGGAGCAGAGCATTTTTAGTTTTGGGGATGTAGACAGACTAATAATAAAAGATTACTTAAACATATGTGAATGAAACAAAACACAACTCTGGGTATGTTTCATCACAATGGCAAGCAGCAAGGATTGGATTTTCAAACATCTTTCTAGTGTTGAAAAATGTGTATGTGATCGTAAAGTAAGTTAACAATGAGGAAAAAATATGGCTAAAAAAAAGTTCATTTTTCTTATAATGTCCCTTGTGGGTCCACATAGGTTCAATTGTTAAAGCATTTGTCCACAACTCACAGGTCAGAGGATTAACTCCACTCGGATGAAGTTCTCTTGTTGTACCTTTGGGTTAGACACTTTACCTTTATTTTGTCTTGTATGAAAGTGTGAGCGAAGATGTGAGTAAATGGTGGTGGTTAGCAGATTGGCAGCCTCTCTTCTGATAAAATAAATCATTACAAAACAAGGGTATCTTTTTATTTCAATTTCCCCACTGTCTCTTTCTGTCCCTAAAAGATGTCTCAGCTCTTTTTTCACTTTACAATGACTCCCATGATCCCATGTCTGAAGAACACGAGGGTGAAACAGATTTGAAAACACTTGTGAAACATTCCAGTTGCTTTTATATTTGCCTTATATCGTGAATGGTCCTGCACATTTCCTTTTTGGACATGTAGAGCTGCTCTTTTATCTTTTCAAGGCTGCTGGCAAAAGACAAAGTCAAGTTTGAGATGAAACAGTGGTAGTAAATTGCAGGATGGAAGTGACCATGCCCAGTTTGGGGAACATCATTCATTTTAATACAATAGAATAAAGAAGTATGTCCAAGATAAAGCTGTATTTATTGGATAGATTTTTACTGACATTGCAATTTCTCATAAACTGTCCTATATATTTATTTTACTATATTTAACCACAGAAGTCCCATTCAGTTTTAAATCTCTTGGATGGCAATGCTGCATGGTCCTAGTGACTGTAGATTCTGTTCATGTGACCTCCCAACATGACACCCGTGGATCATTAGGTTATAATTTGGACATTTTAAATTGCAATAATGATCTAAAATAAAATAAAAGAAAACTTGCTGTGCCCAGTGAGAGCTGACATTGCCATAAACATCGTCACAACAAAGAGCCTTGAATTTGTCAGTATCTCAGATGGAAAGCTGCAGGTCACACTAGCAAGTAGCGACTTGATAGACTGAAATACTGATTGGCCGATATAGTCGCCGATATTTGGACTTTTTCGCATATAGGCTATCGGCTTTAAATCTTCAGCATTGGCCGATATTTTGTTTTTTGGTCAATCTGATGCTTAAAAAATACACAAAGCTTTCTATTAACACTTAAAAACGAAGAAATAGCTGCACGAAACTCTTAACTCTGGTAAAACGGCTGTGGGTGAGTTTGTAGTTAATTTAAAAGACATAATCGAGGGAAAATAGTCTAAATAAGTCCCACGTATTGAAAACATCGGCAGAGCTTATAGCCCGTCAGTTGCTCTGGAAACTAAATAAACAGTATCAGCATTGGCCATGAAAAAACATATTGGTCAATCTCTGGTGGTCATTTGCAGGTGGCGGTGAAAACAGGTGTTTATCGGCAATATGGCGTCTTGACAATAAGCGATTAAAGATTGCTCAAACATGCATGAATCACTCTAAATACAACTTTGAGAGTAAATGAGAAGGAAAACAACTATAACAAGTCAATTTTGCATAATAGGTCTGCTTTAATATTGAGCTGGGGGACAGATCAGACTTCTGTGGTGGAATTTGCTGTTAAATGAACTGTCAGATTGCAGATTTGTTGGCGTGGTTTTAATATCTGTGTAATTACTGGGACTGGGAGGGTGGTGTCATTATTCAGCTCCAAAGACGTAACTGTTTTATGCCATAGAATGAATACGAGACATTTGTGGACTCAACCCCTGCTCAACACCCTATGATACAACAATTATACAACATTTGTGGATCTTAAGTTTGTAAATATATATATATTTTTTTTTACTTTCTCTCCTTTTTTAGATGATTTAGAGGTGGGTAGTACTCATTTCATTTTGACATTCACATGAGTAACTACTTTTTAGAGTGCTTTTCTAGCAGCATACTTACTCCTACCTGAGTAATATTTTTTATTAAAGTCACGGCACTCTTACTTGAGTAAAAGGTTTGGTTCCTCTTCCTACTGTGAGTAAGTGACAACAGCTCTATCTTGACTTTATCAAAGTAACATCTGTGTTTCTTGCACCACTCCTTCAGATATGATTTAGTTTTCCTCATGTTTGTCTGTCCTTTGAAAATACCAGATGTTATATATTATTGAATGTTTAGTCCTTCAAATTTCATTAACTTTAAATTCAACGTCAGATGTTACGTCCAACCAGTTACTCTTTAAGTTACTCTTACTTGAGTGGTCCTTTACCCAATTACTCTTCCTTGAGTCATTTCTTAGACCACTGCTTTGTACTTATAGTAATATTATTTTGAAGTAACATTACTCTTACAATCTTTGGCTACTCTACCCACCTCTCGATTTCTATGAAGACACAAACAGTATCTTTATTACCAATTTATATATTTTTTTCTCTATAGCCTAGTCTCGTCTTTATATTGTCTATTATTCTTTCTGAACGCCATTACGTTGCTCTAAACCCCACTGCAGTTTAATAAAGTGAATCAAGATGTAACACATTTGATATCACAGCCCCCCTAAACCACCCCAGACCCCACTCCAAGTACCCCCCAGCAACGAAAATACTGCTAAAAATACACTTAAAAATACCACAACTTCATTAAATATTTCATGTCTGGGTGATGGACTGTTTTGCCTTATATAGAAAATGCATGTTCTACTGGAGTTTTAATATTAGCTAGCCCCAGAGCTTTGGCAGTGGCTGTGTTTTCTTAACCAGAGGAGAGGAGCAGAGTTGGGAGCAGAAATGAGTTACATAAAATGGTATGGTCCATATGGGTTTGACAGAGCAAGGTGAGTTGTGGGTTGTATGTTTGGAGTTTTTATAGTGAATTAAGGGTGACATTAGTTTTAATATTGGAAAGAATAACAGTGAAATCAGATATTGTGCAAGAATGTTTCACCCACCCCCAAAACATGTCATTTTTATCATAGGATACGTACAGAAGTAATACATTAATTTGGCTCCAAACACCACAAATATGATCTGTGTGCTGAAGTCTCCTTATAATTTATAGTAAGACGCTTTAAAATGCATCATGTTTAGTTACTTGGAAAGTTCTGAAAGAAAATTTAAAGGTACAGAATCGAACTTTAACTGGTGACTGGAGATGTTATGGATTTGCCTGGAACATTACGCAGTTACGCAAAACTGATCTATCGCAATAGAAATAAGCAGGAGGTGATGCCACAAGTTACAGAAAAAAAAAAACACTGGCGGACTGACGGAAGTTAGGCTGCCACTCAAGCGTCCACTACATTCATACCAGGCAATGCAGGTAAAGTGTCTCGCCTAACTGACGAGAAAACACCTATAAGAATATAGGCAAATATATGTTTAATGCCATACTGTGGAATATTCCAGGCAAAGCAATAACATCTCCACGGATACAACCAAATTCCCCCATCAGAAAAGTTATACAGTGCACTTTTAAACCTCAGTGGAGCCAAGCAGGTGAAGCAACCAAGCCAAGTTCCAGGTCAGATCTGTGAAGAGACAACACTGTGAATGAATGTTTTTAAAAGTATTTTTAGCAATAAAAACATCTGTAATTGAAAAAGATAAGCTTAATGACACACAGTGGATCCCAGGCAAAGAATAACTTTATGCAGACAAGAATGTGGCGTCCTACCAAAAAGCCACGTTTCTATTGCTTTGCCTGGAATGTAACAAATCTTTATTTATATAGACCTTTATATACATTTGCATTTGACCCATTCTATATGCCACTAAGCTTAAATCCGTCACTACAGCACTGTGGGACCCATATCTTGAGGTCTTTAGTTTGCAAATTTCACACAAAATTACCCAGAACCTTATTTCAGAGCATTGAGGAATGGGTCAAATGCAGAGGATAGGAAATATCTTTATATTACATGAATCTGTTATCTAAATGATCATATTACTCTTTTGTTGTATCCTTATCAAAGACACACCTGGAGTTGTGTTTTGTTTCATTCACACATGTTTGACACAAATCCTGCATAGACTGAATTCTTCTCTCAAACAGAAACACTTGTTCCACCTTGTGATGCCATGTGGTGATGCAGGAAGTGCTCCACTGTGTTTTTAAACTCCATACATCTTCACTAGAATCATTTGGATCATTTCAGGAATTGCCTATCTTTACTGAACAAAAGGTAAAGGGTACAATGGAAAAACTAAGTTGAAATAAGAAAGTTTTATCATGACTTGAGTTAATTTCACTTGACAAGTAAAGTGGAACAAGATGTTTTGTACTTAAAATATGAACATTCATCTTGCTACACTTAAAATATGAAAAACAACAACTCTGTGCACAACAACTCAAAATAAGCGTCAAAGTAAGAAACAAAATCTAACGTTATTTGAATTAAGAAACATTTATTCCATTGGTAGATAACTGGACTTATCAAGTTAACATGGCTTAAAGTTCACAAGAGTCCATTTTGCGTAATATAGGACCTAGAGTTTTGCGTTTCAAATGGAAATTCACAGCTAGTCACTTCAGTCCCCCCTCTTCCACTTCACCTCTCTTGTTCTTTCATTGACAAGTTCATTTTCTTTTCTGTTACATATCATTGTTACAAACAGCTTTAAACGCTTACCCATAGATCACTGTCCACTTTCAGACTTTTTCATGTTATCAGCCCCATCAAAGCTTCAGCATACGAAATACACCGCGACACATGTTCTGGGCATCTACACAGGTGGTTTTCATTCCAACAGCTTTTGATTCACTAATAGGTTCAACATGGTTACATCAGTCTTGGTCGATCACATTCACAAAGTCATGGATCTAAATCAATTCCGCGTGCATGCTGTTGTCACATAGCGATCAACCTTTCGACTCTTCGCCCCCATCACTGTCAGCCATCTTGTTTCAATATTGTCAATTTGTTTTCCAGAATGAGTTTGAATTGCAGGTAGTCTGTTCAGCTTCACCGACACTTCTCTCACAGTTTTGGACATTATCCATGGTTTGTAATTTTTCGTGTATTCGCGGTAAGACCCAATTTAGTCCAGTTTAGAGGTCCTATATTTTGCTATTTTTTGATCTATCTTATAATGTTGTTTGTCATCAAAAACATACCTGGAGTTTTGTTTCATTCACATATGTTTAACACACAAACCCAGCTTATTTAAGATGTGTTCTTCTCTCAAGCGGAAAATACTGTTCCAACTTGTGATGTCATGTGGTAATACAGGAACTCCATACACATTCACTAGAATCATTTGGATAATTTTAGTCCTGGAATTGCCAATCTCTACTGAACTAAAGGTAAAATGTAGCTTTTAATTTGAAAACTACCGCTTCATGACATCACAGTGTGGAACAGAGCCTCATCTCTCCACAGATCTGACCTGTTACTGGCTAGGTGGCATCGCTTGATCATCACCATGACGATAATTAAGTTGTTTGCCATACTGTGGAACATGGGAGCAAGCAGACCTGGTTCAGTCCTGGTTCAGACATGGTTTAGTCCAGTTTTAGAACTAATTTATGTTTAGTCCCAGTTTTGCTTGGGAAGTGTGAATGCACCTTAAGTATAGGTTTAGTCTTAGTTTTAGTTTAGTACTCCTGGTTTAGCTTTTTTTAAAGGCTTGGTTTATATAAATTTAAATTAATTAGATTTAACCTGGTACCATTCGTATTCTTATTTGGGTTGAGTATTAGTTATAGTGACACAATGAAGGGAAACTTACATCAGTGAAGAGGTATGGAAAATAACTTGTTTCATCACATTTTGAATAAAAAAAAATGTTTGAATAATTTTTATTCTGAATGTCAGTTGTCAATGTCGGTCAAGATGGAGAGGCTGAGGAGGTGATTGGTCCATCTGCTGTGGCGGAGTTTGGGTCTAGGAGGATTGCAGCAAAATAATGTAACCACAAATGAACTAAAAGGAGAAAACGTTGTATTGGCCTCTCTATAAATAAAACAATTAAGATGAAGTCTACGATGTTTAACCACATGGTATCGCTAACAACCGTTTGACCTCAACCATTGATTGCGTCTAAAATAAACACACACCATTTTTCTTTTCTTTTTATAACTAAAATATTTAAAGAATGCCAGGCTGCACTTCCTGGAGACCATTTCCTTGCGTGGGCACCTCCACTCCGTTCTTCACAATCACACAAACGCATTCGGAGCGCTGCATTGTGTCTCAACAGTTTGTCCCGCCTAAACTCTGCTCCAACTCACAAAGTCACAGAGGCGAAAGGGGTCATATGTCAAAAAGACCCTGAATAGCAGGAAGGGAGTGGAGCTCAATATTGTACTTGAGTCTAATATATGGTGTGAACTGCTCCGTGCTCCAAGACGGCCCTGGTGCCTGCTTTTCTCCTTCTCTCAAAGTGAAAAAGTCATGCTCTGTCTTATCTTCTCATCGGCAGACATGGCGAGCTCGCGTCTGGTCACTTCCTTCCACAACGATGCAGGAACCTGAGGTGTTGTTGACCGGGGTGTGAGGTGTGAGGGGGGAGGGGTTCACACCTTTGCTGCTTGGAAACGCAAGAATGATCTTACTTACTTTTGGACCGCAATAATGATGAAACTAATTGAAGCAAATCTTGATGAAGATGATGATGATGATGATGA
This sequence comes from Taenioides sp. WSHXM2023, assembly GCA_029959045.1. Classification (NCBI taxonomy): domain Eukaryota; kingdom Metazoa; phylum Chordata; class Actinopteri; order Gobiiformes; family Gobiidae; genus Taenioides; species Taenioides sp. WSHXM2023. The sequence goes on from CM057090.1 coordinate 27,129,545, forward strand.
TGATGATGATGATGATGATGATGATGATGATGAAAATTTCATGTCTTGGAGGGACGTTAACAATTATGCAGTTTAGGGTAGTTCAATGGACATAACAGATAGTGTTTACAGTAACCAACTAGGGTGTGTTGTCAGAAGAAACTACCTTGGTATAAAAAATTGAAGGAAAAAATCGAACAAAAATATTGTAAGAACTTATGCCACATGTGTAAGGTAAGTGAAGTGGTCCTTCATCAAGGATAACATGTGGCCTATACTACAACATTGTTTTCATGTAAAAATGTATGAAAACAAAGTTTGCAAATCAATGAAGTCAATGATATTTTTAGTTTTACCATCATGCTCAGAAGAAAATGATGAAGAGAGTCGGAAGTGAGCCGCTGTGAGTGTAGTTTTTAGATCACAGCATGATTAGCTTCCTAACGAAAAGGTTGAATGTTTGATTTGTTTGCAGGTTCTGCCAGTTTTGATAGGTGTTGCAAATCTTTTCAACTTAAGTTTTCTTCCAGTTTGATAATCACAACCAAACTCCTGGGCCCATGGGAGGTGCACACTTTTTCTTGATACTACGGTAAAATGTTTCTTTATTTTTTCTTTATCTTTCTTTATCTTTAATTCTTTATTTAAATCTATATTTCTTAATGACAACTTTTGTATATTATGACATTTTATGCTTTAGGGATTTAGAATTAAACTTTAAGATACCTAGATCATTATTTGACATTTTATTCATTCTGCTGCAATATTAATCTAAAACACCTTAATAATAGAAACGGCACCATTGAATTCCTCAGAATTCAGATTTTTGGGTTTTTTAATAATCACAAGTAAATAAAGATTTGTGGGTGGAGAAAACAGAAATCTTCTGAGCACCCAAGCCTCAACTGCAAAACACCACAAAATTAGTCAAACATATAGGAATTGAGATACAACTTTGAGTAAACTAATCATGAGAGAACACCACTGTAACTGAATAATATGGCCTCTTTAAATACCAGAAATTGTTATGTCTTACCATTCTAAAATCTCACTGTAATTCAAATGTACATTATCAATCAAAAGTTTGAACACATCTTCTCATTTGATGTTTTTTTTTTGTTTTTGTTTTTGTTTTGTTTTTACTACTTTCTTCATACATACATACATACATACATATATACATACATACATACATACATACATACATACATACATACATACATACATACATACATACATACATACATACATATATACATACATGAAATATATGATGCTGAAATGAAAAAAACTTAAATAAGTCAATTGAATATTTTAACTTCTGGTCTTCTCTCAGTGAGTTTCATGATGAAATCTTCAGAAATGGTGCATTGCCTTTCAGGGTCAAGAAATATAGAAAGAGCAGTGATTAAAGCACATTATTGTTTATACATGAAAAATCTAAGAGTTTTGATTGATTTAGACTTTATTTTTGTACTACTACATGCATGTGGCCATTCATAATTTTGACACATTTGGTGAAAATCTACAGTGTAAATAATCACAAAAATAAAGAAGAAACATAAATAAACTTTTGTGTATCTTCACTGCACGTTGGAGATTGATGCACCGAGTTTGTTTAAAAGAAGATGTATCCTCCTCTCTTCTCTTCTCCTTCCCAGACTTCTCATCTTTTAGGTTCAGTCCTCTCTCCACTCAGCCCCTCTGTCTGCTCTGGTCTGGTTCAGTGTTTTATATGCACCCAGCCAAAGGTTAACTGCTTCCTGCTATTCTACATTTCACTCTTTCTCATAATATGTCATGTTATCATCCACTCTGAGCTTGTAGCCTGTAGTTTGGAGGTCAAGGCTCTGTTGGGGTCATGCGTTTGGCTTTGAGGGATGCTGATTTAAAGGGTCTGTATTACACAAAATGGACTCGAATGTAGTTACCTCACCAAAACTCAAAATGCTCTGTTCCGCCTAATGTCATGTAGTGGTACTTTTCACCATTTACCTTTAATTTAGTAGAGACTGGCAATTCCAGGTCTGAAATGATCCAAATGATTCTACTAAAGGTGTATGGAGTTTAAAAACACAGTGGAGCACTTCCACATGACATCACAAGGTGGAGAAGACAGTTTTTTGTTTGAGAGAAGAACTCAGCCTAAATATACAAGATGTGTTAGTTAAACATGTGTGAATGAAACAAAACACAACTCCAGGTAGGTTTTTGATGATGAAAACAACATTATAACATAGACCAGAAAATAGTATAATATGGGCTCTTTAATATGTAATGTTAAATAAATGGTTAAAGTGCGTAAGTTGTATCTAAAACATAGTTAGCATCATTATATTTAAGATTTTAAAAAATGTGTAGTCTTTTCTGGATTTGTAATGTTATGAAGATTATTTATTTTACTTCATTGCACCCACTCCACAGATATGATATACGTAGACGTCTGTTACCCAGCAACCATAATGTAAACGAAACTTGTCTAAATTGCACAACAGTTTCACAAATAAAAATAACAGCATGCCTTTATTTTGTTTAATCAATGTTGAAACCCTCCTTTGGTGTAAATTTGCATAAAGTCCCTTAGCATAGGTGGAGGGATACCACTTTAGAACTCCCTGCAGTTTGTCTCTTATCTCTCCTCTCTCTCTTCTCTTCTCCCTCTTCTCTGTCTCTCCTCTCCTCCGTCTCTCCTCATTTAGCATTTGATTTCAAATATCATGCATGTCTGGATTCGTGGAGGTTGCCATATAAATTCGGTCCATATGTTTGACCACTTCACCTCTGAGGATAACCTGCTAATGTGTCTGACAGAGTGAAGAGAGAAGAAGAGAGACGGAGGAGAGGGAGAGAGGGGGTGAGTGAGGGAAGAGACGGGGGAGGAGAGAGGCGGGAGAGACTGAAGAGAGGGAGGAGAAAAAAGGGAGAGGGGGAGAGACTGAAGAGAGGAAGGAGAAAGAGGGACGGAGGAGAGACTAAAGAGAGGGATGAGAAAAAGGGAAAGGGGGGAGAGACTAAAGAGAGGGAGATGAAAGAAGGGGGGACTGAAGAGAGGGAGGAGAAAGAAGGGGGACAGACTGAAGAGAGGGAGGAGAAAGAAGGATGGGGGAGAGACTGAAGAGAGGGAGGAGAAAGAAGGGGGGACTGAAGAGAGGGAGGATAAAGAGGGACGGAGGAGAGACTAAAGAGAGGGAGGAGAAAGAAGGAGAGGGGGGAAACTGAAGAGAGGGGGGAAAAGGGAGGGTGAAAGACTGAAGAGAGGGAGGAGAAAGAGGGAAAGGGAAAACAGGCGGAGAGACTGAAGAGAGGAAAGAGAGATGGGGTGAAGGAAGAGAGATGTGGAGAGACTGGTGAAAGGGAAGAAAGAGGAGGAGAGGGAAGAGAGAGAGGTGGTGGGCAAAAAGTGAGGAGACAGGGAAGCAGGGGAGAGTGAAGAGAGGGGGAGGAGTGGAAGAGAAGAAAGGGGATAGTGAAGAGAGGGGGAGGAGAGGAGAGAGCGAAGAGAAAGTAGAGGAGAGGAAGAGGAGAAAGGGGAGAGTGAAGAGAGGGGGAGAACAGAGGGAGGAGAAGACAAAGGAAGAGTGAAGAAAGATGGAGGAAAGCAAGAAAGGAGATAAGGTAAAAAGGGAGAGTGAGAAAGCGAAGAGAGATGGAGGAAAGTATGGGGGAGAAAGTGAAGAGAGATGAGGGGGAGAGTGAAGACAAGATGAATGCACTCAGCCATTGTGCACCAGGATAATATTGTCCTCTGCTTTTCATCCATCCGTCAATGCACTTAGAAAACGTGACCAACCGCAGACAAGCACCCAGGAGTGAAAGCATAGTTTGGCGTCATAGCGATAACGAGTGATAATATCTGTGTAAAGAAGTAGACTAAGGGAGTGTGACGTCACCCATCTTGTTCAGCTCCAGTCAAATGAAGCTCACTGTGGCTTGCAGTTATAGGGGCAAATTTGGAGTTTGAATTTTCATATTTGGAATTCTGACCGCGAGTATCCTAGCAACCAAAGAGCCAATCCGGAGCGAGGCTGTTGAAGGTAACGCCTGGGTACCAAAATGAAGAGTCAGCAGTTACAGAGAGAGGGCCGAGAGTTTTTCAATACAAAATTAATTGGAGTCGGAGTCGATGGAGCTGGAAGCGCGCCCATGCTCACTTCCTATTTGGAAAGTGTTCATTTATGTAATAATATACATTCCTTTTTTAGGTTGATGGGGGACACCAGGACACCACGAGGAGGGGACAGACCACAAACATACAATCTGAGAATTAAACTCAGTACCTGATGTGTGTGAGGTGAGAGGTGCTAACCAGTGTGCAAAAACATATCCTGGTTAAAGTATACAATCTGTATGTGCTTACGCAGAAACTGTAATAAGTCTGACATCTTGGTCCACTTTCCCTCTGTGGATGTTTTCATATTTGAGATGTGAGCCTCAGGAAGGACAAGTCATGGCCCAAGAATTTAAGGAGGAATAATCTTTGATCAGGTTTGATAACAAGTGACTTATTTTCCAAAGAAATGTACCATGATGCAATCCGTGGAGATGTCAAGATAACATCTCCACAGGGGGGTATTGTGCAAAATCACTGTTTCTCAATGTACCTGTTTCTCAATGTACCTGGAAAGAACGAAAAAGTCTTATGTAGTTCTTAGGAAAAAATGTTATCAGTCTATAATCAATCAATAACTGGATTTCATATAACATGCCAACATATAGTACAGCAAAAAGGTCCCAGGTTCAAATCCCAGACCCTATCCCGGATGAGTCAACGTCTATCTTCAATATTGGTTCAGTCCTGGTTTAGTCCTGTTTAGTCCTGGTTTAGTCCTGGCTTAGTCCTGATTGAGTTCTGTTTTAGTCCTGATTTAGTCCTGGTTCAGTCCTGGTTTAGTCCTGATTGAGTTCTCTTTTAGTCCTGATTTAGTCCTAGTTTAGTCCTGGTTTAGTCCTGGTTTAGTCTTGATTGAGTTCTGTTTTAGTCCTGATTGAGTCCTATTTTAGTTCTGGTTCAGTCCCAGTTCAGCCCTAGTTTAGTCCTGGTTTAGACCTGAGTGAGTTCTGTTTTAGTCCTGATTGAGTTCTGTTTTAGTCCTGATTTAGTCCTGGTTTAGTCCTGATTGAGTCCTGTTTTAGTCCTGGTTCAGTCCCAGTTCAGCCCTGGTTTAGTCCTGGTTTGGTCCTGATTGAGTTCTGTTTTAGTCCTGATTTAGTCCTGGTTTAGTCCTGATTGAGTGCTGTTCTAATCCTGGTTCAGTCCCAGTTCAGCCCTGGTTTAGTCTTGATTTAGTCTTGGTTTAGTCTTGATTGAGTCCTGTTTTAGTCCTGGTTCAGTCCAGGTTTAATCTTGTTCAATCCTGGTTTAGTCTTGTGCAGTTCTGGTTCAGTCCCAGTTCAGCCCTGGTTTAGTCCTGGTTTAGCCCTTTTTTTAGTCCTGGTTCAGTCCTGGTTTAGTCCTGGTTAAGTCCCGGTTAAGTCCTGTTTTCAGTTGCTGCTTCACTGTTATTGACTTATCACTATAGTTCATTGTTTGATTTTGAACATTACAATGAATTGAATAGAATCTGTACACACTTGTGCACTGGCTAGCTCACTGTGTTTCACAATGAATACTATAGCTTTTATTAAAGACGGAGCATTTTACTATGTATAAATGTTATGTGTATTAACTGCTAACACAAAACAATTTAGATCTCCATGTTACATTTTATTGTTTTGAATTCGCTATATTGGCCAAAAACCATGTATTACTATGTTTTATAAGTTTAAGTTAATGCTCTGCCCTTTGCTCTCCATGCTAAGTCACACCCCTACAGAGCTCTATCACAACAGTCAGCGTGCCTCCTGGTAATGAAACTGCTGCACATCGCGCTAGGTTTGTCAAGTTGTTGTGTACAGTTTTGTATTTTGCTTTTTTATATTTATGAAGCATTGGGCTGAGTATTCTACAGAATCTTACAGCTAATCATAAGGAGGGCTCAAATAATAACTGGGAGCAATAGGTAAATTACTGAAACATGCATGGATCACATCTAAAACTTCATCAGGCATGTTTTTGATGAGGGAACAACGTTATAACATGGTACAAAGCTCCAAATGTGTGAATAATATCCCATCTTTAAAACAAATGGCTAATGGACCAGGCACGACTAACCAAGGTCCTTGCACTTTTATTCCCAAAACAATGAAATTTTACATAAGAGCATACAGAATCCAGTATATTTTATTTCCATCTTATACTTTACACGATACAAAAATAATGATCACAGTGTATTTCCATGAAAAAGAAAAAAAAAAAAAAAAAAAACAGGCAGAAAATAGCATTTAATAAATTATATAATCCAAATCTGACATAAGAATACTGTGATAAAATTAATACAAACACATTCAAATGATTTAGACAATATTTTAAAGGCCTCTTCTGTCCCTTCGGCTCCGTTCTCTTGCATTTTAAGTCCTTTAAATCAGTGCATTTCCACCTTCACTTCACCAGAGTCTGTTTCTCCTGTTATGAAAGTATCCCGTGTGGTTTACGGTCTCTAGCTGCCTCCACAGCTCAGGGGATGGGGAGAAAAGTTGTATCAAAGGTCTGTTTTTTGGTTCTGTTTCTAGTCCAGTCTTCTCCAGTGGGATGGTATACAGCGGCACACTTCTTCACTAAAGGAGAATCCAGGTTCACACCGTCTCCTCCGCACTTCACATGGAGGTCGCACACAACTGGAATACAGAAACACAAGTATAGTGAGCAAACAGATACTGTACTGTAGCTATAACCATAGATAATGATGGCTAAAGTTAAACATACAGTAACATGTAACTTTCTGGAGGTGGCACATCATCTCTATGATATCATTGAAATATAAAGTTCAAACCATACTGTGGAACATTCTGCTTGGAGACAGATGTATTTCATGCCATCCTGTGGAGCATTATAGCCAAAGGAATACCATTTCCATGGAAACAAGCAGGAGGAGGCCCTCCTCCTGGCCAAATAAGAGTCAAGTTTGTGAAGACGCAAGCTTGATCAGAGTAAGGACGCATGTTTTTCTACATTTGAAAACTTTTGAAAAAAAAAAAAAAAAAAAAAGCAAGCTCTTATGGTAGAGTGTTCCCACCTGGTTGTTAAAATAGGCACAAGATTGTGAAAACATGGAAAATGATTTTGTGCCTTTTTTACATTTGCCTAGTGAGGCAAAGTAGTGTCTAGTGATCTACAATGGCAGCAAAACCAATACTATCAATTTAAAATATGTGAGGCCTAAATGGTGACCATAACCACACGACTGTTTTATGTGAAATGATGTCAAAGTCTTGTCTCGTGTTTTGTCCTGTGGAAATTGTGTCTCTAGTGATAATGAATGAATTGATTGCAAAGTGGAAGGACTAATGTATTCCTATACCACTTTAAAATTGGTTTGCCTTAATCCATTAATTTCTGTCTCAGTCAAATAAAAACTGATTAAATAGGAAAAATGGGTGAAATATCTTGAGTTTAAAATAGACAGAAAAATAATACAAACATTTGTTTTCTGGACACTTAAATGAAGCCATACATCACAGCGATTCCTAAACTTGATTTACAGTGCTCTGATGTGAACTGTCTGCACTCCTCATCCCTCCATTAAGACAGACCGTGATGCATTCAGGGGCACAGGTCAGACTCACGGTTTAGATTTCACTCTGCCTTCTGCCTCCTTCAGGGACCTACAGTGATTTACAGCTGAAACCTCAAACAGGAGGCTACACTTAGGACAGGGTTACCTCTGCCTTCAACTGCAACCTCTAAGGCTGGGAAATATTGACTTTCACCAATCCATTAAAGGGGACTTATTATGCAAATTACACTTTAATAAACATTGTGTCTAAAGCAGTTGGCACTGTTCCTCAATGCAGACCTTATTCTAGTGACACAAAGACTTGTAGGTACGTTTACACACCACATTAAACTACTCATACTGTCTTAAAAACACAAAAAACACAACTAGTTCATTTTAAAAAGGAGGTATTATGCAAAAGCTTTTGACCATGTTATAGCTTTGCTCCCTCATCAATAACATGTTTCAGTAATCTAGCGATCTCTTCTGGGCTCTGTTCGATTCTTCCTTACGGTTAGCTGTACGGTTAGTGCTCTGAAAGGGGAGTGACTTAGCACAGAGAGCAAAGGGAGAGGAGACAACAAAAATGAAACATATAAAGTTATTACATTGTTTTTGCAGAATATAGCATTTTCAAGGCAATAAAAGGTAAGATTGTGATCTAAAAATGTTATGTGTTAGCGCTTAATACCCCATAGAAGTAAAATCATAGTAAAATAGCCCCTCTTTAAATTATTTGTAATGGTCCAAATTTATTCCTCACTTAGGATCCTAATTATTCACCCCAACTTTCAGAGGCGAGCTCACACTTACTTCCTGGTTCAAGGGCAATAAAAATGCTTTATAACTTGATGGAAACAGCCTGCACACAGCAATCTCATTTTGACCTTAAGAGCTGCTTTTACAACATAGCTCTACTGAGGCAAAAAAAAAAAAAAAAGACTTAATTACATGAAAAGATTGGGTACAGTCCCTTCAAACCGGACTAAATCAAACCCCCCTTGCTGGATTCCTGTGCTGCAGCGGGCTTCATAAATCACATAGGAGCGGGGTCACGAGGGGTCAGCGGTGGACAGGTTGGATGGATGTGAGAGTTACCCAGTGTTTCCTTGGTTTGAGGAGAGGAAATGGTTAAGTGACAGCTCACAGAAGTCATTAGCACCAAGGTTTAGATTACACACGGTTTAAGCCAACAGCGACTACTGCATCCACTACTGCAGATCACATGTGAGCGGAGGAGGAGGAGGTGATGCAATGATGTGAAAGTTCAACCAAAACTAATGATGGAGGGATTCAAGCTGTTTAGAGGTCCTATATTATGCAAAACTGACTGATAGAATGTTACTTCATCAAAAACATACCTGGAGTTGTGTTTTGTTTCATTCACACATGTTTCAGTTACTCTGGATTATTAGTCTTTTTACATCTCCTATGTTCAAAATGCTCTGTTCCACCTTGTGATGTCATGAAGCGTCAGTTTTCAAATTAAACTTTTACCTTTAGTTCAGAAGAGATTTGCAATTCCAAAGCTGAACTCATCCAAATGATTGTAGAGAAGATATATACAAGCACTTCCTGTATTACCACATGACATCACAAGGTGGAACAGAGTGAATGAAACAAAACAAAACTCCAGGTATGTTTTTGATGAAGAAACGTTAAAAGGTAGATCAGAAAATAGCGTAAAATGGACCATTTAAAGGTGTGCTATGTACTGTAACTTTTATGATGGGGTCTGTCACCTTTGCCTGGAGTGTTCCACAATATGGCATTTAACATACAGTATCTATCTTGAATTACGAAAACATACCTTGAAATATGCAATTTTTACTGTAAACATGGTTGCCTCTCATCATCTGCTTGTATCTATGATGATTAATACATTTAAAGGGCTTATATTACGCTATTATTATTTTCTGGTTATATTATAATGTTGTTTCCTAATGAAAAATAACATGTTTAACACACAAACCCTGCATATTTAGTTTCTCTGAAACAGAAAACACTCTGTTCCACCTTGTGATGTCATGTGGTAGTACAGGAAGTGCTACCCTGTCTTTATAAACTCCATACACCTTCACAAGATTCATTTGGATAATTTCAGCCCTGGAATTGCCAATCTAAACTGAACTAAATATAAAGTGTAGCTGTTAACTTGAAAACTACCACTACATGACATCACAAGTTGGAACAGAGCATTTGAGCTTTGAAGATATAAACAGACAAATAATAAAGAATGTGTGAATGAAACAAAACACAACTCCAGGTTTGTTTTTGAGTTTGTAGAAGCATTATAACATGGCTAAAATCTCACAAGAGTCCATTTTGTGACCTTTAATACCCGATTGTGAAACATAAAAACATCTCCATAGAGACAAAGATGTGGCGGGCCCCCATCAGAAAGAAACAGGACGGCGAACTTTGAAAATATAAGTCAAACAAAACTAATATTATTTTATTATTATTAATGATGTGAGTCATTGTACGTTCCTAAATTAAACTTGAACACAAAACCTGAAATGGATAAATCTGTCCTTCTCTTGGGGGTGCTTTGTTGTGATTGTACACTTTCACCTCAGTATTTCAGTGTCAGTAAACTCTTTCTTATAAAAGAGTTTACTTAATTTCTCATTAATAAACTTGCTGACATATTATTATTATTATTATTAAGTGCTATTGATGACATTGCCTTATCTAAATGATTGATCAAATTGCGTGTTTTTTATTGGAGCTGCTTACAAATTCTAGTTAGAATACGCCGCAGCTGCACTATCATTTTGAAAGTACCAATCTATCATTTTGAAATTTAAGACATTTTTATAACTAATAATAAAGTCTTATTTCACAAAGCACTGAGAAACGTGACCAACAGTCTCTCTGACAAATCACAGACTTTGATAAGGTCGATGTCTTGCTCAAGGAAACAATAACAGAATGTACTTGGAGACAAACTTGAATCGTAAAACACTCTAAAAATCACTTGAACAAGTACTCAAACTTGTGCTAACGAATTCTAACCATTAAATACGGTATAGCCTACCTGACTTTTACATAAAGAGGGGAATTACACGTGTATGGAGTAGTAATTGCTGACACATAACATAAAATGTATTAACATGGTTTATAAGTTTCACTTTAGTTTTTGATGGACAGTGCTTGTATTGTGATAGCGTGCTGAAGAGAGAGAAAAAGGCCCCTCTGCCTTTTCTCCCTCTTCAACACGCTATCACAATACAAGCACTGTCCATCCCGCTAATGAAACTACTGCACATCACATCAGGTTTGTCAAATTCTTGTCTACTCTTTTGTAGAATGTAGAATTGTCATGTGGGAGTATGGATGACGTAGACTTTTGGTCTGAGCATTAGGGGGGTCTAATAGTGCCCGGGAAAGATCACTAAATTGCTGAAACATGCATGGATGACATCTGAAACCTCTTCAGGCATGTAAATGGTAAATCACATTTTTATATGGCGGTTTACCCACCGTCAAGGTACTCACAGCACTTTACATCAAGAAACCACTCCCCCATTCACACACACACTGTAAGACACTGGGGGCAAGGTGGGTTAAGTGTCTTGCCCAAAGACACATTCATCTGTGGGAGCTGGAATTGCACCACCAAACTGGATCAGTGGATCTGACCGCTCTTCTAAAGTTTACATTGAGAGTGGGATTCGAACCGTCAGCCTTCAGATCAATGGACAAACACTCGAACCATCTGAGCTACTGTCACCCCTTTTTTGATTAGGAAACAACAACGTTACAACATGGGAGAAAGCTCCAAAAAGTCAGTTTTGTACAAATAAAAAAAACTATATAAAACAAATAAAACAAAGTCCCAGCTCACCTGCACGTGCCCTGATGGAACCTCCTCCCTCTCAGGAAGCACTTGTTGGGCGACTCGTTACATTCACATGAACACTTGGACTTGTTGAGGGGCTGGTGGCGGGGGCAGGACTTGGCGCAGGTGCATTTGCAGGTGTCTGGGTCGAAGCTGAAGTTTGGGGGGCAGGTGTGGGAGCTGCAGACGCACTGGCATGAGCTTCGGTCAAAATGGCGGTTGGGGCCACAGGGACGGTCACCATGACGACACACACACTGACAGGTCTCTGCGTCCAGCTCTTTATCGGGACCACACACGTCAGAGGAGAAGAAATCTGCAAGAAGAAAAGGAAACATGTTAAAGAGGGGGTACTACACTTTAATGGGGTAGTAATAGTTAACACATTAAATATTTAGAGTACTATGTTACCTTTTACATTTGGCAAAAACAACATATTGACAAGTTAATAAGTTTCATTTTTGTTTTTTGATACTCTAAGTTTCCCCTCCATTTTCTCTCTGCCCAAAGTCACTGCCATTTCAGAGCATTAACACAATCACTGTGCAACTCCATTTGCTGGAGAATAACACAAAGTACTTCAAAACATTATCAGTCAAGTAAAAATACAAGGTAGTGGTCCAAGATATTACTCAAATAAGAGTTTAAAAGTAATTAGGGAAAACTTCTACTCAATTAAGAGTAACTTAATTGAGTAACTTAACTGTCTAGACATAACATCTGGTTTATAATTTGAAGTTAATGTAATTGGAAGGACAAAATCTGATATTTTCAAAGTAAAGACGATAAAAATGAGAAAAAAACTCATTTGTATGTGAAGGAGCGGTACCAGAAACACACATATTCACAAGGAAAAGCAGTGGTCTATGATATGTATTCAAAGTGACACAATCGCTGTATGCATTTAACAGCAGCTAATACATATCTGATCCAAGATAACCCCTGGAATGCCTTTTCAACTTTTGTCCAGTCCAAGAGCACTGATTTTCCTGTAATAAATATCTAATCTGGCTTCACTGATAAACTACGACACAAGACATTCCTCTATGTAGAAAACACAGATGGTTTCTTTTGCGATTCTGGCAGATTCTTCACGCTCGCGAGTTAGACACAGGCAGGCTGTACAGGGCTGGAATTTACTCACAAATACCAACACATAACTCACTATCTTCTGGGCTAAAAATACGCAAATAGTGGCTTCGAATGACCCTGTAAATCTGATTAATTAAACTGTTTAGAATCATCTAAAAAAACAAAATCTAAATTTGTAACATTGGTGATTTAATGAGCTCCTTCTGGTTTCTATGCGTCACTTGTCAAATAAGTAGTTCGCAAATACTTTTTATGAACACTTTTATTTTTCATCAACACAAGTATTGTTCATTCACTCTACACTTGACTGCAAAGTTCTTCTTTAGCCATAGCTGCCCCGGGACAGACATGATTACAGTATACCTGCCAATCTGCATCCACAAACTCACACACCATACACGAGTCGAGATAATGTGTACATTAGGTAACATGTCTTGCCAAAGGAAACATGAGCAGTTTTCTGTGGTTACAACAGGGATTAAACCACAAACCGTTCAGTGTGGGTGAATGATCTATCACACTGAATGCTCTTTATTGTCCCCACAGGGAAATTTGACCCATCCTTCAATGCTGCTTGGGAACCCTGTCTGAAGCAGTGGGACCCATCTCCAGATCTTTAGCTATTCTTGGTCAGGGCTACCTTAAGATGGGGGATTTGATCTATTGTGGATGTTACTGGGTTGATGGGGTAAACCAGTGTGTCCAGAGAGAAACATCCAAACTCTACAACCCTCTTGTTGTGAGCATGAGTGCTAGCCGGTCAGCGATCATGCGGCCACTTACAGACATTGCCACCCTTTACGAGTTCAGCCCAAATGCATACATGCGAAACACATATTTGCTGATATAAGCAAAGCAGTTTGCAAGCATGCAAGCTATTAACACACACAGGCAAAAAGGAGGCTGTACTGGTACCCATGGAAAAAGAGTTAGAAGTTTAAAAGGTAGTAAGATGTTTTTTCATGTATTTAGTATACCAGTTTAATCATTTGTAAAGTAGTAGAAACCAAAGGCAGGAAATTCAGCTATCTTTGAGTGATATGAGCGTTCTAATAATTTCACTTCATTTTCTGGCAGAATCTGACTTTGTTTCTCACGTCAGCATTTTCCCAGGCTTCTTTTTGCCTGATATTCTTAGTGTTTTGACAGTTGTTCAGTGTCAGTTACAGCCTTATGCATATCTCACTGTGGTTAGTCCTGATTTTGACTGAATGTGACAGTAATAGCTCGGGTCAGACCTTTGGATCAACATATGGTCCATGACCAGGACTAGACGGATCTGCTGAGTGGGCCGAGGCGACACATTTGTGGCTGTCTGGTCCTCTGAGTTTCACATGGAGGGCCTGATGTGAGTGAAGCATCTTTATTGTTTTTGGAGGACTTTGTTCCTTTTGTTTCTACTGGGAAAGAATCGAGATGGAAAATTTAAATCGCTTTTCTAAATATAACCCTGGAAGCTGGCGACTGTGGGCGCGCTTTGTGATATTACTCATAGGTTCAGAGTGGAGATGGTGGAGGCTCAAGTGTTCTGGCTCAAAGGGACAAATATTCCATGATCACACTGGAGTCGGATGGAGTAGACAAGATGTGGTGTGACTGTTCCCGAGAGAGAAAGGACTGACTGTCAGTCAATCCTAAATCAGGACTAACTTTGAGTTATTTAAAGAGGGTGTAATTGTTATGTTATATTTAGATCACGTGTTACCTTTTATTGTTTTGAAAATGCAGAGGGAGTGCTTTACAAGAGGCGAGTAGTGCCCGTGAGTGATTATTCAAACATGCATGGATGACATAAAAAAAAACTTTTCAAACATGTTTTTGATGAGGAAAAAACGTTATAACAAAGTAAATTTTCAATCAATACTCTCCTCTATAATATAACACAGGTTTGACAGTAGAAGTGTTTGTGAGAAGTACAGGTGAACAGCGTTTTCATACATTAGATTTAACTGTCCAGTCACTCCTAAAACTCCAGCTAATTCACTCCATACATTGTCCTCTGTGCTGTGGTCCATATAAATTGTTTTTATGTAAAAAATCCATTACTTGCTAGCAAGATGTGCAGCCAACCATAGAAGGTGCTGACAACTGTGCAGCTCTTTGGTGTCTTTTACGGCGATGTCTTTCCCATTAGGCACTGCGGTTTTCTCTGGAGGAAGTCAGCACCCTTGTTCTTTTATTAAGTCATTTTAGATGTTGAAATTATAACATAATGATCCACATGTGCCATAGATCATTATGGCATAATTGCTGGGCTCAAAGCACCAGGACTTTTTTGAGTTAGTTAATCACATATTAATCAAAACTTGCACAAGTTACTTATTTATACTGGCCATATGACATACTTTTGTTCCATTACACCAGATTTTTTCCATTGTATTTGAGTAAAATCTCTCGTGCCCCAGTACAGATATAATGCATAAGCAGCTCTTATGCTACGTGCAGTCTGCATCTAAGTAGAAAACATTTTATTGCTCAATAATCAGGAAATGTGTGTTAACATGCTAGTTGTTGTTAGCTACCATCACTGCACTGGTCTCTTAGAGTTGTGAAAAGTGCTTATAAACTAACATGGTGAATAAGTATGCTGCTCAGATTGCTTAAGGTAAGTGAACTAGTTCTGTTTTTCATTCTGCTTTTAGGACAGTAAAAATCAGGTATAGTACTCTTAAATCAAATTTTTATAACATCTCACTGGTTTCTCTCAGAGGTCCATAACTTGCCGAGCGTCATCCATCTTCCTCTGTAACACTCTCTGTATCTCCTCTCACCCCCATGACGAAGGGGTCAGACCTGTCCACGTCCTGGGACCTCCGCCACGCTGCATTATGGGTAATATTTCCTGGTTCTCTGCTGTTGGACTGGATGAGGGCCACGGGCTGTCAGGAGAATGGGCCAAACTCAGCTCATGTTTGAACACTTTGGGGGTGACGCGCGGGTCTCGCTCCATCAGAAGTGTCTGAATCCTGGGTCGATTTTATGCCTTTTGGCCAGACATGTTTTCTAAATGAGCCACTTCAGAAAATCCAATTTAGCTTGGGAACGGTTATACAGGCTTTGAGTGTGGAGCTGACTGTCCTTGGTTTGTGAAAAAGAAAAAGAAATACAAAATGGTCTTGTGAGTTGTATCAACTGTAAGTGTTTTATTTTCCTTTTAAGAAATGTTGGGCAATTTTTAGATTTTATTTGATAGTACAAAGCATTGCCAAGGGTAGCGGAAATCTAACAAATCTTACTAATTAATGCTAAAACTATTATATTGAAACTAGATACTCAGTTGAGCAGGTCACTTTCACTGTACAGAAATGAACCTTTCCTGAATAGCTTTAGAATGAGCTTGAGCTGTATAAGAACAAGAATAGACTAGTATACACCCATGGACCACTATGGAACCTACCCTTTTGACTGAGGAATTACACAAATATAAAAAAGATAGTGTAGTGCTATGATTTAATATTGTCAAAACAAAGAATGTTTTTTAATTATCATTGTGGTATTGGAAGGTGTATTGAGTGTTAAGTTTCTTCCTTAGTATCGCTATAGACGGTGGAATTTTAAAGTGAAAAAACAGATTAAACTGTGCAATCATTTCCAAAACTCCAGCTAACTTAGTCCATGGATAATCCTCTGTTGTTATTTACTACCCTTATTAAATTATTATATGACCAAATTAGGTCAATTTAACAAAATATATAAACTGACAAACCTGTTGCAAAATGACTTATCCAAAGATATCTGCTTTTTAAGAAGAAAATTCAGCACTTTCCATTGTTTACTCTGTATACACACTCTAGTACTTATGTACGACTTATGTACTCACAAATCCCAGCTACTGGCCTGGACACTAAAATTGCTATATTTCCTTTGTAATGATTTACAAGACCAAATAATCAGCCACAGTTCGTACAATAAGATCCCAGACATGAAATATACGAAACAGCTTCCTCTGATAAACACGTCTGGTTTATTCATCTCAGCAGAGAAGAGGTAGAGACAGGATGTCGGTTATAGGGGAAGCAACTCATAAGCATTCTGTGTATGTATATACTGTGTCTGTATGTATGTACGTATACATACATGTTTACATTTTTTCATTAAAAACAATTCACATTTACATTCACATTTTCTTGTGTTATTTTGATGTTCCTGTTCCTGTCAAAAAGTTTGTTTGTCTCGTGTCCATGGCGCTGGACTTTTTTGGCCTTCTTTTGGATTTATCAATTACTGAATGGATTACGGACACTGAATACACTTGTAGTATGTCACTGCATGTTTTGTTTGGCAATCTCGGCCCCGGAATGATTTATTTTGGCGCAAGTAGGTAGCAGAGCACCGCTCGCGCTAACAGCTGATAACCGAGGGAACAGCTGATCCGGTGCGCAGAACTTACCACAAGCAGTATGCCACCAAAAAGGAGCCCAACGGCAGAGGAAATCAAGGAGATAAAAAACTTTCTTGATTTCCTAATTCCTAAAAAACAGAAGAAGATGCTGGATTTGCTGGAGGAGTTGGAGGTGATAACACTTTGCCTCCAGAAGGTGGAAAAGGTGCATCCCGGAGTTAGAGCGGAGAGTGGACGATCTGGAGCAATACTCTTGCATGAACGATGTGGTCACCGGCATGAAGATCAGGCCTCACTCGTACGCACACAGTGGCCATGGACAGAGAGGAGCCCAGTGAGCAGGAGAAACACTCGGTGGAGCAACAGGTGGCATCCTACCTCCAAAGCAGAGGGACAGAGATGGACCTGGAGCACATCGAGGTTTGCACCCACTGCCCACTAAAAATGGGAGACCAGCAGCCGTCATCATGCTGTTGTCAATCCCAAAAACAAGTTGGCTCTTCTGAAACAAGGATGCAAATTGAAAGGAATAGACGTTTACATAAATGAGCACCTGACAAGGAAAAATGCTGAAATCGCAAAAAAAGGCAAGATTGCTGAAAAACGAACACAAAATCCGACAGTCTTGGGTAACAAACTGTAAGATCTTCATTAAACTAAACGGGACACCTGAGGAAGCTAAAGTTTTGGTGGTGAGGAATAAAGAAGATCTTGACATATACTGACAATGTTCCCAATGGTATTAAGGTACTTTTGATTCTCTACACATCCCATGCACAATACACCAATTACACAGACTGTTTTAAGGAAAAGTAATGACATGGACATGCTGCAGAGGATTCTCAACTATACACAAAAGGAACTGGACACTTTTGCATACAGTGAATATAATGCAGCAGACCCAGCTGCAGAGATAGACCCTGATACAAACTTTCTTCTTTTGTTAAAAATTGTAGTTGTATTGCACAAGAACAGTTTGAAAACAGTGTGAAATTAGAGGGTAAACTGTCAATCATACATTTTAACAGCAGAAGTATGTATACAAATTTCAACTCTATCAAAGAGTATTTGCAACATTGCGCTCACTCCTTTAGTATCATGGCTATCACTGAAACTTGGTTCAATGATGCCAAAGGTATAGATTCTGATCTCGAAGATTATGAATTAATATATAAGAATAGAGAAGATAAAACGGGGGGAGGGTTTGCTTTTTATATTCATAATTCCATCAACTTTATGGTCTTATCTAATATGTCGCTTGCTATAAATGAAACCATGGAATGCTTAACGGTTGAAATTTAAAATGGAAAAAAGAAGAACATAACTGTAAGCTGTGTTTATCGATCACCTGGTTCAGATGTTGAAATTGTCAGTGAATGGATGGAGAAACTGTTTTCCACTGTGAACCACAAAACATTATTTATCTGTGGAGATTTTAACATTGACCTACTAAATCCAGCTAAACTAAAAATAATAGATGACTTCTCAGATACAATGTTCAGTATGTCCCTCTGTCCCACGATAACTAAACCAAGTAGAATAACCTCCCTCAGTGCTACAATTATAGACAATATCTTTACCAACATTATGGGGAATCAAATAACCAGTGGCCTCTTTATATGTGATATTTCTGACCATCTACCTTTTTTCTTGTTCTTGACTATGATCTCCAAAAATCGAGAAGGGAAGTAAATTAATCTATAAACGAACAAAAAGTGAAGAAGCTATGAACTCTCTCAACAACAGTTTAATGCTTCAGGATTGGAGTATAATCTATAGAGAAACAGACGTGGACCAAGCATATAATAACTTTTTAGATATATTCCTGTCGTTGTATAATAAACATTGCCCAGTCATAGAACTCAGTGTAAAGAGCAAACATACAAACATTCCTTGGCTAACTAAAGGAATAATTAATGCTTGTAAAAAGAAAAACAATCTGTATAAAAAATTCATAAGGTTAAAAACAAAAGAAGCAGAACAAAGCAGTACAAAAATAAATTAACAGACTTAACTCAAGCGAGCAAGCAATTATATTATAAGAAAATATTGTATGAAAATAGAAACAATATAAAAGGAACTTGGGAAACACTGAATAAACTAATCAAACAAGGACCTACAAAGATAAGATATCCTGATTATTTTGTTGACAAAAAAAATATGAAATTCAAAACACAAATGATGTAGTAAATTGTTTCAATATTTGTTTTGTTGTTTTTTTTTTGGAAATGTTGGCCCAGAGTTGGCTGCAAAAATTCCAGATCAGGTAACTTGTCAGCAAAATGTTGAAAGAAATCCACATTCTCTCTTTATATCTGCAACAAATGTACAGAAGGTGACTAACATTGTTCTCAAGTGTAAAAGTAAACTATCCAAAGATTGTCATGACATAGACATGGTAATAGTTAAAAAAGTAAAACATTGTTAAGCCCTTTACCCATATCTGCAACTTATCCTTTCAGTCAGGGCGTTTCCCAAATAAAATGAAAACTGCAAAAGTAATGCCAATATTCAAGAGTGAGAACATAGTTTCACAAACTACAGGCCAGTTTCCCTACTGCCACAGTTTTCAAAAATCCTTGAAAAACTCTTCAGCTCACATCTCGAAATGTTTCTTGACAAACATCAAATAATTAATGAAGGACAATACGGGTTTAGGTCACAAACAACCACCTCAATGGCAATAATCAATGCAATAGAGGGAATCACAAATGCACTAGATGTCAAAAAATATGCTGCCGGTATTTTTTATTGACCTTAAGAAAGTTCTTTGATACTATAAATCACTCAATATTACTACATAAACTTGAACAATATGGTATTAGAGGGGTAGCTGGGAACTGGTTGAAAAGTGATCTTACAGAAAAGGTGCACTATGTTCAGATGGGGAAGTATACATCGAAAAGCCTTGGCATTGCTTGTGTTGTCCCCCAGGGGTCTGTTTTGGGACCAAAACTGTTCAATATATACATAAATGGTATATTTACTGAATGATATATTTACCCAAAATAAAACTGACTAAAATGCAAATGCCAGTAAAGAAAGGAGGTTTGCGTCTCCCTAAATTAATTCTTTATCACTAAAGATGCCTTCTGTCTGAGACACATTGCTCAATGGGCACTGCCACCTGAATGAGCCCCTCCGTGGATGGGAAGAGAGTCTAAACTGTTCTCTCCACTCTGGCTACTAAGATGACCTCTCAGATAAAGTTCCATCCCATTATAGCAAATCTCCTTAATGTATGGAGAAAGATCTAGCATATATTTAATTTAAATGTACATCTTAATACCAAAGCCTGTATCTGGAACAATCCAAAGCTTCTAATAAAAGTGTGGTGTGTGGAAGGAGTGGCTCATTAGGGGAATTGCTAAACTTGCAGATTTGTATGAGGGAAACGCACTGAAATCATTTGAAAAACTGACACTTGAATATAACTTGCCAAAAAACAATTTCTGCAACTTCGAAGTCTACTCAATACAGTTTTTGGAAAAGACTCTTCGTCACAACAGTCAACTCTTCTATCACAAATAATTTAAAAAATGGGATCCAGACATGAGGCATCTTTTTATTATGGTCTGATTTTTCAAAATAAACACCCTACACATTGAACTCAATCTGGTCATCAGATCTCAACATCAACCTGACAAATGATGATTGGAATAAAATATGTGAAAACACAAATAAGCTGTCAAGAGATGTAAAAATCAAGCTAATTAACTTTAAAATTCTGAATCGATACTACTGGACTCCATCACGGTTATTTAGACTCAAGCATACGGACTGCTGGAAATGCCAAGCCAAAGGAACTCTGACGCATCTCCTCTGGGAATGTCCCGTGATTCAAAACTATTGGAGGAAGATTCACGGGTGTATAAAAAACATCACTCGAAACAATTTTGAATTCACCCCTCAGCTTTATGTTTTGAGTGATCCAAAAATGACCACTCAATGTTCATCATCAGAATTTATTCAAACTAGTAGTATGATTGGAAAAAAAAAATGAGACATTGGAAAGACTCAGAGGAGCCAGCGTTCAATGAGTGGATCACAGAACTGGCTAAAGTAGCCTCTTTAGCCGGATGTCTTTTAATATGTCAGATCAAACCTTAGCCTACAAAAAAACAAAAAAAATGGAAAGCCTGTTTGGATTATGTTAATTGTAACAGTGGTGGAGAAAACTAAACTGTATGAAGTGTGGAGTAACTATAATATAAAATGTAAAGGATTTCAGTGTTTTCTTGAACAAGATCTACTGTATGAATGTGTAACCCAACTGCCTCTGTCTTTTTTTTTTTTTTTGTTAATCTTTTTTATTTATTTATTTATTTATTTATTTATTTTAAATGCATCTTTACATTGTTATCAATTTTATGTGTGGGGGGAAAAAAACATGCAAATATACTGTGACTTATGTGGAGAAAAAAAAAGCACTGAATAAATTGCAAATAAAAAAAGAAGATACAGTATATTTACTGTATCTCAGTCACTAAAACTTATACTCTTTGCAGATGACGCCAGCATATTTTATAGTAGTCACAATTATAATGAACTCATAAGTACTCTAAATAAGGAGCTAAACAAAATAAAAAAGTGGATGGATATTAATAAATTGTCATTAAACTTGAATAAGACCAAGGCAATAATGTTTGGCAATCACAAAATTAACACAGTGTTACCAATTCTGGTTGAAGGTGTCCAAATTGAAAATGTAAATGAAAATAAATTCCTGGGAGTTATAACAGACAGTAAATTATTATGGAAAGCCCACATTAGACATATAAAAACAAAAATTTCCAAAAGTCTTGCTATAATAAACAAAGTGAAGTATTACCTTGATCAAAATGCCCTTCGTACATTATCCTGCTCATTGGTTCTCCCTTATTTCACATATTGTGTTGATTTGTGGGGGAACACTTACCAATTTACAGTTAATCCACTGATTATATTACAAAAACGAGCTTTGCGAATCATCCATAGAGTTGGATTTTTAGAACACACCCATAATCTTTTTATTCAATCCAAGCTCCTAAAGACCTTGTAAACTATTATACACTGTTAATATTATTTAAAGCGTTCAACAATTTACTACCAAGTCATCTACAAAGCTTGTTCAAAATGAGAGAGAAAACTTATAATTTAAGAGGGTCTGGAAATTTCAAATTGCCCAATGTTTGAACTACCCGTAAACGTTTCTGTGTGTCGATATGTGGTGTAAAACTCTGGAACAGTCTGGATACACATCTCAAGAAATGCCAAAATATCCATAAATTCAACTTGTTATATAAACATATGGTCTGGTCACAGTATATTAAGAGAGTGTTTTAATATTAGAACAATACTGCCTTCTGTAGTGCTGGTTTATGCTGTTGTTTCTGCACCTTTGCTGATATGTTCTGTCCATTACATTACTTGTATCTGCTGTCTGTTTCCATCGTTGTTATCCTAAATTTCTTTACCATTGTTGGTATCCTTTTGTATTATTGGAATATGATGATAGTTATGTTACCAAGCTGTAACAGTGACTCATTGTCCTCACTGTAAATAGTTCATATGGCCTAATGTAAAATGTCTGAAGAATGCAAAAGAAAACTCATTATGTTAAATTAGAAGAGTGGGTGGGATTAAATAAGTTTTCTTCTTCCCTTTTTGGGCAAATGTTTTTGTTGTTGTTATTTCTGTTATCATATGTATATGTAAAAGAATGTAAATTGCTTACTTGCCCAAAATAAATACATAAATACAAAAATACAGTGTTGCTAGTATAGGAGATATAGACTAAAACCATTTTGGTTGTATTTATTGCACTGAAAAATGTCCTTTCAGTGAGTGGACTTGCATTTCCACAAACCTGACTCTTACTTGGAAATGTTCCATTGGCTATAATTTTCAGTATAGCATAAAAATGACCTATCTCCACGGAGAATGTTCCAAAGTATGGTTTTAACTTTTCATTTTCATGGAATCATACAGGTGACGTACCACCTCCACAAAGTTACTTTTAACTTGTTTTAGCCTTATTACTTACTCTCATTAGTGTACATGATCATTTATTCTGTCTCATTTTAATTGTTTTATTTATTTGGCTAGTTTGTAAGGTTTGTGTCTTGATTGGATGTGAAAATTTGCTTTGTTATTGACTTGACAGTACTGGTGCCTAATGTGATGAAATGAAATAAACAATGCTTAGTGTACTCACCGGTGTGCTGTGGAGCTGGTCTTGTGTTGGACACAGGAGGAGGATGGGGGTTGTAGTAAACTCCAGAGTTCAGACTCACACAGCGACACACTCTGGAGCTCCAGCTCTGACCAGGGGGACATGTCCGGTTGGCTATGGGACAACTGTCATGGACACAAATATTGATACATGTCATTATATTGTAGGAATTTTATTTCATTTTTAATTGTTGATATTCTCCCTAACCGAGCTCATACAGCTCACTACTTGGATCTAGAAGTAAATTTCCCATTCAGTTTTTGTTTTTTCCTGTAGACTGTCCAGAAATGTTGTGCTGTTTTATTTCATGTTTTAACCACTCGTAACATTACACTTGAAAGTTATACGAGCCTAGAGTGAAACCACGGACCAATTTACGAGTTCAAAGGTCATGGCGCTAGGTCTTCTTAGTGATACAGAGTCACATACTGAACGTGCCACCACAGCTCTTAAAAAGGCTTTAACTCAATGCGATGTTATCAATGAAGGTTTTATCTGCAGTTGACTTATAAAATGAGGGACTGTGAGAGGTGAGCAAAGGTGGTGCTTTGAGCAGGTTATAGTGAGATTATGAAGAGACCAGAGTTTCTCTGCATGGAGAGGAGCAGAGAGGAGACAGTTTTCCCCAGAGTTGAACTCCAGAGCTTTCTCTGCCTCTGCTGCTGCTCTCGTGTCTCTGCTCTAAGTTTACTGCAGTGTTTCTGTGGGTCAGAGACATGTCTCTACTCACGATACAAGTGCAAAGTGCATGTGTTATCAGACACGGCGCTGCCCGCAGTTTGTGCACGCTCATAGAAAATAACAGAAACAGCACATCAAAGTGTCTCAGGGTGTATAACATTTCTGGTGGAGGTGTTATTGTGTTGCCTAGACAGCATCTGGGATTTGTCTGGAATGTTCCAAAGTGTGGCTTTAACTTTACATGGAGACAGATGACACAACCAAGTTTTTCAAGGTAGTTTTGAACAATATAAATACATCCAGGTTTAGTCCAATACAGTTTAACATTTCAGGTAACGCAAAAACATCAGCAGGAACAAAGTAGGTGGCAGACTATCTACCAGAAAAGTTACATAGTGCACCTTTACATTTAATTAAATCAACAAGACAAGCGCACAAGTTATGGAAGGGCAGCAGTGAGGTTTTGTGTTGTTTCTGTGCAGTTAAACTTAGGAGGACAGTCACAGCTGAAGCCAAGGTCATGTGGTGTTAGCAGAGCACACACACACACACACACACACAAACACACACACACGCACACACACACACAGTGATAGTGTGTCACAGGAGCTTTGATCAGTCTGTTTTTTCTGCCTCTCACTGCACAACAGCTTTTACTCATGTGACTTTATTGATTTCAACACATCTGCTCAATGCTCTCTTAGAATGGTTCAAAGCCCAACTCCTTTGTACTTAGAGTGAAGTGATTTTTATACAGTTTCACAAAGATGACTGGACACCACAAGAGAGTGGCAGCTGAGGAGGAAAAGTTCAGAAAGCTCACTGAAGATCAAATCATAACTATTTTGTAAATTAGCAAAATCTTACATATAATTGAACTATGTTTTAGTGAAATGAGTAGTCTAACCTGTCATATGCACTTCAGTTTGAGTGGCCAGATTCTCATGTTCAAACTTCCATACACACTAGGGCTCCACAAGTATTTGCAATCGAAACGAAATCTTAATTTGAGTTGGTGAAATTATCAAATTACAAAGACTGCAATTATCAGATACAAGAATGTCCTCTGCAAACAGCAAAATTTCATAATCTCAATCTTAATTTTGATAAAAAACAAAATAAAATAAAATAATAAAAAAATAAATAATAATAATAATAATAATAATAATAATAATAATAATAATTTTGTTTTCTTTATAGCAGACTAAAATATTTTGTCATTGCTTTGCCAGCGTCACATTTTTGCTGGTTAAGGACAAACTAAAACTCCATAAAACAAGATCATTAAGACTAATAGTATAACTTACAGACGCACAGTTAATTGCAGTACAGTCAAAATTGAAATTTGAGTTGACACAATTATCAAATTGCAAAAAGTCTGCAATTATGTAGATAATAGAATGTCCTCTGCAAAAAATATCTTTTTTTTTTTTCTTTTTTTTTTACTTTACAGAAATAAGTTGGTTGTACCTGTAGTTAGGCCTCCACCAACACATTCTGAAATGCACGGGATTCTTGTATTATTGTGTTTCAGTATTCAGTCTTTTCTCAAATGTTGATGTCTATAACGTGCACAGAACAGAATCCTACTTTTTAAACATAAATCGCAAATCGAATCGCAATTACAACGCTTGTCAGAAAAATATCACAATAACATTATTTTCCAAAATGGTGCAGCCGTATAATGTAGACAATTACACACATTTCTTTGAACAATTTGTACTGTTTTGAGTTCCTACATCAGGAAAAAACTTGTTTGGATGCACCATAAAAACAGAGAAAAGACAAATACACTCCCCAATTTCACAAACTCCAACAATTAAGTAAGAGAAATAAATAGAAGAAAAGAGTTTGGACTCAGGGCCAGAGGAGCAGACAGACAAACTGTTTAAGTTGTGAAATTCTCTAACAACAAAATATGCTTTAATTGTGTTTGCTGTACGCTGTGAAGTGGCACCACACCGCAAAAAGTATTATACAGGACTTAAAGAGGGGCTATTATGCTAAATCTGTTTTGTGAGTTTTCTACTATGTTATAACTTTGTTCCTTCATCAAAAACATGCGTGAAGAGGTTTTAAACGTCATCCATGCATGCTTGAGTAATTTAGTGATCTCTCCCAGGCCCTATTCAAACCCTCCTTATGGTTAGCTGTAAAATTCTGTCCAATGCTCAGCCCACAAGCCTACGTCATCTGTGCTCACGCATGACAGTTCCTCATAAATATACAAAAGCTTGATACAAAACTGCACACAACAACTTGACCAACCTGATGTGATGTGCAGTACTTTCATTAGCGCCGTGCACACTGACTGTACTGTGATAATGCTCTGAAGGGGGAGTGACTTAGAGTACTGCGACTCAAAGCGTTGAAAATGAAAGTGAAACTTATAAACATGTTAATATGTTTAGTGTGAATATAACATTTTTAAAAAGACATGAATTGGGAATGTTAAAAGGAAACTCTTACATATAAATCAAAATGTAAAGGTGCTTTATGTAACTTCAGGAGGTAGCCGTGGATTCAGTGTCTGCTTGTAGTGCATTAGTGCGTTCTTATATTACACAAACTCAACTCTTGAGCTTTAAGTCATGTTATAATGTTGTTACCTCATCTAAAACATACCCAGAGTTGTGTTTTGTTTCATCCACACATGTTTATTATTAGTCTGCATAAATCTCCAAAGCTCAAAACGCTCTGTTCCATCTTGTGATGTCGTGTAGTGGTAGTGTTGACGGTAACAGGTACCGTTTGCCTTTAGTTCAGTAGAGATTGGTAGTTCCAGGGCTGAAATCATCCAAATGATTCTAGTAAAGCTGGAAATTAAAAACACAGCGGAGCACTTCCTGTATTACCACAAGGTACAGGTAAGGAACAGAGTGTTTTCTATTTGAGAGATGAACTCATCTTAAATATGCAGATTTTATATGAAACAAAACAAAACTCCAGGAATGTTTTTTTGATGAGGACACAGATCAGTAAACAGCTTAATGTAGACCCTTTAAACTTGAATATGAGATTTTGTCACCTGTTGCTTTTCATGGAGATAAAGAAGTTGAAAGGAAAAAAACCTCCACAAACACAGCCAGGTGACAGAAAAGTTACATGATGAACCTTTAATCCAGGCCAATATCTGCCAATTTATTGAACAAAAGCGTATCTTTACCTTTGGAATCCAAGCCATTTATATTCAATATAAACCAACCAGAAAAATATGCTATTCTTTGTACAATTCAAAATTCAAGTTGTTCCAGTAAATAAAGAATGTGTTTTGGATTAGTTGTGATGGCGCATTGGTTTTTGTTCGTAGAGAGTAAGGGAGCCGTTGTTTGGTCCAGAATGTCTGTCTTTCGTCACAATTTACAACAAAAAAACATAAGTGAAATGATGTGTGACTGTGGCTCTGGTGATTCCAATGAGACAAAAGCTTCACATGTGGTTCCAGATCCCTGCTAATCTGACACGCTCCATGTAACATGACGATAAACACTTAGTACAGACATCCAGTGGACATATTATTATAGATTACTGCATTTTGGATCTTACAGGAATTATTATGCACTTTTACTAATTGTTATGTGATTAAGAAATATTTTATAATAGTTATCAGACACACGCTAGGTTTGTGTTGGCTCATAGAAAATAACAGAGACGGCAATTTTGCAGTGCGTCAATGTGTCTCGGTGTGCGTTGGCCTTTATAAAGGTGTACTGTAACATTTAGACATTTAGCCTAGACAAAGTATCCAAAGTATGGCTTTAACTTTACGTGGAGACAGAAGATACAACCATGTTTTTCAAGGTATTTTTGAGCAATATAAATACAAAAGAAATACTTTATAATAGTTTTTTTCACAATGCTTTTATCTGAAAATATAAGTAAAGATCTTGAGTAATCATCTGGTTTATTTACCCCTTATACATAAGTAAAGTTGGATATAATGACAGCTTTATGTTGACCTGGCATGTCAAAGTGATTTGAAACTTTCTAAAAAGCTGTATTTAAAGCCCTACTATGTAACTTTTACTGGATGTGTGGTGTCACAGGGGTCAATACTGGGACCTCTTTTGTTCAGTCACTACATGCTGAGTTAGACCAGTTAATACGCAGCAATAATGTGTCCTACCACAACTATGCAGACGACACTCAGAGCTGTGTCTCACTGCAGCAGGAGACTATGGACCAGTGGACTCACTCTGCCACTGCATCCAACAGATCAGTGTGTGGAGGCAAAATAACGTGCTCCGGCTAAACTTAGACAAGACTAAAGAGACGGTGTCAGCAGTCACCTCCAGTCTCTCGCTCTAAAACCTTCAAATCAGCCTAGAAATCTCAGGGTAATAATCGACTCAGACTTGAACTTGAGCAGCCACATCAAATCAGTAACATTTGCAGCTTTTTACCATCTAAAAAAAAACAAAAGATATACTGTTTAAGCCAGACTTGGAGAGACTGTCTTGAGCCACGAAGTCCAAGAGCATAAGTCCAGTGCTCAGGTCTCTGCACTGGCTCCTGTGGCTCAGAGAATAGACTTTAAAGGTGCATTGTAACTTTTCTGGTGGAGGGTTCGCTCAGGACTAAACATGGGGAGTCTGCGTTTCAGTTTTTTCCTGAACATGTGAGACAGGCCTCTACTTTGACAATGTTAAAATCCTTCAAAACGCTTCTGTCTAGCTGTGCATATGACTGAAAGGTTTTTATTCCACACTCTTCTCTCTTAATATTAATCTTATAATGATTATTTATGTTTTGATTTGTTTGTATTGTGATTTTAATGTATTTCTTATTCTTAAATCACCTTGAACTACTTGTGTGTGTATCTTGTGCTATAATACAAATAAACTTGCCTTGCCGATCACTTTGCATAATAATTTTTTGGTTTGCTTTTGTTTTAGCTTGTCATGTTATATAATTTTATACTGTATATTTTATTACACATTTGTTTGTTTGTTATACAGTTCGTTTCTTGTAGCTTTTCGTCCTTACTTTTTAGTCACATTTCTGGTTTCTGTATCTAGTGACTTTTGTCTTCAGTCAATTTATCATTGCACATTCCACATTTGTCATCATTGGTCTCTTTCCGTCTAAGAGACTCCCTCCTCTGTCCATATAATGTGTTCAGAATGACAGGAGGAGGGGCTGTCTGCAGACCACCACCTGAGAGTTAAACTAACACTGGTCTGGTGTTAAAGTTAAAGCAGAGACACAAAAAATCCTGCTCCTACTTCTTAATTAGCTTTGTCAGTTTAATGAATGGACGTTTCCACAGTCATTTTTCAAACAGCTGAAGGACAGATGATACATGTGTAAGTGCATTTTTGTCTTTATGGACAGTAGTCAAGTGGAGGCTATAACATGGATAACATAACTCTTATTAGTGCCTGTTGCACCAACCATATCCAACTTAAACTTCGCAAAAATACAAATATGGTTTTAAAATTTAGAGTTCTGTATCACCACTTAAAGGGCCCATATTACACTATTTTCTGATCTATGTTATAATGTTGTTTCCTTATCACAAACATATCCAGAATTGTGTTTTGTTTCATTCGCACACATTTAACACACAAATCCTGCATATTTAGTTCTTCTCTCAAACACCTTGTTACCTTCCTGTATTACCACCTTACATGTGGTAATACAGTAAGTGCTCCACTTTGTTTTTAATACATATTGGATAATTTCAGCCCTGTAATTGCTAATCTCAATTGAACAAAAGGTAAAAGGAAAACTACTGCTACATGACGTCAACAACAACAAAACATTTGTGAATGAAACAAAACACAACTCCAGGTATTTTTTGATAAGGTAACAACTTTATAACATGGCTTAGATGTCATAAGAGTCAATTTTGCATAATGCCTGCTTGCCTCCATGGAGATGCTATAGTCTGTAATATTTATGTATCTCCATGGAGACAAGCAGGTGACGCCTGTACAGTAGAGAATGCTCCCAGTCACAGTAAGAATGTAAAAATGCACATTTTCCACATTATTTTGAGCAATAAATAAGTTAGGTTTAATGTCATACTGTGGAACATTCCCGGCAAAGCATAGAACAAGCAACAAGTAGATGTCTTACCTCTTAACTGAAAAGTTACTATGTACTGTTCCTTTAATAATTTGCAAAACCTTTTAAAATTGCATTGTTTTTTCTAGGTAATCCATGTGGAATAGTTGGATTAAAAAAAAACGCTAACAGATTTATTTCCCAGCCTTAACATAATAAAATACTGTAGATTTTGTGGGCTCTACAAATGACCAATAAAACCATTTCTCAAAGTAAGTCTCATAAATTCTTCTGCAGTGTCCATAATTAATCCTATTTGTTTTGGCTGTCTGTGAAAGCAAAGAGGGAGTAGAAGTGGATTATGAATTGAAAACAAGAGAGGCCTATGGAAATAAATGTACAAAATAAAATGTACAAATGAATAACAAATGTTGGGTTGAAGGTATCACGCAGGCTTCTGGACCGACTTTGGTTCATTTCCTGGAGACTTGTCCCAAACACAACAGGCCTGACCCTATCATCCCAAAGCTAACCTAAGCTCAAACTTCAGTCACTTTGGAGCATGGGGAGGAAATATAATCCTGAGAAACATCATGAGGACATGACCACAACATGCACACAGAGGGAGGGAGGAGAGGGGTGGGAGACAGAAGGGAGAGAATGAGAGAGGAGGTGGGAGGGAGAGAGGAGAAGAAGGTATGGACAGTGGTAGGGAATTTGATATGCAGTGTCTTAGGAGGATATGAGTTATAATAGAGATTGAATTTACATTTCAGAAGATCCATCTACAAATATCTATCTGTAACAAACATAAAATGACTTGAAATCTGACTATGAATCTTGATTAGACTACATAGTTGTTGAGTGATGTAAACGTCAAGACTAACTGTTGGCAATATTATTTTAAAGCAATCGCATCTGTTAAGAGTATTTCTTTTTCCCTGGCAGAACTCGTATGTAGCACTTTGAGTTGAGTTCAGTGCATTATCAATCTAGGATTACTCTAGTTTGGAGTGTTTGAGGAAAACACTTAGACAAATACTTCACACTGATTGGGCACAACGCCACAACAAGCAGAGCAAGCACCGAAATCAAACTTTTGCTAAATCCACTTAAGAGAAAAGTGCAGTCCCCATCCACAAATGCACAAAGTGCTTCTCCCTGTCAGGAGCAGTGGACTCCACTGTGCAGTGCTCAAGGACCCATCTACAGATCTTTAGTTAGACAGGACCACCTTAGCTGGAGGATATTACTTATTTGCATGTTTTGGTTTGTTTGGCTGCACACTGACTGAGTGACTATAGTTTTTCCTCATAGCTACAAGGTTCCGTGTTCAACGCTGGACCACAGAGGGCCTTTATGTGCAGAGTTTGGATGTTTCTCCCTGTGTCTGGGAGGGTTTCCTCCAGGCACCTTCCTCCATCAACACAAAACATGCGCAATGAGTAAAATCTGACCAAGACAAACTTAAGATCTGGAGATGGGTCCTCTGCTCCTGACAGCTTGCTCCAGTGGTATTGTAGCAAAGGTCAAATGCAGAGGACAAATGTCCTACGGGGACAATAAAGGCTTCCTTTCCTTTTATTTTCCACCATGTTTGGGAGCTTTTGCTATGGTTCAGAAAGTACTGATTTAGTACTATCATAATCTCATTCTAAGTGAGTCTTAAGTTGTAGACGAGTCCTGTCATGCCTCATAAGTTAAATACATGAACATAGAAGTATAAATAAAGAAGTCCTCACTCGGGTAGTGCTCGGCGGATGATGCTGTGCACTTGTTTGAACACGTCCAGTTTGGAGAGGCAGCTGCACTGGGTATGATTGGCCACACTGATGGTCACAGGTTTGGTGTTCTGAGTGATGGGAACAGTGATCTCAAACAGCTGTGGACACACAAAAACAACATTATTATCACTGTCAAAGTCAGAACATTAAAGATTAAATCAGAGACCCTTAAACTAAGAGAGATGTGGTGTGACAGATATTTTAGGCAGATGAAGTCTAGGCTGCTAGGTGTAGTAGCAGTGATTTGTTTTTCATATCATCATTTCTTATCACCAGTCATTCTAAAATAAATCCATTGTAGAACTTGGTGAAATCTGATCATTCATGTTCACTTTCCCAATCTTTATTTTTTCATTTTATGTATTTTAAATTATTTGTGACCTTCCACCATATTGGTTCTAGTTGCCATGTAAACAAATAGAAACAAAAATGTTGAGCTCTCCACCGTCTCTGCCCAGTATAAATTCATGAAAAAATCATCCAAATATCTACACTGACGACCCAGTTGGCAAAAAACAACCACTGAACCATGCTGGACTTATACAGTTATAAGATCCTTACACAGTCAAACTTAAACTTAATAGATTACGTTCACATTATATAATTTGATGATGAATTTGGACATTTATATCAACAGAGAAGACATTGAAATCCAGTTTTTGTTTCATATGGATAGGCCCACTAATTACATGTATTACCTTATATTTCCATCTCAGTGTGTAAAATGTACCAAGACCATGATGCTTTCTATTTCTTACATTTCTTATATTCTGGTCTATCTTCTCAGAGAATACTAACACTCCACAAACCAAGGAAACTAATTAGCCTGTATGTCTGTGTGTGTTTCAAATGCGGCTGGTTTGTGACGAGGAGGTGATGAAAGCTGACCTCAGACTATGTGACCTGGCTTCAGATAAAAGAGCAGGCTGAATGGGCATATGACAGGTTCTCATGTTTTTCTAATTATTCCTGGGTTTGGAGGGTAGTTCTTGGTAAATATTTATCATAGTTTTACATCAGTTAAGTGGCAGTTTGTGGGGAAAAAAGATGAAAGAAAAGTTAAAAAACACAGGAAGTAACTGTGAATTCTAAAACAGAATAGAGTTGTTAAGTGTGATGTCACTTCAACAATTTCTTCCAACACATTTAACAGTTAAAAGAGACTGCAGTCGTTTAAAGGTGCACTATGTAACTTTTCGGATGGGGGTCTGTCACCTGCTTTCTATGGATATGTCACCGCTCTGCTTAGAATATTCCACAATATAACATTAAACAGATCTATCTTACATTTATACAAGTGGTTTTATAGCTCATTTTTAAGTTTTGAAAAAAAGGCATTCTGACTGTGAGCACGATTGCCTCTCCACAGATCTGACCTGTAACTTGGTCTGCTTTAGTCTCCATGAAAATAGGAAGGTTTAATGTCATACCGTGAAATATACCTGACAAAGCAATAACATCTCCATGATAAAAGCATTTGACGGACCCTCAACTAAAAAAGTTACACAATGCACCTATGATTATAACTATAACAGAAAGTGTATAAAGGAGACTGAGATAAGGAGCTAAGTTAAGCTAGCGTTAGCTATGACTGACAGTTGTGTTTTTTCATTATGACATTGTGACATCGCTATAGAGCTGCACAATAGTACGAAGTATTGCAAATGTGATTCGATTTGTGGAAATTTTGAGTATTTTTTTCCCATGAGACATAAGGTCTTCATTTTTCATCATTCTGAAATCCATGGTCATGTTTATGTTTATATGTTTTATTAAGTAGGATTCTGTTCAGGGTGCACATTCTAAACAACTCCAGGAGTGTTAACATTTAAGAGAGGACTGAACTGATAAACCAATCCAAGAATCCCATACATTTCAGAACAAGTTTGTAGAGGTCAAAACTGCAAATACAACAACATGTTTCAATAAAAAGACAGGAAATTTTGTCATGTTTGCAGAGGACATTCTATTATTTAAGTAATGGCAACTTCAAATTGCCATTTTGCGACTGCAATATATTGTGCAGTCCTAGTTTAATCAAGATTTTGTTTATGGAAAAATTAACTGGCAAAGTATTGGTATCCGCATTTGACCCATCCTTCATTTCATGCTAGGGTCAAGTACAGGGCTCCCTTACTGTGAAACAAAAAATATTTGTTTCAGATAGTTTCACCAAACGGCATTTTCACTTTACTCCACCATTATTTCAGTTGCCAATATCACACTCACTGTTCGATATAATGAGCACCCAAACTTAGACGTGATATTTCAGGCATCAAACCTCGCCACAAAATCCCGGAGTGTTTTGGCTTTTAGAGAGTCCAAAACATGAACAAAGACTTAAGAATGAAGTGGGGCTTAGTGCGGTTATCTGCTTAGTCTCAGCGAGCACACAGATATCAGGGCTGCCTGGAGTAGTAACAACTTTCTCAACGTCATAGTCAACTGTATTGGACCCTCAGTGAAACTCAAAACACAGAATCATTAACAAAAGTTACCTAAATTCTCATGATAACACAATGACATTAAAGCTGTAAGGAATAAATGAATAAATGAATGAATAAATGAACTTGCAAA
Organism: Taenioides sp. WSHXM2023; assembly: GCA_029959045.1. Taxonomy (NCBI): domain Eukaryota; kingdom Metazoa; phylum Chordata; class Actinopteri; order Gobiiformes; family Gobiidae; genus Taenioides; species Taenioides sp. WSHXM2023. The sequence goes on from CM057090.1 coordinate 27,163,659, forward strand.
AACTGGCTGCAGGCATGGAGTTTGAAGTGTTTGTGCCTGTCAGACCAACTGTTCCTCATTGATCCAGACCTGCCCCTCCTCTCCTCTCCGTCTCCTTTAGTCCTCCACACACTGCCCATATTAGCAGCTCGTTTGGATTGTTTGTGATTTTTTTGCAGATCTCCAGGGAGCTAAAATGTATTTACATCAGGGTAGAATTATGAGTGGAGTAAAAGAGTTGAAAGTTAAAAGTAATTTAATAGAGGCTCAAGTGGTTGAGGGGTCGTCCTATGAAGGATTTAAGTTTGACTATTATATTGCCTGTCTGTTCTTGAGTAATGTGTGTTTGTTTGAGAAGCCATTGCTGTATTATGACAGCCAGGTCTCTGTCAGGCTGCTCCAGGGCAGCTATGGCAGCAGAGAGAATTCATACTTAATAGTCAGATTAGGTTCATTAAGTCTTTTATTGATTATATTTTAGATTCTTATGTACAGACCTCTTCATACCATAAGTTTTAGCTACAATCTGGTCAGATGATTTACACAAAATTTGTCACTACTTGGAGCACCGGACTGTAAATCGGGATGAAGGGGTATACCTACTCTCTCACACACCTGGGATACAGTTCTGAAAAAGTCAGGCTGCAGGTGGTGTTGTCGTCCTATTGCTTTGTAGTAGGAAAACAGTGCCAAAATCTGTTTAAATCAGCTGACCAGACACGCCACAGCAACACCATGGGACCACTCTGAGGAACGTTGGCAGAGTGTAGCCCAAACTGTCAAGGTATGAAACTTATAGAGGTCCTTATGCCTTCTGCTGAAATGGCCCAGTTGATCATAGGCATTAATTTTAAGAGCAAAATGGAGTAATTCTATCCCTATAACCTAAATAAAACCACACTGCATTGTGATACAGACCTGATAATGTGCCAAGCCTTATTAAAGGTATGGTGGCTCTGTCAAAACTATGTAAAATGAATCCATTTGAATGATCTGCTGTTTTGACCACCACTCTTTGGCCCTCTGCTTCAAATATGTTTCAATATTTATTTTATTTTATTTATGACAGTCACAGTGCACAATCTACATTAATCTTAACAGGAGAGATGCTTTGTGCAGGTTGTAGGACCAGAGCTAAGTCCTTTAGTCCCTGGTGCATGTTTTTTAGGTTTGATGGGGGAAACCGGAGTCCCTGGAGGAAACCCAGCCAGACACGGGGAGAACATGCAAACTCCACACAGAAAGGCCCGACTGTGCCGCCTATAATATGTGGCCCTCGGTGAAAAAAGTTGAGCTAAAGAAAAAAATATTTGCAATTTCAGGCCAATATTTAACTAGTTAAACTAATGAAATATATTGCAATTAAAGTCAATTAAAGCCCATGTACCTATTTTGTTGCAATGAAGAATGTATAGAAAATTTGTTTGGTATTTGTAGAACATATTTCCAACCGTCTGTATGTCAGAACAGGTGTTAGGCCTTTCAACAAATAAGCAGCAGACAGCCACAGACACTCAGAGACACTTAACGTCAGTCTAAGAACAAATGATCCATTTTAGCGCCGTGTCTCTAACCCTCCTACACGCCCAGGGCAGAGAGGCCTTTAAAAGCCTGCCAAAAACCTCCCGCTCTGCCAACTCACATCAGCACAACTGTGAGGGTGGCTAAGCTAACCGCGGAAACACTATTAGCACAGCTCCGGCAATGCATGCAAACCTTTCCATATGTCTTTCAAATCAATGCTAGCAAGCGCGTTTAAGAAGTCAGGATGAATTGTAAAACATGCAAGCATCTGCTGTTCCAATGACGTACTGTGAAATCTATGTAAATGTCCAAACTTGTGGTCGGTAGTCTGGGTACGCGGCCAAAAATATCATTTAGGAAAATTTGTAGAGTGAAAGAATGCGTTGTGAAACCTCAAAAAAGACTCTAAGCTGTTACCGCGCTTACTGCCAGGCAAACTGCACTCAGATTCAACCTTGGATCATTTTATACCACAACTAAAAGGTAATGGCATCATGAAGTTTCCTTATAACAAGCTCCAAAAGCAATCAAACACTATTGAGCGGTTCTATGTGTCAGCTAGTTTGACGTTTGGTTTGAGTATCTGTGACAAGCCTGCGCTTTTAATCTGTTTACCTGACGTAGCCCTTCAGTGGTAAATGAAATAGAGTTGTTAGCCTTAAAGGGCCCATATTACGCAATGTTCTGATCTATGTTATAATGTTGTCCTCATGAAAAACATACTTGTAGTATTTTTTTGTTTCGTTCACACATGGTCAGCACATCCTGCATATTTAGACTAAGATTTTCTCTCAAACAGAAAACACTCTGTTTTCACCTTGTGTCATATGGTATGTGGTTCTCCACTGTGTTTCTAAACTCCAGTTACCTTCACTAGAATCATCTGAATGATTTCAATCCTAGAATTTCCCATCTCTACTGAACTAAAGATAAAAGGAGCTGTTAACTTGAAAACTACCACTACAGGACATCACAAGTGGAACAGAGCATTTTGAGTTCTGACTCAAACATGTGTGAATTAAAGAAAATGCAACTCCAGGTATGTTTATAACATTATAACATGGCTTAAAGCTCACAAGAGACCATGTAACTTTTCTAGTGAAGGGTCTGCCACCTGTTTGTCTCCAGAGTATGGCAAGAAACTTGCCATACTATTCCATAAAGTCAAGCAGGTGACACATGCAAAAAAACATGTGGAATTGAATAAATGCACAGTAGAGAATTTTCAAGCCATACTGTGGAACATCCCAGGCAAATCATCAACAGCGCCATGCAGACAAGTAGGTGACACGATACAGGTCAAATCTGTGGAGAGGTGAGCCCACTCACAGTATTTGTTTTTCAGGGTATTTTCAAAGCAATTAACAACTGAATATATGCAAGTGAAATAAGTTTAATGTCATATAGTCAAACATCTCAGGTGAAGCATTACTATCTCCTAGGAGACAAGCATGGCAGACCACCCCCCAGAAAAGTTACATTGTGCACTTTTATATGAAACATTAGAATTACTCTTCCAGTTAAAAACAGAATTCAAAAGTTTGAATTGAAAGATTACTTCACCCAATTGCCCCAATAAAGTTTTGCTTTCATATTGAGTAGTTTAGTCCCATATTACGCAAAATTAACTCTTGTGAGCTTTAAGCCATGTTAGAATGCTGTTACCGCCTTAAAAACACCTGGAGTTGCGTTTTGTTTCATCCGCTTTTGTTTGAATAAAGCTGCATTATTAGTCTGTCTTTCCAAAACTCAAAGTGGTCTGCTCTACCTTGTGATGTCCTGTAGTGGTAGTTTTCAAGTTAACAACTCCCTTTTATCTTTAGTTCAGTGGAGATTGGCAATTCTAGGGCCTAAATAATCAAAATGATTCTAGTGAAGGTGTATGGAGTTTAAAAACACAGTGGAGCACTTCCTGTGTTACCACATGACTTCACAAGAGTTTTCTGTTTGAGAGAAGAACTCAAACTGCAGATGTGTGAATGAAACAAAACACAACTCCAGGTCTGTTTGTGATGAGGAAACATTATAACATAGATCAGAAAATAGCGTCATATGGGCCATTTAAAATAAGATGGAAAGTTTGTCCTCTTGCCTGGACACATCCTATAAATCAGAAAACCAGAAAACAGACTTGCTGGACATTGTGCAAATTCAACATTGTGTTCCCAATAAATTAGATTAGTTTAAATGACAAGGTTAAGAAGTGTGGTGAATCCAAGTGAAAGCTGCAAGACACCAGTCAAATACACATCACCTATTCTTAATCTGTTTAGTTAATTGTGGACAAAATAAAAGGACCACTTCTGTACCTCCAACATATAGCTCGCTTGAACAGTCCAGGTTAGACAAGGTCATTGCATAATGTATGTTATTTCTTGACTTTTGTTTCATGTGCTGAGGTAATTTAAATTTTTAATACAAATTGCAGACAGCAGGCAGCTCCATTTTTCAACAATTGTCAGATTAAAATAACAATACTGATTTTTATCTGCGATATTTATCATGGATTTCTCAAACTGTTTAAACACTAAAAGGAATAGACTCCAGTGTGATTATTCAAAATGTACAGCTGCCAGTGTCTGACCACAAAGTACAATTTCAGTTCTGGTGCCGAGTGAAAAGTTGTAAATTATTTTGTAAATTAGTCGAAAGGTTTCCGAGTTTTTCTGGTATGCTTCTAAAGAGAGTAACTTAAGCACACAAGCACACTATTAGCATTAGGTGTGTTTAAGAAGCCCAAATCCTCTCCTGGATTGTCAGCGAGAGCAGGCGCCTACAGCCGAGGGGAGGAGGAAAGGAGTGAAAAGAGTGAAATCACTTTGGACACTCCACAAGCCCGAGAACACCGAGGCGGTGACAGGATAGATGTTGTGTTTATTTAAAGTGTTTCCCTAAATAAAACTTTGTGAATGCATGCTTCTGTTACCCCACACACCATAGTCTGACACCACATGACCAGAGAACATAGAGCTTACATAAGTCTGCACACTTTGACTTGATCTATATATAATCATTTATATGTAATCTTGTGCCTGTCCGGGCCCTTTTCTGAAAAGGACCTTAGTGTATGTAGTGGTAGTGGTAGTGTATGCACTGATAGAGGTAGTAGTAATGGATGTATGCAGTAGAAGTGGTAGTTTTAGTGTATAAGACTGACGCGTTGGTCACTAAATGGCTTCTGGACAGAAAACTTCTGCTTATCATTTGAAGACGTACAGTATAGTTACAGCAGCAACAGTGATTCTGAATGTGCACTGGCTGTAAACAAGCAGTGTAATTGTAAGGAGGAGGCGGGAGGAGGTGTTTCTACTTAGGGAGCTGTGGAGGAGGGGGAGTGGTTTCACTCATGCGCAACATTTGAAAAAGAACAAACAGTCACTGGATTTGTCCTTCCTTGGAAAATCCTCTATACAACCTTTAAGAAAAAGGAAGTGAAACATTTTGCGCAGATGGTTCACCGCTGCTGATCTCGCGGTGATTTTAGCATATTTGTATGAAGAAAAACAAAAAACCCACAACCAATCCAGATTAAAAATGCATTGTAACACACATTACTGACATTTGTACCGAGTAAAATATTACCATTTTTTTCTGTAATGCTTTACATTACTGTGTTACAGCAAAAAGCAATGCATTATAGTAATTTGTTACTTTTGTAACGCATTAATCCCAACACTGAATGTATGCAGTATGTAGTGGTAGTGTATGTAGTAGTAGTGGTAGTGTATGCAGTGGTAGTGGTAGTGTATGTAGTAGTGGTAGTACATGTAGCGCAGTGTTATCAGGCCTCTGGATCTGGGACATTCAGGCTCATTGAGGAACACTGAGAGGAAATGGCCAAAGCAGCTGCACTCAAACAATGCACTGTCAGACTGTGTGAGAGAGTTCATTAACAACACAACTCCATGTAATGCACAAAACACCTGTGTGAGTCCACCGAGAGCCAAGGCAAACACACCAGAAATAATACATGTGAAATATGAACGTGTTAATGACTTCAGCTACTTTAAATGCCATAGATTAAGCTAAATTGAGTTTTTAAGCCATGTAAAAATGTTGTTCCTTATCAAAATCCTCTCTGGAGTTAGGCCTGGACAATATGGTGATAAAAGTCATATTGCATATACTGCTCTGCTGTTTGCTCATACTAAGTCCCACCCACCCTCCTATTGTTTCTGTAAGGACCTGAGTGAGTGACAGCTGGATTTAACCAATCACAGTGAAGTGTGAACTTTAAAGGTGCATTGTGTAACTTTTCTGGTGGAGGGTCCATCAAATACTTTTCTCCATGGAGATGTTATTGTTTTGTATAGAACATTTCACAGTATGGTATCAAACCTTTCTATCTTCATGGAGACCAAATGAGACCAAGTTACAGGTCAGATCTGTGGAGAGGCAACCCCGCACACAGTGAGAATGCCTGTTTTTCAAGGTATTTTTGAACTATAAAAGCACCTGCAATTGAATCAATGTAAAGCAGAGCTGTTTAATGTCATACTATGGAACATTCCAGGCAGAGCAGTGACATATCCTTAGAAAAAAGTAGGTGACGGACCCCCAACCAAAAAGTTACATAGTGCACCTTTAAGAATAAGAAGCATGACTTTATTCACCTCTTAAAGGCAAGAAATGAAAAATGAAAATTGTGTTATTATGCTTTTGCCATTGTTGCCCACCTCTACCTAGAATGTGATTTTTTTCTTTCACTTATTTGAGTAATAGTTAGGTTCTCTCACTCTGCAGATCTAAAAAACAAAAACAAAACTTGGTTCAAAATTATTATGTCGTTGTCATTAATTGGTATATAACTAGGGCTTTCTGGACACTCAAAGATGCTTGACAGTGCATTATTCATTAATTCACTCCACACTCAGTGGTGATAAGCTACTATTGTAGCCACTGTGCTCTCTGACCACCACCATCACTCACACATACACCACTTTCATACTAGGCAATGTGGGTGAAGTGCCTTGCCTAAGGACACAACGACAACCCCACTGTGGCACCTGATTTTCCCAGAGGTCTCCCATCAACCAACCCACCATCACCTTGACTAACCAATTTTCTGCGGGAAATACAGGTGTTATTGTTTATATTTACTGCCGTATTCACAAACATTTTCTCACTAACACACTCCAATTCATACATCTGTGTACATGGACACCAGAGACAAGGTGGCTAAAGTGTCTTGCCCAAAGACCCAACAACAGTATGCATTACAACCACTGCCGCCCCTCTCCGGCACCTATATTCCCAGTGATCTCCCATCCCAGTACTTCCCAGGAGACTTGAGAATGACAAGTTACCCTGGCAGCAAGGCTAAACCTAAAATGACTGTAAAAAGCAATCTTTGTATAATTAGCTTTCCGTGTGTTTCCAATGACTACTTCCAAACACTACTGTATTTGTCATTGCTGCTCAGAGTTGTTCTGTATTTCACCCCCTGCCCTCCCTGTATTTGGCCTGTACTCTGTTCCTTGACAATGATTTTAACTGCGTTTGGTGTAAGTCACTCAGCTACTGTGGTGTTGCCATTAGTTTAACCTGACCCCGTTCCAAATAATAAGTCTGTATTCAATAACAATGTATTTAATCTCCAGCGCTTTGCCAGATTCTGTTAAAGAAGATTAGGACACAATATTTCACTTCCCTTTGGAGTTGAATAAACTCTGGTCAAACACTTTAGAAGGTAATATAAAGCCACATTAGGGACAAGTAAGTTCTGTACATTCTGTTCACAGCCAAGTGTAAAGAATAAATTAGAAAGTTATTTTTGTTTTAGACAACATGAAATAACAAATATCTATATTTGATAACAGAATTAAACACTGAACTTTATAATTTTAATTTGTACAAATCATTATAAATTATAAGTACTGTATGTGATTACAGTGGGTAAGTATTAAGCTTTTCCCCACCAACCAAAAAGTCAGTGGTTGAAACACGTGATCACCAAAACTGTCTAACTAAGTTCATGTTTTGAAAGTTTTTTTAAATATATATTATTATTATTATTATTATTATTATTATTATTTATTTATTTTATTATTATTATTATTATTTATTTTATTATTATTATTATTTTTTTTATACTTTTGTGTATGAGGTACAAGGGTTATTATAATGGATTTGTTGTTGTGTGTATGACTGTTGCTGTTTGTGTTTTGTCTTGATTTGTATTATTATTATTTTTATTTTTTTTGTGATTTACTTAATGTTTGTTATGTTCTGTGATGTTTTCTTTTCAGGACCCCCTCGCAAACGAGATGACACATCTCAAGGGGCTATCCTACTAATAAAATAAAAAAAAATAATAATAATAAAAAGTCCATCCTTTAATTTTCTTCCACTTTATCCAGGGCCGGGTTGGGGAGGCAGCAGTCTAACCAGGATTCCCAGTCTTCCCTCACCCTGGACCCTCCAGCTCTTCGGGGGAACCCCAAGGTGTTCCCAGGCCAGCCCAGAGACATAGTCCCTCCAGTGTGTCCTGGGTCTTTCCCAGAGACTCCTCCCGGTGGGACGTGCACAGAACACCTGTCCAGGGAGGCGTCCAGGAGGCATCATAAACAGATGCCCAAGCCACCTCAGCAGACATTGTTTCACAGCCTCTGTGCTCCTCATACTCTTATGAGTACTCCGGTGCAGCTCTCCATTTACTGGAAGTAGGGGGAATTACCACAGTGAAAACAATGAAACTAAACAATGAGGAGCATGTCCAGACATGTTAATGTGAGCATGCAGTAGTAATGAACATGATTTAAGAGCAGAAATGCTTAAAATAAGGTGATGATTTATGGACTAAAACACTGCACACAGTCTCTATGACATCACAGTCAGTCCTGGGGAATTTTGAATGGAGTGTTTTGAGACAAAAGATTCAGTGTTTTACAGTCCCTTTAAAATGAATCAAATGATATGCTAGTATAGGCTAGTATGACTGTGACTGTGTTTGCATAGTTTGACTTTATCTTTTCATTTTCCCAGTTGTTCCGAAGGATTCCTGGTATTGTTACTGAGTTGTACTGTGTACCCGTCTAACAAGTGCTCATCTTTATCCAAGCGCAGCCAGACGTCAGAATGTTTATAGAAAACACATGGCCTGGAATCTGTAGTATCCAACAGAACTACTATGTGTGAGCTACTGTTCTCTGTCTCTGCTCCTCTCAGTCTGAACTACTCCACATGGGCCTCCTCTATAGAATTTCACAAAAAAATTATTATGAGCTTTAAGCCATAGTTAGTATGTCGTTACCTCCTCAAAAACATGCCCAGAGTAGTGTTTTGTTTCATTCACACATATTTGTGTAACTCTTTATTATTAGGCTGTCTACATCTCCAAAGCTCAAAATGCTCTGTTCCAACTTGCTGTGGTTGTTTTCAAGTTAACAGCTTCCTTTTACCTTTAGTTCAGTAGAGAACCAAGCCAATCCAGAGCTGAAAACATACAAATGACTCTAGTGAAGGTGTATCGAGTTTACAGTGGAGACAATCGCTGCCAGCTTCAAACACAGTGGAGCACTTCCTGTATTACATTCCTGTATGACATCACAAAGTGGAACAGACTGTTTTCAGTTTGAGACAGGAACACAGCTTCAATACACAGGATTTATGCGTTAAACATGTGAATTAAACAAAACAAAATTGCAGGTATGTTTGCGATGACGAAACAACATTATATGGGCCCTTTAAAAACATGAAAAGTGTTGCACCAGAAATGTAAAAATAAAATATGAGTGTGTTCTAAAAAGTTTGCAGTGGTCCAACTGACTTTCCATCAGCCTTTGATACCATGAGTCCTCATATACTTGCACCTCAGTTTTCCTAAACATTAGTTGTTGCCTGGTCAAGTGGTTCCACTCAAGTAAGGGTAAACAGCTCTTTGTCAATAGCAAAAACATGAAACACAGGAGTGCCCCAAGGAGCTGTACGTTCCCCCACTCTGTTTACACTATATACACACCAATGGTTGGAGGAGTATTATGTTCTTGTAGAAAACAGTTTACTGGAAATAATTTTTGTTTTTTCATAGATACTAAACAACAAAGGCTTTATCTATCTTCAGTGTTTGGATCATTTCATCAGTGTCTAGGAAAACTTAGCTTGGAGCCAGACTCTTGGTCAGGAGTACAGTAAAGCCTTGGTGCATGTTTTAGGTTAATGGGAAAAACCAGTTCTGCAGGGATAATGTGCAAACTTAAGATTATTTTCAGCTAAAATTGTAACAGCTATTTCACTAATCACTGGTTACACAGAAATATCCTTTTGCGGCATCGCACAAGCACATAATTGAATAAAGTATGTTTTGGTATTCAGTGCTTCCTGACAAACCCAAAGCAATAAGTACACAATAGAGAAAGTACAAAAGAGCCATTTGTATCAAATTCAGCAAAAATAGTGCAAATGATAAAAACGTGAAATTATGACATGGAAAGTTACGCCCTTGCACCACAATGTTACTTCACTATAGTAAACAGAAATTAAAGTAGAAATGGGATCATCAACACGGAACAGTGAAGGAATTTGGGATGGAAAATAACATTTGTTGAAAATTGAAATGTTAGAATAATATGTCATGTGCTATACACACAAAGTTATTCTGGGATGCTGAATACACATTTCTCCAATACAAAGTGATTCTGGGTTTGAGTGGATTAGTCAATCAGGGACACGCATCGTCTGTCCGTATCAAAACAGATAAGACTGGAAAAAAAACAAAGAAAAAATATATCAAGGGACTGAAAAACTGTAGAATTCTGTAGAATCAATGAGCAGTAAATCACTCTATCAATCAGAGGTGAAACAAATGTAATTTAGTTTGTAAATGATAGGTGACCAATGAGCTGTGGTGGAACGTAACAAAGTAAAAGTAGTACTATACTTAAGAATAAACTTAAGGTAAGTAGATTTTAAAATGGATACTTTTATTTACTTCACTACATTTGAGAGCAAGGTATCTGTACTTTCTACTCCACTACAAAATGAAAAAAAAAATCTATTCTATCTCTAGCTATTCAGTTGTCTTTGTTGAACAAAATTCAGCATTAATCTGTATCATAATTTTTATATTTGAAGCTTTATTACATCACAAAATATGTGCAAAATACTTTTACTTTTTACTCTTTAAATACATTTTTAAACAGTTGCTTTAATACTTTTACTTAAGTTACAAAATTGAGTACTTCTTCTACCACTGCCAATGAGCTCATTTGTCCAGAAGTCCAGATCTCTAATTCAACCAGTTAAAATGGATGAAGAGTCTTGCCCAAGGACACAATGACAGTATGTGAGTAGTTAGTGGGAGAACTCCTAGACCTTTCTTTGCAATAGTGGGAAACTTGTGGTTATTTTTTTGCTGTATAAGATTTGAGCTGTAAAAGGCTGACTTAATAACGTCTCTGACTCAAGATGCAAACTAAATGCTAAAATGTTTAATACTGCTATTTATTTATTTATTTATTTATTTATTTATTGCAGTTCATGATTTTTTAGCAATATTGTACAATAGTTTTTGTGGTTTAAATTGGCTCTTTATATTTACTTAAGCAACATATCGTGTTTCGAAATTTGTTACAGTGACAGACCTACGAACTCCTCAAGCAACTGAGCTACAGCCGCTCCAAAATGACTGATGGTTATTGGTTCAAAATATGAGTTATCCTGTCTCATATTTTGGCTTATATTTGAGTGATTGCTTTACCACTGTGCTGTGGTAACCCAATGCCTTTTCATAAGACGCAGTGTCCAAATATTAACACACAAAATGACTTCTTAATCTGCGCATGGGACCAAACCACATCCCAGGTCGGTCCATCTATTTCACAGTGATTTATGAGCAGGCAGTGTGCTGGGTAGCCTCAGAAGGGACCCCAGCAGAGAGTGAAAACAGAACGTGACTTTGACTGACCACACAGACGCTCTGTAGACTCCAGAGAGCAGAAGGCGCACAAGGCCAGACAGATGGGGCTGAACTGCAGTGACAGGGAATGGAGAATAACTATAGAACTCATATAGGAAGAAATCTTTTTTTCCATCTGATTGTACATAAAAATATCTTCCTATATGATTGGTTTGAGTTTGACTTAAAGGAACTGTATGCAGGCTGTGCTCTGAGGGCCTCAGTTATCAGTAAAGGTTGCGTGTGATTTACCATTGGGAATTGCGCGTATTATTATTTGCACTGATATGTAAATGAGAACATTCAGCAAGTGCAAAAGTTTGTGTGCTTCTGCTCCTGTGGGCTATTGAAAGTCTTGATGTAAATTAACGTTTGCCCCACTTCAGGACATTCACATATCATTTGGATTAAGAAGAAACTGCAGATTACCACTGATTTGGACTATAAAGCAAGATGACAGATCGCGATAATATGTGCACGAAAACATGTGTGACTGTGACATGAGAGCCGTGCAAAGACAGAGGCACGCATCACGCCTCACCGAGGATCCCTGTACACAGTGACTGGACCCCGCAGTCTCCGCTTTAGGACATGGGACAGTTTTTAGGACATGGAACAGATGCATGAAAACCTACTCCGAGTCAGTGGAAGACTTGTGGAAGTGAGTGCTGCTTTGAAAACTACATGTTAATATTTTATTGGTTTTTGTTGGTCATTTTATTACTATCACTATCAAATGACCTGTTGGTGCATAAATTACAGTTAGTTGATCCTGTGTAAAAAGTTTGCACCTCTCTCATAATATCTGATAACATATTATATTATGATGCAGTTTTTGCTCTCATAGATGTGATACGTCTGTCAGCACTTCATTTGCATTTCCTCAGCCTCAAATTTATTCATATTCAGGCCCGTTTGTTTTAACAAAGATCCTACAATCACTACAGAGCCTGGGTTGCCAGTGCCTAAATCTGCAGACAGTGGACACTATTTAACTATATTTGATGATGATCATGTTTACCTCATATCTGGGTTTTGAATTTAAAATCTAAATCTCACTATGCAGTTCCTTTTAAGGGGGGCATGCAGAGACAAATTTAATCTTACTCATTGTAAAACACAACTCGTAATCAAAAACATTATACAAACCTAAAAATGTTTGGTTTTTTGAGACAGAATTTCCACGAGACGAGACACGAGATAGGGTCCACGAGAACGACACAAGACGTGGCACGAGATCTCATCCCATCCCTACTATTCATTATTTCAGTTAGTTAATAGATTTGTTGCATGTCACACATTTGATCTTGCTCTAAAACATCCCTTTCATGTAACAGTATTTCATGTTGACCGAGGCACTCACAGTTTTGCTGACATATCCGGTGGAGATGTTGCGGCATTGCTTGTCCTCTGAGTGGCAGCACCCTCCACACCTGAACACTGACACACACGGGGGTTTGTAGAAGAGATTTGTGGGAGCCCCAAACTCTCGTCCCACATCCACACACACCTCTCGCGGGATGCACTGGGTCTTCCTCCACTCTGACTCGATACCTGCACAGACACAAGGGAACAAAGATGTGAGGCGGAGCTCAGCTGACAACAAATTGACAGGAAATGGTGAGTGAGATTTGAACTTCCAGACCCCCAGTTAAAGGGCAATGATATTTCTTCCTCTACCACACACCACTAAAGTTTAAGGGTCCTATATTACACGAAATTGACTCTTGTGAGCTTTAAGCCATGTAAGAATGTTGTTACCTCATCAAAAACATATCTGCAGTTGTGTTTTGTTTCATTCACACTTTAGAGGAATCCTTTATTATTAGTCTTTCTACAAAAAGCTCAAAATCAAAACGTGATGTCATGAAGTGGTAGTTTTCAAGTTAACAGCTACTTTTTACTTTTTGGTCAGTAGAGGTTGGCAATTCCAGGTCTGAAATAATCCAAATGATTCTGGTGAAGGTGAATGGAGTTTAAAAACATAGTAGAGGACTTCCTGTATTACCACATAACATCACAAGGTGGAAAAGAGTGTTTGAGAGAAGAACTCAGCCTAAATATGGAGGGTTTGTGTGTTAAACATGAAAGCAACACAACTCTGGGTATTTGTTGATGATGAAACAACAATATAACAGAAAATAGCATAAAATGAGCCCTTTAAGATGACGTTTGGTGCATCATTTTATTTCCACAGTCTTCTTTTGAATGTAAAGGGTCTTACTTTTGAGCAGGTCCAGGTTGAGGTAGGCTGCAGCATACTTGGGCTCATCTGTCTGAGGCCTGGATCTCCGCGCCTGGGCCTGGAGTTTGGCGTTTGACCCAGCGGCAGATAGCTTGGACCTGCATTTTAGCGCCGCCCAGATGGAAGGGTATATCAGACTCATCAGCTCATCCACCGTGGACGCCGAACGCAACCTCTGCTCCATGTCCAGCTGTGGAGGGCTGTCCTGGGAAGAGACAGGGAGGGAATGACAGTTATGGTTATTGATATTTTGCAGTGATATGACAGGGGGCAGTTTCACAGTTACCATGGTGACACAACGCACACGCTAAATGAGAGGAGCCTTAAGTCCCACACTTCACGAGTCAGAGAACAGTCAGGAGTCCTCAGATCACATAGAGTCTTGGTGGCAGGACAGATCTTGCATTCATTTGAAGGGTTGAATAAAACTACATAAAACTTTGTGAATCATTCTCCCATGTCCCCCACACCACAAACTGACACACACCTGTTGTAGAGTCAATTATAGTAGTGCAAGAGTTGAAAAGAAAAGGCATGACACTGGAGAAGTTCATTTACCATCAGTACAGGGCCCAGGACCCAGAGTCAATGTTGTCCATTCCAGTCTTGTCCATTCTGCCTATGTTTCCATTGTAGGGAGTATTGTACCTCTGATGACATAGGCCAAAATAACAAGCACTGAGCTGGCAGTGAGTGCCCTCAGCATAGCACAGAAACGGAATTTCTCTAACAACATCACCAGAGCAAAGAATGTAGAGCTCACAATGAAATTAGGTGGTTTGGCTTGATTTTACGCAGTAGATAGACGAGAAGAAGGAAGAGGGGAAGAACTGCTGCTGAACTGTGCGGCAACACGAGTTTCATCAATCTTTATATTGGCTCCAATCAGCTGTGACGTTCGCTGTCCCCTCAGGTGTTAAACAGCACTGCATGCATTTCCCATCATGCCTTTGGCCTTTGTAGTTTATGAAATGTGTGATGGTGTCTGCAGTCTTCACTTTTGATCTCACAATATTACTGGTGCCTATGTACAACTATCTGATTGATCGTACAGTACATCTATGACTTCACACAGGCTGGGAAACTTGCACAGATCAAACGCAGGACTGTACATTTGGCCTGAGGTCCAAACGTGGTTTTAAACTGAAATAGCAGCTCTTTGTGGACTGAGCTTTGGCTGAGAGCTCGTGATGACAGGGCAAACTGCTCTAGGTTTGGCGCTGGTTTAGGAAGCAATCGGACAAAACTGACACCTGCCTGCACCTATAAGCTCCCACTGCACTGTCAACATCACATAAACGCACAGCACCCAAGGGAGACGCTCTGAAGTATGGAAATGAGTAGAGAAAGAGAGAGAAAGATAGAGGGAGAGGGTAGGAGAGAGAGGGATAAGAGGGGGTGAGAGAGAAGGAGAGAAGAAAGAGAGGGGGAGAGGTGATACGATGAGTGAGGTGAGAGGGGAGGAGGGAAGGGAAGGAGAAAGGAAAGAGAAAGAGAGAAGAGAGAGAAAAAGGGAGAGAGAAGATGGGGGAGAAAGAGCGAAGGAAAGAGGGAGGGAGAGAGAGAGAGAGAAAGGAAAAATAACATATTCTATTTCAAGAAAACATTTTACTCCATACACCGTATTATAAAAGTGGCTATTTGCAAGATAAAAATTTGACTTAATAATATAAATAAAAGATATATTCTTGTATGCAAATTAAAATAAGCAACTGCCAAGGACAGACAGTTCATCCAATCAGAGCTGTTGTTGGATGAGGATCATGTGGAAACAATGGCCTGTGACAGACTTTTTTCAAAGAGGGGATAGTATGCTTTCTTTTAGCTTTCCCTCATCAAACACATGTCTGAAGAGGTTTTTTATGTCATCTACGCATTCAGTAATTTACTGATCTCCCTTTTTGAACCCTCCTTACGATTAGCTGTAATATTTTCTCCAATGCACCGCCCACAAGCCTACATCACCCATGCTCCGGCACCACAATTCACCATAAATAAACAAAAACATGATACAAAACTTGACAAACCTGATCCATTGTGCAGTGCTCTGAAGGGGGAGTGATGTGACGCTGAGAGCAAAGGGACGGGGAACTCAAAGCATCAAAAATGAAACTTATTAAACATGATAATACGTTGTCTTTGGCGAATATAGCATTGTCAAAGTAATAAAAGGAAACATGGTAATCTATTATGTTATGTCTTAGTAGTTAACACCCCATGAAATAAAATACCCCTTTTTTAATGGTATTTTTCCTCCTGCCCTTCAGTATAATGGTCTGCTATGTAAAACAGTATCATGAATAGTACAATAACATGTACACGGCCATCACTGCACCAGCTCTTTGTATCAGAGCCCAGACAGTGAGTAAAGCAGTCTATTGTATTCCACTGAGACGGTGACTGTGTTTACTGCAGTTTAACAGTATTTCCTATGAGAAACAATGAACATTTATATGAGTTATATGAGCACATGTCTGAGAAAGAGGAGGTTCTGTACATAAAAGTGCCCAGACCATTTCCTCATCTCTATATAGTGTTTATGTTTATATACTATATCATATACATTTCCCCTCATAAGTCTGGCCCAGCTGTCACTCTTGCATGTATACGAAAATATAATGTTAGCTATAAAACGTACAGATTTTCTCCTTACCTCAGTCTATTTTGTGTTCTGTGAGTCTAAACGTATTCTCGAAAATGACTGTTATGTTTCTATGCACCACTCAAAAAAATCTAATGCTTCAAACAAACTACTACAGTGTTACTGAAACTGAAATGTTTGGCATAAGAACAAATACATTTCAATTTTCAATACAGAAATCACTTGTGCATGCATAATTTAAGTAATAAAATATATATAAGAATAGCAAAAGAAAACTCAAATCTGTGAAGATGTTTCGGCTCCTATCCAAATGGCTTCTTCAGTTCTGGTTAAGTGCTAGTTTGACACTGCCTTTATATTTGACTGAAGGAAGGAGCTAACTACAACTAACTAACATCTATTTGTTTGCAGTTTCTGTTATTAGGAGAAACAAAACAACCACTCCACGAGAGAACGTACCAACAAGAGCAGCTCGGGACCCCAGTCTGCTGTACATCTCCATCTCAAAGCAACTAACCTGAAGATTAGTGAGGTACTGATTCTAGCCAAAGAAAAGATTAAACAGCTTAAACAAAGGTTAAAACATTTGAAGAAGTAAAATTGTAGAATTAAGTATTGTGTTATCATACTGTTTTAGAGGAATAGTGTAATAGTAATAATAGTAGCATGCGACTAATGATGAGGTCACATTTGATCTTTTTTGGGACCTTTAGTCAATTGCATCCTACTTTTTTAGTTTGTCTTATATAATGTATAGTTTATATACTGTAAAATGTGCTGTTTTCTTATTTCAGAGTAAGCCGATGTCCCTCTCTCAGATGGGAACAGTTCCAAATACTTTAAATGTACCAAAAATCCTAATATTGTTCACCATTATGGCTATTTATCCAACAGCATCTTAAATCAACATATGAAAAAATGTAAAGTCAATACTGATCTTTTTTTTATTACTATTTTCCACTTCCATCTCAGTAAAACTAACCAGGCCTATAGGATGTTGCGATGTCATCTGAAACACTGCAATAAAAGCCTGAACAATGAAAACAGTCACTTTGGCCTTGGTCTCATAGCGATGATGTCATCAAACGGCTGCCCTGTTTTTAGACTTTAAAAGAGGATATTTTTAGGTTCTTTGGGCTCATTGTTTTGCTTTTACAGCTGTTTCTTACTGTGGGTTTACAAGTCCTTCACACTGCCCCACTACCCCCCACACACAAAAGAGAACAGAAAACAACTACAGGATTTAAAAAAAAAGAGAGAGAGAAAAATAAATAAATAAAAGTCATGAACGGTCCTGTATTTGATGTTACTCTGACTTGCCACTTGTCAATCACACACACACTACACCCATACATGAGCAAGGTGGGTGAAGTGTCTTGTCAACAGTATGCACTAAAGCCCCTGCTGCACCACTGTGGCACCCGGTATTCCCCGTGGTCTCCCATCCAAGTACTAACACTGCTTAGATTCAGAGATCAAACAATAAGGCGCCGTGAATTGAAATAAAGCTAACGGAAAAGCTGCTAACTATTAGAAACACATGGTTTGTAGTTAAGGCAATTACAACGCCAAAAAGTCAAGAGTGAGTGCTGTGGATGTGCGCTGAACTTTAAATACACAGTGCCTATAATAACAGCAGGTGAAAACAATGATTTTGAACTCTTGAGAATAAGACTACTTAAGATTACTTAAGCATGCATGATTCAAAACACAACTCAAAGGCAAAGTCAGTGCTTGAACATAAAGTATTAAAGTACCCGTTTAAAAATGTACTTTAAGAGTAAAAGTATTGTGCACATTATAAGGCTTCAGATGTAGTGATTTTGATACAGATTTGAGCTGAATTTGTCATTTGTTTCTAGCTGTTTTTATTTGAATATTTTTGTTTGCTCAAACTATGAACTCAGCCTTTTCAGCATGTCTCAAACAATGACAAAATACTTTAACTTTACTAAAATGTGCTTAAGTAAGGTACAGAACCTACATGTTTCACTTAAGTACAGTACTTTACTACTTTTACTTCATTACATTCCACCACTGACCACTTAAAAAATGTCAACAACACAACTCAAAAATGTCAACAACACAACTCAAAATATACTCAAACATACATGGATGACATACAAAACCAACTCAGGTTTGTTTTGAGGGAACATTATAACATGGTAGAAATCTTGAAAGGTCCAATTTGCAGAATATCCCCTGTTCCTTTAAGTCACATCTGTGTATTTTTAATAATACAATAAGCAAAAAGTGTAATATTTTATAACAATTTCAGTTTGTTTTATACTATGAGAGCAAAACTTTGACTCCACCATACTCTTCTCTGTTAACAGGAAACACAACGGAGCACTTATAACTGTATAACTCCTATAAGATGAGAGAAAAATACAGAACAGTCAGGTTTTTGGTTTTTTTTGTATTTTCTTTCTGTTCTCACCCAGAGAGACTGACAGCTGCCCCACAGTTGCTGGTTGTCAGAAGGTGCAGGTGTGAGTCTGTGATGATAAGCTCCTGTGAGAATGAAAACTCAAACCACATTTCTGATGTGGAGTGTACAGCTGACAGCGCCCCCTCTCTGCGTGTACGTGTGTGTGTGTAGAGGGGGTCAGAGCCAGGCTTAACCCAGGATTACTTTAACACCACAAGGATTTAGCAGTGCTTCAGTCTGTAATCGTCTGACAGGAGATTTTAGGCAAGATTTGGATGATTTGGAATGAAGTCGATCTATTGGCTTGTAACACAGGGTTTATTAACGTGTTCACTTGGCAAGAGGGCCAAGAATTCCTGAAAAGGGTTGCCAGAGCGATAATGAGTAAGGTTTTGACAAAAATCTCAAAACAAGTGGCCCAAGTCCCACAGAAATATAAGCAGCTTGTTAAAATGTTGAGAAGTGCATATTTTGAATGGCTTTAGAACACTAACAGTGTAAAATGAACCTGAC
Organism: Taenioides sp. WSHXM2023; assembly: GCA_029959045.1. Taxonomy (NCBI): domain Eukaryota; kingdom Metazoa; phylum Chordata; class Actinopteri; order Gobiiformes; family Gobiidae; genus Taenioides; species Taenioides sp. WSHXM2023. Next base: position 27,182,848 of record CM057090.1, read on the forward strand.
ATAAACTTGAAAAAAGGCTAAAAATCTCTGCTCTTGAGGTCAAAATTTGGATCAAATTAATGTTTAATTGTAATGTCAAGTTATTTATATTTGCTTAAATTCAGAATATTCCCATGCATAATTTTAATGGTGTGTTCCACTGAGCCAAATAGACAAAACACAAAGTACAATCCTGGTTCAGTTTTAGTTCAGTTTAGTCCTGGTTCAATTCGGGTTCAGTGCTGGTTTAGTTCTGGTTTAGTCCCAGTTTAGTCCTGGTTCAGTTCTGGTTCAGTCCCAGTTTAGTCTGTCTTAAGTCCTGGTTTAGTCCTGGTTTAGTCCTGGTTCAGTCCTGGTTTAGTCCAGAATTAGCATGAATCATTGCAATCATCTGGCAGAACCACATGTTAATTTGGTTATGTAAAATGACCTAAATTAGCCTACTTAAAAGACCCATTAACTGTTCCCATTATTAGCAAAGGGCCTTGTAATGCCAGTGCTCCCAGTTTCATTGCTACAAATAACACAATGAAACCTAACTGCTGCTATAGCGAGCATGAACCAGGGCCAATAGAACATAACTGTAGCACATATGTTAAAGCACTTATGTTGGAAATGGTCTGGTAGATCCCCAAACACTGCACGCTTCAAAGAAAAGAAAACCAACATGGATTTGAGTACATCACATAAACCCAGGGCTCTGTAATGTAATAGTGTTAAAGGCAATAGACAGGCATACGGCCCTGCACTGGAGTTATGTAGTGAATATAGCTCCTATGAGGCCCTAACATTGTAGTAAAAGTATCATTGTTTAAAATCATAACATAAATTTCATGTTTCCCTATGAGGGCTCAGATTTCATTCAACTACTAAACCAAAATATAAAGGTAGAAGTAGCTCGTGAGCAAGATCCTAGAGCTAAAAATCTTGACATGGGTCCCCAGGAGAGGTACTGTGATCACCCACTTTAACGGGTTTAACCCAAGAGGCATTGAAAGACGGTCAAATGCAAAGAAGACATTTACTTTGGATCCAGGATTAGCTGATTTTCAAACTGTGAAAGGTGAAACATAGTTTACAGACAAGTTGGGTGAAGAGTCTTGCCTAAAGACACAACAGTTTGCACAAGAGCAACTAGAGAGATGAGCATACACTGTAAACTAAGGCAGTCAAAAGTATCAAAAATCAGATACTAACAGATACTAAAACTAATATTGAAACTAGATCCTCATTTGAGCAGGTATCGATACTAAAAAAGTCACATTCATGGGACAGAAATGAACCTTTCCTAAATAGTTTTAGAATGATCTTGAGCTGTATCAGAACAAGTATAAGAGCACATAGACTAGTATACACCCATGGACCACTATGGAACCTACAGGACCACTGAAGGATTACACAGATTTAAGGCCACATGGTAATAGAAAAGAAAGTACTATGGTTTAATGTTGAAAATCACATCCTATTGTTTCTAGAAAGAGGTTTTTATTATCATTGTGGTATCGAGTCTATTCCTTAGTACTTAAAATGAGTTTGAAATTTAAATATTTTGATAACATCACTGTAATCTATTACCGTGGATTCTAATTCTAAATCTAAAATGGTGTACCTCAGCTTTAACAAAGTTATATTGTCTTTTGATAGAAATCTGCAGGAACAACATAAGAAACTTTGAAATATCATAAAAACCTAATCATTTCTTCTCATCATGACATAGTGTGTGCACTGCAAAACTCAGAGCTTTGTGGTTGTGCAAATCAAAGTGTGTGACTGTATGAAATAAAGGTAAAGTGAATGGACGTGAATGGACTTCAAAACACAGAGAAGCAAAATCTGGATCAGCACCTGGGAGCAAGCCTTTTGAACTCTAAAGAGGGACTGTCTGAATACAGTGAATTGCTCCAACATGCATGAATGAAGTTGTATTTTTGATAAGGAAATAATGATTTAAACTTTTCTTGAAGAGATGTTGTAACTTTGTCTGGAATGTTCCACTGGATTATGTTAAATCTATCTCCATGGACACAACCAGATGGCGACTCTAGGCAAGGAAGTGCTCCACTGTGCTTTTAAACTCCACGCACCTTCACTAGAATCATTTGGATAATTTCAACCCTGGAACTGCCCATTTCTACTGAACTAAAGATAAAAAACGTAGCTCTTAACTTGAAATAGGACCTTCAAAATCTCAAAAATTCTGTTTAATATACTATAGGTCCTTTAATGCATGTATAAAGTAACCATGGCGTCCCCTGATCAAACAAAAGCCTTCGTAGGTGGTCTGTGTCAAAGCCCAAAGCCCAGGGTTTGTTTACCCCGGCTCCTCTGTGTGTTCTGGGGTTAAAAATCCAGAACTGTTTGATGCTCCACACACACAAACAATAGCACCAAAGCCAGAGTGTAGTCACAGTATAGAGAGTCCAATTCACCAGTCCACAAGCCAACACCCCCGACTGCTCCAGGCCGAACCAGTGTGGGCTGTGGTGAGGGGAGACACAACACACTGGAATAAAACCACAACAATCCATTTTTCACTTTTATTATTACAGAACCGAAGAAAATGGACAGGTGAGCCAAATGTGCTAGTTTATGCTCATCTTTCATAGCCACTAAACTTTGATATTTTTAAAACTCTGTCAAAGACTCGTAAAATGTCTGGCTTTTTACTTGTATTTCTTCTGCAAATCTGGTATTTTTGAAATTTATGTTATAATGTTTCCTCATCACAGGCATACCTGGAGTGTGTTTTGTTTTATTCACATGTGTATATTTATGTTTATTTAGGCTGTTCTTTTCTCAAACTGAAAACACTCAGTTCCTCCTTGTGATGCTATGTGATAATACAGGATGTGCTCCTCTGCGTTTTTAAACCTTAAATGATTCTACCTTAGAATCATTTGGAAGATTTCAGCCCTGGAATTGCCAGTCTCTACTGAACTAAAGGTAAAAGGAGATCTTAACTTGATGAGGTAACAACATTATAACACGGTTTAAAGCTCACAAGAGTCAATTTTGTGTAATATAGGACCTTTAAAGACTTTTTATTATTATCTGGCTTTCAAATAGTACTTCTTTTGCAAATCTCATGCTTAGAGGGTTATATTGCACAATTATTTTATTTTTTTTTATCTGTTATAATGTTGTTTCCTCATCACAATCATACCTAGAGTTGTTCTTTTCTCAAACTGAAAACACTCTCACGTCATCTCTTTGTGTCATTAAGTGGTAATATAGGAAATGATCCACTGTTTTTTGTTTTTGTTTTTTTGTTTTTAACTCTGTACACTTTCACTAGAATCATTTTGATCATTTTTTGGAGAAGTGATCAAACTCACACTAAGAATGTATGTATTTCAAGGCAATGACACCTGTAAAGTTGAATATTGTGTTACATTCCAGGTAAAGCAATAACATGAGATACATAGTGCACCTTTATATATCATCTGAAAACACTGAATATAGTATTGTATGATATAATCTGTGCCACCGACCACACTGCTCACCACTATTTACTCATACACCACATTCGTAATTATGGGCAGGATGATTTAAGTGTCTTGCTCATTAGACCACTTGCTCTCCTTTGGGTTGGAGGGTGAATGTTTATCATATTTGCAGCTGATACATATGATAATGTAGATTGACAGTAGGAATGTCAGTTAAAAAAAAAATCTGAAATTATCCGATTATAAAAAAAAAAAAATCAGAAACTAGATTCTCATTTGAGCAAGTATCAATTCTAAGAAACAAATTCACATAAACTCGATATCATTTAGAGTGATATTGAGCATTATCAGCACTAGATCACATGATAACATCAAGACTGTGCTACTATCATGTATTGAAAGCCTATTTCTGTTTTGAAATCAAGTTTGAAATGTTCGTATTGTGACAACACTAATCAATCGTAAAACAGCAGTAAGTGTAACCGTCAACATTTTAAGAGTGAATATGTTTCACCACTCATCCAAGTAACTTCTTCAGCTTTGTCAAATGCAGAGGACGTGTTTCTTCTTTTAAGTCATTTTAGATTAATTTCGCATTTTAAAAAGTTCAAATCCAATAATCCATGGGTGTGATAGATTATAACTATGCAGCAGACAAAAGCACAGTATGTCCTCTTTAACAGATCTGCATCATGGTGTCGGTGTGTCTGTGTCTGCTGGGGTCTAAGCCTGTTCAGTAAACTTTATCTATGTGTGTTTAAGACTTCCACACTTGAAATAATAATGGGGATTGAGTATACAGCATACAGTTGAGCCATGTTTTTGGAGAGTTACTGTGGCGATTGGATCAGCTGCCAGAAGTCAGCAGTCCCTGAATGCACCACTGCCTGCCATAATGGCCTCTGTGTTCTATTTATACAAATGATAAAAGTGACATGATGTATAGACAAGTATTTAATAGCATGTTTCTATTCCCCTGAGATTTCCATTTGTAAAGAGGGTGGATATAGAAAGCAAATACAAGTATATAGGACAATTTATTAACAGAAAAATAACTAAACGTGTTGGCATCATTCTGGTTTCTCTGTGGGCATAAATATGTCTTTATTGGAATGGAAACATATACATTTTATGCTCTTCATCTGAAGCTACTAGGAAATAAAGCCATATACATGCTACAGAATATTTATTATAGGGGATTCCAGGCTCCAGAAGGGCTCATATATGACTTTAGTGGAAACCAGAGCACACATCGGAAATATAAACAGACACTGAGAGACTATTTGAACTCCAAGAGCTGTCTTGTCCAATATTTGAACTTACAGAGTAATGCTGTGGGTGAGTGCTAACCACTAAGATTTGTGTCAAGAAAAATGTATTACACCCTTCAACACCCTTTTCATTACAAGATTATAATAAATTATGATATATGGTGTAATTTGCTATGATAATATGTACATTGCTAAAGGGTTTTAACATGCATTAGCAAAATAAACTTCACACACCATCAAATAAGAATACATTAGGGATGATGCTGATGTTCACTTAATGTGTTTCAAACTTACATCACACATCTAACCCATGTTCTTTCATTCCATTTGATTTTATTTATTATTAATGAGCTACAGGCTGTAAAGGTTTTAAAGGTGTGGGGCGAAAGTAACTCAGTTGGGCAACTGAGTGAATCAGAATCAGAAAAGAATCACCAATAGACCTTTTTTTCTGATTCTGCGTAACTGGTGTGTGTGAATGTGTGTGTGAGTGGCTCCTTGACGTGAAGTGCTTTGGGGTCTTTGAAGGTAGAAAAGTGCAATATAAATTCTGTGAGTTCAATCTGTGAGTCGTGAGTTTAATATGCTTTTTACGTATAAATACCAAAAAATTCCAAATCTTCTGCTAACTCACTCACTCACTAACTTCTCCTATCTGCTATTGTCTCATATGAATCCTTATAAATAAATGAAATGATTTTGAGCAGGTAGGATACTAGAAAATGAACCTTTCTTGAACAGCTTTAGAATGATCTTGAGCTGTATCAGAACAAGTATAAGAGCACATAGACTAGTATACGCCCATGAACCACTATGGAACCTACCTGCAGCAGTACAATGTTGAAAATAAGCTTCTTTTGTCTAAATGAAGAGTGTTTTTTATTATCATCTTTGTTTCGGAATCAGTATTGAGTATCGAGCGTATTCCTTAGTATCGAAATGGAGTTTGTATCGTGACAACATCTCCATCCATCTAATATGTTCCAGTGGTTCTGCTCCAGCCGTCCTCTGGCCTGGGGTCTCCTGTGCTTTGTCCAAATCACCGCTGGGACCAAAAAGCTTGTATTTCCCCTAATAATAACCTCCCGACATACAGCCTGTGCCTCCACACTCCATTACCTGTCCCATCTCTGAACTCTGCGTTGGTCACGAGGAGTGCGGTTTGGCCAGCTCCCGGACACCCCCATAAGGATCCATTATAGACGGCCATTTGCAAGCTAATATGACCCAGGAGAGGCAGAGGCACGCCGCCAGTGTAACTATTAATGGGAGGGAGTGATGCTAACTTAATAAGAAGCCCCCAGAGCAATAGCAAAAAAAAAATCATGATGCTACATTTATTAGCGCTGACAGCTTTAAAGTCAAACATTTGTGCGTTATTTCATTTGGTTGCCACCCAAGCAATTGGCTTTCATTGTTTAAGATGGAGTATATTCTGGGTTATTGTGGTTTTTTTAAATATATTTGCAATGTGTATGGAGAACATGTATATTTGGCAATTTGTTTGTTTTGATATGATAGGAATGTAAAATGATCAGTACCAGCGGTTAAAGAGGGAGTATTGTGCAAAATTGCGTCGACTTTTTGTGCTTTCTACCATGTTATAACATACACTGTTCCCTCATCCAAAACATGTCTGAAGTGGTTTTATATATGTCAGCCCTGCACGTTTGAGTAATCTAGCAATCTGTCCTGGGTCCTGTTCAAACCCTCCTTAGCCACAAGCCTAAGTCACCCAAAACAATACGAAACAATACACAACAGCTTCATAAACCTGACACAAAGTGGTGTAGTTTCTTTAGAGAAATGTACACTGATTGCATGTGTAATGCTCTGAATGGGGAGCACACAGATTGTCAAAAATGAAACTGAAACTGATTAAACATGTTAATATTTTGTTTTCTGTAAATGCAGCATTTTCAAAACAATAAAAGGTAACATGGTGATCTAAATATGTTATGTATTAGCGGTTAATTCCCCATAGAAGTGTAATATCAACCCCTTTAAAAGTGCATGGACCTTTAAAACTCAGATGAGCAGAAAACAACTGTAGAAAACAACTGTATAACATCCAAAATTGTTGTCATTTATGAGAAAACTGACAGGTAGACTTGTTGATGTTACTAGTACATGATTTTATTGGTTGTAATTTGATTATTCATTAGTGTGTAGTTTCTTGTCTTTTGTCTGGTTTTGTTGATGTCTATCTAATACCGAATGTGATAGGATTGTGTATTGGTTTGTCACGGAGATGGAAAAAAATAAAAGTCCTTTATTACAGCATGGAGAGCCACTGTGTTTGAGACTAACATGTCTTCATAAGGTAATGAATTGATTTAGCGTATGTAAAGATTGTATTATGCATCTGTAATTTGGACCTACATGGGTATTTCCTTAATAATTTGCTCTGGACCTGTATTTGCTGTTGCAAGAGAAAACAGTGTTGTCAGTATCATACAAAACCAGATACCCCAAATTTAAAAAGTGAATTTTTGTAGTCCCCTTACAGATATATTGCATAAGTACATCTCAAAAGACAAGTCCAGTGCATGCTGTCTTCATCTAATTATAAAGCATTTTATTGTTGATAATCAGGAGGTGTACATTAGCATGTTAGTTGTTAGCGCTTATAAACACATAGAGGTGAGTAACTAGGATGTTCTGAATGCATAAGGCAAGGGAGGAATAACTTTAGACCATTGCTAACCATTTAAAATAAACTAGTTCTGTTCTCTTACGTTTTTAAGACAGTGACTCAAAAACACAGCTGGATTATTAGTCTGTCTACATCTCCAAAGCTCAAAATGCTCTGTTCCAACTTGTGATGTCATGAAGTGGTAGTTTTCAAGTTAACAGCTACTTTTACCTTTTCCTGAGTAGAGGCTGGCAATTCCAGGGCTGAAATTGTCCAAATGAATTTAGACCTGCTCTCTGTAAAGCACGTTGTGATTTGCAAAAAGTGCGATCTGTGAAAAGTGCTATATAAATAAAGTTTACTTACTTACTTACAGTTTTAAGACACAGTTTTCAGTTGGACAGAAGAACTCAGCCTAAATATGCAAGTTTACGTGTTAAACATGTGTGAATGAAACAAAACACAACTCTGGGTATGTTTGTGATGAGGAAACTACATTATAACACACATCAGAAAATGGCATAACATGGGCCTTTTAAGAATCGCCTGAGCCTCATTCTGCATAACTACAAATAATAAATAACATAGATTCAGTACATTAGGTGTTTCATGAAGTGTTGTCCTTGGCACAGCTACCAAAACAATGCTCACAAATCCTGAAATCTAACCTCTTTCTCCATACATGTGATGCTTTAGATCTGCCCCAGCCTCAGCGTCCCAGAGGGGCAGTGCCTTTTGCCCTCTCTTTGAAACTCTCTCTCTCCTCTGGGCTTTATTATCTCACTGACCCTCGCTCGCCCCATTCAACGTGGCCCCTCCCCCTTTTCAGCCTGTCAGCTCCAAAAACAAGAGCGTGTCACCAGTTAACCTTCACATGTCAAAGTCCGACCACCACCAACTGCATAGTTTAAGTTTAAGGACCACCAAATGACCAGTGGGTTTAGAGTGCATTCAAATTGGGAAATAAATGCAAACTAATATATATTTCATAAAAGTATTACTACAACTTGTACTGATTATTATGTTATTTATCTAATAAGTGATGGGATGAATACTTTGAAAATGTATTTAGTCACAGAATACTGAATACCTGCATTAAAATGTATTTTGTAACACATTCCGATACAAGGAACAATCAGAGTACAGTGGTCTTAATACTTTTACATCGAGACGCAACATAGCATTAAAAACTTTAAAAAGCTTTATATTTGTTTCACTGTTTGTTATGCATTTCCTATTACTGACTGGAGAAGGAACAATTTGTGTGTTTTCTATTTTTCTCACTGATTCTATGCAGTTTGAAGCCTAAAGTGACTGATCAAGTGCCGCCAAGTATTCCTTTGATTTTTTAAAAAAAAGAAAGTAAATGTCTTGTGAACACAAAGATGAAAAAGTAATACTCAAAATTAGTATTCAGAATATATTCTCGGTACATGTATTCAGTTACTTCCCAACACTGTATCATGTTACAATATTATAAGTTGCACCATTGGGATTTGAACCTCCTGACCACTGGTTGGAGGGCAAATACTTACTGACAGGCTAGAGTCTAAAATTTCTAACCTTTTCCTCCAGATTTATGCAGCTAAATCTTTGAAGAAAATGTTCTTTGCAAGGTCATATGAAGAAAGTGAGTAATAGCATAAATCAAATACAATGGTCATTTTCATTTTAATGCATACTTTTGTAAATATTTTCTATAAAATCTAATAAATTGGAATTATTAACACGTAAACCATTGCATATGCATAATTGCTTTGCTGTTGAACTAATTATGTTTCATTAATCTTGCTATAAAACCAAATAATTTAATAGTCAGACAAAGTAAATTTAATATTCTTCATTTTTCTCATACATCCATACTTTTCACATTCAGCTGTACCATGTTTCATCCCATGTATTTAAGCAAAATATGTCTTGCCCCAGTACATATATATTGTGTAATCTTAAGGTCAAAATAAGTCTGATGTGTACAGTCTGCATCTAATTATAAAGTTTTATTGTCCAAGTATCAGGAAGTGCAGTGTTAGCATGCTAGTTGCTGCTAGCTTTGCCTCTGAAAATTGTGAAAATCACTTTAAACTTCAATCATTTGGATGCTCTGAATGCATAAGATAAGTAAGAAATAACTTTGGACCACTGCAAACAATTTAAACTAGATTTGTTTTTCTGGTACACCGCCAGTTCAGACTCATTTGTGTACGATTAGCCTGCATTGTAATCTGTTTTCCTTCACACTATGAGAAGAATTATGTGCTTAATTCTCATTACCTCCCGTATCAAATAAAAGGGAAGAGCCCGAGGAGGGACATTCATATGAAGTCACGGATCTGCAAATAAACTGTGAAAATGAACTGAAAAAGAACCAAATGTGTAGATTTTTCATAAGAACAGGCTGTGAGCTGAATACAACATCTGTGCGTCCATACTGAGAAATACAAATGCGTTCCTCTCCTTATGGAAACAATGCATCGTAATTACTGGCTTTTGGCAAACTCCGGCTAAGATAATAAACTTATAGTGCATCATAATGAGTTTTTAGAGCTAGTCTTATACTTTCTTAGATAACATCTAAGTGAAATCAGATTGTTTCATTTGTCTTAAAGGGCCCACATTAGGCTGTTTTCTGATCCATGTTTTAATGTTGTTTCCTCATCACAAACGGACCTGGAGTTGTGTTTTGTTTCATACACACGTTAAACACACAAATCCAACATATTTAGGTTGAATTCTTCTCTCTAACAGAAAGAAGAACTCTTTTCCACATTGTGTTGTCATGTGGTAATACAGGAAGTGCTCCCTTGTGATTTTAAATGCCATACAAATTCACTAGAATCAGTTCGATGATTTCAGCCCTGGAATTGCCAATCTCTAATAAACAAAAGGGAAATGGCAGCTGTTAACTTGAAAACTTTACCACTTTATGACATCACGAGGTGGAACAGAGCATTTTGAGTTTTGGAGATGTAGACAGACTAATAAACCAGGATTATTCAAACATGTGTGAATGAAACAAACTCAACTTCAGCTTTTGATAAGGTAACAACATTCTAACATGGTGCAGAGCTCAGTTGTCTTTGCCCCAGTCTACGTACAGGTCAAAGAAACAAACAGTGCGAACCCATAGCTATGTGTGTGTGTGTATATATATATATATATATACTGTTTTGTCCCAAATAGGAAGTGAGCATGGCCGTGCTTCCGGCTCTATCGACCCCTCTCTCTGCTGCAGTGAGCCTAGTCATTTTGGTTTTAAAATGTTCATATTAATCCTCTCCACATGATCCTGGTGTTTTCATTTTGTTATTTTGTTGGTAAATAATTATTTCTAATATGAAACTCGGCTCCAGATTTACTCCTTTAACTGCTGGCATCGTGAGCTTCATTTGACTGGAGCCGAAGGTGACTGGTATTGGGATCTTTGAGATTCGAGCCATGGCACATTTTGAAAAATTGGTTGATAGCGTCCATATTACACTATTTTCTAATCGGTGTTATAATGTTGTTTCCTCATGATGTTTTTAAACTCCATACATCTTCACTAGAATCATTTGGATGATTTTAGCCCCAGAATTGCCCATTTATAAAGCACATTTTCCACATGCAAACAAAATTTTTGTTAGAAAATGTAACACACGTATCCTAAAGTGACCAAAAGCATGTTTAAAACAGAATTAAAGCTGCAGGAATCCATAATATGACTCTCTTCTTTAAATATTGACTCATGTTTTTGTTTTTATCAAATCAGCATTAAAAATTAAGTTATACAGATGTTCCATTTTATCTGCCAAGAGGGATAATGTCACTGTAGAAATTATTTTTAACAGTTTTATTCAGCAGATAAATAAGCTAACTCCCCTGTTAGACAAAACACCGGGTTTAAACTGTGTATTTTATTGAGACATCATAGAAAATTCCAATGAAAAGACTTAATTGCACATCACATTCTTCTGCCCAGTCTGTGGGGTTGTGAAATATGAACAACAAACATAGATGGACAGCAGGGAGGAGAGGAGGGGGCAGACGTGAGCCTAAAGAGATAATATTAATCTATTTTTACTTTATGAGATGGAGCAATTCTAAGTGTCTTCAGTACAAACGAGTGGGCTGTGTTTTATCATCATGAAATATTCCAGAGTACACGGATGTTGTAATCTATAACTCTCATTAAAATGCTTGTTGTAACTAGATGGATTTGGGGGATTTGGATAACGTCACTGTCAGTGCGTATGCCCATTCAAATTATTCTTCTAGGCTAGTTTGTATTTTGCAGAGTTGTATGGTGCTACAGACGCCAATATTTAAAGGTCCTATATCACTCAGAATTGACTCTTGTGAGCTTTATAACTGGAGTTGTGTTTTGTTTCATTCACACGTTTGACTAATCCTGCATTATTAGTCTGTCTGCATCTCCAAAGCTCAAAATGCTCTCTTCCACCTTGTGATGTCAAGTTAACAGCTCCTTTTACATTTAGTTCAGAAGAGATTGACAATTCCAGGGCTGATGGTGTATGGAGTTTAAAAACAGAGTGAAGCACTTCCTGTATAACCAAATGCCATGAAACAGAGTTTGAGAGAAGAACTCATCCTAAACATGCAGAGTTTGTGTGTTCAACATGAGTGTAAATGAAACAAAACACAACTCCAGGTATGTTTGTGATGAGGAAACGGCATCATAACATATTAGAAAATAGTGTAATATGGGCTCTTTAATTAAATACTGGCAATGAAAGACTTCTTATAAAACATGATTTAATTGCATATAATATAGATAAATTCCCCATTTAGGTTCTCTGGTTCTGGTTGATTAATGGGCAAACTCTGAATGGATATCCTACCAATGAAAGAAGAGAGAGTGCAGATGTTATGATTTTGCCAGCCCGCTTTTAAATATGTCCAAAGTTGGGTGTAAAACTACCTAATTAAGTAGTTGTAGGACAGTACATGGAAAATAATTATTCTCCTCACCATGATTCTGGAGCGCTGAATGTTGAAGGTTCAATATGATGGACATTTTGTATCTATGATATGATGTTGTATCTTATCGAAAACAAACCAGGAGTTGTGTTTTGTGTCATTCACACATGTTTGACATGCAAAGCCTGGATATTTAGGATGAGTTCTTCTCCAAAACTGAAAATCATAAATGTAAATCATTTTCAGTCCTGAAACTGCAAATCTATTACTTTGGCCTTGCTGACTTGTTCACTTCCTGGTACGCCAGAATGTACTGTAGACTTTCTGTGGTAATCTAACTGAACAAAAGAGTCTAATAATGCAGGTTTACTCAAACATGTCAATGAAACAAAACACAACTCAAGGTATGTTTTCACGAGGTAACAATATTTTAAACCCCACTGGCACTGAAGGATGGGTCGGGGACGATTTTCCCTTCAGTGACAAAATTAATACACAAGAACCTTTGGCATCAATTTAACCTGGAATATTTTCTGAGCAGTCTTTACTCTGTTCAGCCAATCAACCAATCACAGTATACCTTTGGCTCTCAACCAGTCACCTTTAGACATTTAGGTCTCTCACGTCTGTGTTATGATTTCTGTTTCTAAAGCAGAATCATCAGCTTCCTCAGCCTCTCCATCTCCTCCTCTTCATCATCATGCTGGGACTCAATAATGCTGAACGTTTATAAAACCTTTATTAGAACTTAATCCTCTCAGCTTAGACCAGGGCTGTATGCCCTCTCGCACACAAACCACATCAGAATTGGGACAAAACGGGGAAGCCTACCAAAATCTGTACAAGACCAGAATTAAAGCATAACTTGAACTGGACCAAATCAAGTAAACTGGGCTCAAACCATAACCATACCAAAAGGGCAAGTGTGAATTCAGCCTGGCAAGCACTAAACAAGATCTAGGACTATACACAACAGGAATATTTAACTCCATTAAACCACACACACTCTGGGAGTTGAACTTGTGACCTTATTGTCCGCTGTGCTATTGGACTATTGTACTTCCAATCTGTAATCAGGACAAAATGCAAACAGCTCATTTATATTTGGTATTACAAAGAATGTTATAATGGCTGTTTTAAGCAGAGTTCACCATTACACGCCCCTTAAGCCTGGCCTGGTGTATGTCTACCTGTGTCAAAGCACTGAAAAACAACTACACAATCTTAAAATGTTTTCCTTTAAAGGTTCCTTAAAGTATTGAGCCCAGAGTTAATGGCCTGAGACTGTAAAAACACACTTGTGTTGCAGGAGAATGTCAGGTAGGCAGGAAACAGAGCATTTTCACCTGAATGATAAGAACTGCAGAGACCAGGCCAAATGCCGTTAACGTGGAATGCTCCAGAACTAAATAGGATTGGAATCCCAGTTATGAACAATAATAGTTAGTCATATTTATTGTAATTTAATGTAAGATTTCAAAAGCAAAATACTAGGAAATATAGGACTCAAAGACCTGAACACGGGAAGTATATTCAAGGTCCACTACATACAAAATAAAAGAATGTTATGAAGAAGCTACTAGTGGTGAACATACACTATGTGCACAATTATTACATAAGTGGGTGGGTAGATAGATAGATGAACATCAAACATGAAGCTACCAGGGACCCATTATCCTCCAGCTCTGTCATATTCCAGAACTGAAACCTACGTGGAGAGCCCAGAAGTACAAGGTGTTCAGTGCTCAGAGACATGGCCAAGGTAAGGAAGACTGAAACCCGACCACCACTGAACAAGAAACATAAGCTGAAATGTCAAGACTGGGCCAAGAAATATCTGAAGACAGATTTTTCAAAGGTTTTATGAACTGATGAGATGAGAGTGACTCTTGACGGACCAGATGGATGGATCCGTGGCTGAATCAGTAATGGGCACAGAGCTCCACTTCAACTCAGAAGTCAGCGAGGTGGAGGTGGGCTACTGGTATGGGCTGGTATTATTAAAGATGAGCTTGTTGGACCTTTTCAGGTTGAAGATGAACTCAAAATGAACTCCAAAACCTACTGCCAGTTTTTAGAAGACACTTTCTTCAAGCAGTGGTAGAGGGAAAAGTCTGCATTTTTCAAGAGGACCATGATTTTTATGCAGGACAATACTCGATCACATGTATCGAAGTACTCCACTGCGTGGTTAGCCAGGAAAGATGAAATGCAAGATGAAAAAATAATGACATGGCGTCCTTCCTCACCTGATCTAAATCCTACTGAGAACTTGTGGCGTCTGGGGTAAATTTACGGTGAAGGAAAACAGTCCACCTCTGAACAGAGTCTGGGAGGCTGTGGTTGCTGCTGATCAAAAGTTGATCGTCAACAGATCAAGAAACTGACAAACTCCATGAATGGAAGGCTTACGGCCATTATTGAGAAGAAGGGTGGCTATCCCTGAAAACATTGATCCGTCTTGCCGACGTCGGCGTTGCCGACGTATAATCTTAGACGTCGAGCCGACGTCTACACGACGCAACGCAACGTCGAACCGACGTTGTTTGAAGTTCGCGATTTTTCGGTATTCCGTCATATCTGACACAGGTTAACGACGTTGGCGCGACCGTCGAGCCGACGTTTGTAATGACAATTCGTTTCAATAGAGCTCCGGGAGATGACGTCACGCTATCCCAGCATGCACCACCGGGCGCCATCTTGGCAGGAATTATTGTAAACAAACTAACTAACTAGCCTACAAAACTTCCAGCTTACAACGATGGTAGACTCATGCTGTGCCCCTGGATGTACAAACCACCGAGGACAAGTTAAAGATAAAGCCTTTTATCGCATTCCCAAAGATCCAGCTCGGAGGGGAAAATGGATTTCTGCGATAAAACGGGCAAGAAGCGCGCTGAAGAAAACCGAGCGTTGGAACCCGTCACCTAATGGATTTCGCTTGTGCAGTGACCATTTCATATCAGGTAATTTCACGTAAACATTATACATTTAATATTATCTTAAATGGTGCTGATAGTTATTGTTTTGGACAATAAATATCACCGACTAAACTGGGTGGATTGTATTTCAGTCGGACGAGCCGAAACGTCCTCAACCTAATCTACCAACCCAGTCTAGTTGGCGATATAAACCTCACTACGGTGGTTAATGTCCAGACCTAACAACGTATTAGCTAATGGGTTGCATTCATGTGACATCACAACATTTTAAACTGCCTGTATCATTGAATAGTGAATATTTTTTCTCAGTGTAATCTTAGTGGTTTCTTTACTTAACGTTACTTATTTTGTGTCCTAGGTAAAAAGAGTGACAACCCGCTTTCACCTGACTACATCCCATCGGTTTCCAAGTATGTGCCGTCACCCGTGAAAAGTGCTAGATTACTCACTGAATATTGACTAATTATCCATTTTCCAACTGGATTTTGTCCCACGTGGTTTATCGGCTTGTATTTGAAATTCACTTTAGATATATTGTCTAAGATTTGGGTTCGTAATTTTGGTTGTTATTTTGTTAGTAATTCCATCCAGTGCTGGCACACGCACGGTGTATGCATAGTTAGGGTGTGATTGTTCAGGTATGTTTTGACATGTTGTTAGTATTTTATTTTTACATTCAGAAGTTGATCTCATTACATTTATTTCCATCTACTTATATAGGTACACAGAAACTTGTAGTGCATTTTAATGCATTTGAAATGTAGTTAACTTTTTCTGTTGTAAATCAGCCTTCAGCAATATATTTTGGTAACATTTTTTGTACATTGTAATTAAGAACCACCCTTGAACATTATATTTTGATAATATGTGTGTACATGAATTCAAGTATTATCAATAAATGTTGCAATACTGCAACAAAACCTACATGCACTGTTCAGCTGTGATTACTTTCCATAAAGTATGCAATTTAGTAGTACAATATATACAGTATATAAAAAGCCTAATTAATAGTTGGGTAGACGTTGGGCCAACGTCTATCCAACCGTCTTTTGATGACGTTGGCCCAACCACTTGCCAATGAGCAAAATGACGTCGGCCCAACGTCAACTGCTAACGTTGGCCCAACGTCAACTGCCAACGTCTAGCCAACCGTCTTTTGATGACGTTGGCCCAACCACTTGCCAATGAGCAAAATGACGTCGGCCCAACGTCAGCTGCTAACGTTGGCCCAACGTCAACTGCCAACGTCTAGCCAACCGTCTTTTGATGACGTTGGCCCAACCACTTGCCAATGAGCAAAATGACGTTGGCCCAACGTCAACTGCCAACGTTGGGCCAACGTCAACTACCAACGTTGGCCCAACTTCCACACATACGTTGGCCCGACGTAGGGCCAACGTCTGAAACTGACCTATTGAATGTTGGCAAGACGTTGGACCAACGTCTATCCAACCGTCTTTTGATGACGTTGGCCCAACCACTTGCCAATGAGCAAAATGACATCGGCCCAACGTCAACTGCCAACGTTGGCCCAACGTATACACATACGTTGGCCCAACGTTGGCATGACGTCGTCATGTTATCAGGGATACTGGTCACAGATTTTTTTTATTTTTTTTTTGAAATGTCAGAAATGTTTATTTGCAAATTTTGAGTTGTATACTATTCTGATAGATGAAAACAAACAACTGAGATGGAAAAATGTTCATTTTTAATTTTGTTGCATAATAATTCTGCATATTAATTGTTATTAATAATTGAATAATTGTGTGCACATAGATTTTCTCATGAGAAAGCCAAAACATCACTTTTACTTTCTTAAATATTCAGGTTTATTAACATTTTGGATTGAATGAGACCACTGTAGCTGTTCAGTTATACAAATTAATCCTCATAAATACAACTTGCTTTATAACTGTGCACACAGTGTATTCACTATCAAGGAACGCATATCATCCGTTCTCTTGGTTTTACCTTCCTTTTAAACATGCTTTTGCACATTGAGAGAAGTATTTCACATTTTCTAATGTCTACATTTGTAACACATAGTTCCCATAGTTCATTCTAAACAAGAATGAACTATGGGAAAGTGAACAAATGAAGTCCTTATCTCTTGAATGCTTTGCTAATGGAATCATGCATTCATTGAGTCCAAAGTTTTACCTGTGACACAACTAAACTGGCAAAATGTAAGGCATTTTTGAGTGCTTACTAGAAGACAATTTTGGATTCATGGATTATTGAAATGTGTGAATTAAGCAAAACACAACTCTGGTATGGTGAAGATTATTACATGGTTAAAAAATATATATATATTTCCAAAATATGTGTTATTTAAAAACATTTGTTCAGTTGACAGAATAAAATTTTCTGTAACTCTAAATTTTCTTTTAAACTCTTTTTACTATAACTAAGATCACAAATGAGATATTCACCAGTCTCCAGTCAGTATTTTTAAAAAGGAGTTGCACAATTCTCTTTGGTGCATGCAGAAACAGTTAGTCCCATGGGCAAAACTAAACGCAGAAATCCAAAGAAAACATGGAGAACTTTGACCAAAGGGAACAAAATAAAAAAATAATAATCTGAAGATAAATAGGACTGAACAAGTTCAGCTGGAACTAAGTAGGGTTTTTCCTTCCAGACTGAACATGCTGAGCTTTGGAACTGATGGAGTTTCTCTTAGAAGATCTTAACATGGAACGGTTGTCATGCGCTACAAAACAAGACAATAACCTGGGGCTGACTGAAATGGTAAAAAAAAGTGATAATTACAAATGTTTTCCTCATATTGATCGGTTTTGAGTTTCGATTTGATTTCGCTGGAAATGGCTTGAAATAATGACTTCTGGAACATAACTTTTGATCATCAACGCAAAAAACAGTCACCTTTCTTTCTCCAAACTCTGCATCAAACCACATGCTTGGATTGGCTGATCTTTAACAGTTAGACATGACTGAATCTTAATCTGGAATAAAATTGGATTAATTGCACAACGTTACAATGAATTAATGCCTTACAGAGTACATATTAGAATAGAAACCATACACCACAGATCACACAGCTCTTTTCAAACATCACGTTCAAAAAGACCCCAGCCTGCTCAGATGCAGAGAGCGTGGTGATTTTTATGCAGTCAATTTTCCAACAAATGTTTGAAACGAAGGATTTTGTTCAGTGTAAATTGTATTATCATTTGAGAGAAGACTGAAATCTGAACTGCTAAACTAATACAAGAATCCCATGCATTGCGGAGCATGTCTGTAGAGGTCTAAACTACAGGTACAAGAAGAGAGTTTGTTTTTTGCAGAGAACGTTCTATTAAAATGTCATGTGATTTGATAATTACGCCAACTCAGATTACACATTTCAGGTTATAACTGGACTGATCTAACTCAGGGCAGTATACATTCTAGTGAAAAGAGAGAAAGGAAGGGAGATACAGGGGAGAAGGACAAAGAGAGGATGAGAGAAAGTGTGTAATGAGAGATAGAGCGGGAGAAGAGAGGGAGAGGAGGAGGTGAGAGTGAGAGAAAGAGGGAGGGTGGAAGAAAGAGTAAGCAATTGACAGTGTGTGAGGGAGAATAAGGAGAGGAGAGAGAAAAGAGGGCTTATCTTCCTCATTAAAATGATCAAAACCTGGTCAGCCTCTACTGGTCACTGGCCTCCTGTTTGTCCCTTTCCTACAAAAACTACATTTCATTTTTTTACCCAATTGAAGATTGAGATCAATCCAAGTTTTATTTTGTTTTTAGAATTGATCATTTTAGTATCAAATTTGGCTCAGAGTACTTCCGGTATTAACAACTCCATAAAGTTGAACAGAACGTTTTGAGCTCACATATTGTTTTATTATTTAATAATCGAAAAGTGCACTGTTAGCATGGTAGTTGTTGTTAAGTTTATCGTGCTCTCGTCGTCTCTGAAACTTTTTCCAATGCGCTTACAAACTCATTGTGGTGAATAATTAGGATGCTCAGAATGTATGAGAAAAGTTAGGAATAACTTTGGATCATAGGAAACCATTTAAAATGATCTGCTTTTTCACAGTGTTAAGACAGTCTAAATCAGGTATAGCACCTTTAAGTGCAATTTTCATATTCTGCAAGCAATTCACAGAAACAACAGAGCCAAACTGGGAAACAAAAAATAATCCAAGCAAAAATATAAACTTACTGACTAAATAAGTCTAAACAAGCTAAAACTTCATGATTAGTACTCACTTTATATTAATTACACTTTAATTAGATTTAATAAAACATGAACAAAGAAATTCATAATTAACAAATAGCATGATACAAATGATTCAGACTTACTAAGGGGTTATGAATTAAGGTTACAGAGTTAATTAAGTAGGTACCCCCCTGGATCATTCTAACTAATCTATTTGTTCATTATAACCTAAGTATAGTATTTGTTCATGCTTTCTTAGGGCTAATTAAGGTGTGATTTTTAAGTGTTACCAATATTTCTTTATTTTTATTATATCTCACATTTACTTTACTAGGTTTAAAACTCAGTGACAGTTAAGTAAAAGCATGTTCACTACTCATTTTACATATTTTTTTCTTTTTTTGCAGTGTCCGTCCAGACTGGCAGCTCCTGAAGCCACACACACACTTGACCCCGTGACCTCTGTCTTCATTGGGTTCTTTGTAGAGCTAATTTCAAAACACTTCACTCTAATCCTCCCCCTCCCAGGGTCTCTCTCTCTTTTTGCTTCTCCTTTTTCGCTCTTTTTTTTGGGGTATCTCCCTCCCTCTCTCTCTCTCTCTCTCTCTCTGTCTTCCTCGCTCTCTCTTCATCTCTTCTCTCTCTCCTCCCTCCCGTTCCAGTCTCGTTCTCTATCCCTTTCTCACTCTTTTCATAAACGTTTACAAATTTCATTTCTTCTGAGTTCGGCCGGAGGACCTGGCAGCACTTAAAAGAGAGGTGAGATTTCAATGGTGTATCAATCCAATGCATTATGGGATGTGACAATACAAGGGACTAATCACACAGGGGCGAACACAGTGAGTGAGGGCGAGTAACAGGCAAGGAGAAATAAAAATGTTTGAAAAAGGTTACATTTTTAAGCAAAAACATATGTCAGTTAACTGTAGAGTCAAAATACTTCACCTTCTTTTAAAATCTGGAACAAGTACCCAGTAGATTACAAAGTGCTCACATACCCCCAGTGGTCTCTATACTGTATGTTTTGGGGTTTTGTTTTGTTTTTGTTTGTTTGTTTGTTTTTTAATGACCTATTCAGACAAAGACTGCAAATCAGCCTCTTAAATGGTGTAACCAATAGGACATACACTCATTTACCAAACCAAAATCTCACTTTAAAGCAGACCTATTATGCAAAATCGACCTTTTTGAGCTTTAAACCATGTTATAGTTGTTTCCCCTCACCATTTACTCTCCTGAAGTTGTATTTGGAGTGATTTGTGCATGTTTGAGTAATCTTTAATTACAAATTTTCAAGACGCCATATTTACAATCAACCCCCGTTTTCTCTGCCACCACCACCACCACTGCTCTCTACTTACTTCGTTCTCCAAATGTATTTTCTTGATATCTGTAGAATTTGGCTGCGTTGTGTAGTCATTTTGGAACAAATCAACAAAAAACAAAAAAAAAATCCACTACTTGCTAACTTGATCTGCAGCTATCCAGCAGCTACACAACTCTTTGTTGTGATGATGTTTACGGCCATTTCTGCTCCCATTGCACACCACAGTTTTCTAACGCAGAAGTCAGCGGACTTGTTTTTTTTTATTAAATAGTTTTTGATGAATATTGCAATTTAAAATGTTTAAATTATAAAATAATGATTCATCAGTGTCAAAGATTATAACTATATAGCAGAAACAAGAATAATAGCAGACAGATTCAAAGTCTTCACTGTGGACCTGATTTGTTCATGTGTTACTTTTAGGTCAATTATTCATTAGATCAATTCAGTCTAATGACATATGATTACAGTCACTTATTTTTCTTATGCATATATTTAATGTTTATTTTTAACTTGATTTTTGTAGGCTATACATACTCAACTGCACTTCTTCAATGCTTTCAGCACCTAGTTTGGAGAAGCAGCCACGAGTAATGTGGCTTCATGTTGTGTTATGGTTACCAAGAGACCATGGTGAAAACATAATTTATAACCAGCAGTTGTATACCACTGTGTATTCATCCCAGGCAATATTAACATAATATTTAGTCAATAGAGCAATCAAATAGACATGGAATACCTGTTTAACTCAACTTTGGCACGCACAGCTCCTTTCTACTTCCTTTCAAGTTGTACGGAATAATGTCAAAATAGGCTGTGATTAGAGCATTTGTAGGCTTTCTGAGTGTTAAAAATAACCTATGCTCTGTCAACAATAACAATATATTTCAATATTTAATCTAGCCAAAATTTAGTGATTGTTGCGCGTAATTTGGAAAGCATGCCTTCCAATTTACGCACAACTCAGGCACAAAAGTATTTCTCCACTAAATTAGTCAAAAATTAGGTATGACGTACACCCTTCTCTAATATCTAAACAATATTTCAGTAAATCCCACACAAACCCCGTTAATCCTTGAAATAAACTAGCCTAATAGTGGTATAAGCGAAACTCATTCAGCAACCCACGCATTCTTCACTGAGACTAAATACTAGAAGGTCAAATTTATCACACGGGAAAAAGCGCACTTAAAGCCCTTAAAATAAATAAATAAATCATAAAATCATTATTAATAAACTTACCGGCTCGTCACTGGACTCCTGTTCGTAATAATCATAATAGTCGGAATGGCTCAAATCCGTGCTGGCGAAGTTTGCGTAAAGCAGATAAGCCAATAAAAAAGTTATTCCCAATAGGTGCATGTTTATAAAGTCATCTAAGTGTTTACGATCCACGAACCACAAAAAGAAAGGGGGATTTTAAAATACCCTCCCCGGCATTCGCGCTCCCCTCGCCGTGTGTCGCTGTCCAGACCGCTCGCTCATTTGCCCCTCGCTGCGTGTGTGCGTCCGAATGAAAACGAGAGATGTCTGGCTGCTGTCCACCAGAGTTCGTCTCGCCAAATGCGCGCTGCTGGTGGTGGTTGTAGTGTCCTTAAAGTGAATGAACCGTGCGTAAATGATGAGGGGATATGAAGCGAGAGAAACCGGTGAGATTACGCAAACCGTGCGTAAAAGTGTCCACGGGCTGAAATGACAGGGTGGTTAGTGGGCTGCCTTCAGAAAACAACTGTCTGAATGTTTGAAAAAGTGATGTAGAGTTTGGAAAAGTTTGTGCATAATGGGCATTTTCTTCCGACCCCTGTCGTCAGCAAACAGAACTGCACTCGAATGTGTAAAGAATAAAGCGGCAGTATGTCACCTACACCTGTCCACTTACAACTAATGACACTTGTATTGTATATAAATAACAGTGGGTGCATTTATTTTAGATAAAATCCTCTATTGGCTAGAAATAGCAAGTTGTTGTGTCTTGGAGCAAGACCTAATCAACTCTATATCTTTGTTAGTGTTACCAGGTGTATTTGTCTTACTGAGGTTAAAGGTGCACTATGTAACTTTTCTGGTGGAGGACTTGCCACCTGTGAGCTTCATAGAGATGTCATTACGTTGCCTAGAATTTTCCATAATTTTGCATTCATTCAGTTACATGCATTGCTCAGTGATATCTTTAAAACATGCATTCTTACCTGAAAGTCTCCATGGAGATGAATAAGTTTAATGCCATTCTATGGAACATTCTGGCAAAATAACAACATCTACATGGAGACAAGAGGGTGGCAGACCAACCAGAAAAGTTACATATTGCGTTTTTAAATTAAGTTTTGGATTCCATCTCTGGAGATTTGTCCATCAGGCTTGTGTCTGGACTGCCATCTGACCAAAAGAAACTGTCTGACAATATTATATTTTTTCACCGTATTGTTGCCTGAATGATGTAGTATTAAAAAGTTTCAAATATCTATCCAAATTCCAAATCTGATCTCAAAATCACACAACTTATGGCCCATGTTTGGGTTGTCACGACAAGCCGGTGCGCAGAAGCAGAAACACTGGGCTCTGTAGGGGGTGTCTTAACGGAGAATCAAGTATGTGTCAGGAGGCTGCAAAATGTTCCAATGCTTCAGCAAAAAGTGATTTTCCAAAGAAAATGAGCTTTTGTGAAACTATTATCTCTTATTCTTTTACATTTCTTCCTGCCTCCATGGAGCTGTTATTGCTTTGTATCCACAGTATGGCATGAAACTTATCGCCATGGAGACAAGCAAATGATGCCACCAAGCCAAATTACAGTTCACATCTGTGAAGAGGCAACCCTTTTCTCAGTAAGAATGGATGTTTTTCTACAATTTTTCTGTTTTGGCCAATGAGAAACACTGTAATTTAAAGCACCTGTAATTTAACAAATACATCAGTGGTAAAATATGTGATAAAAAGAAAAATAAACATTTCTCTCTTAAGTATTTGTCCAGAGATTTTGGTTTCGGCTAAAATGCTACACTTGTGCACTAACTATTAAATAAACCAAAATCACTTTTTATATATATTCTGATATTTAAAGTGCACTGTGTAACTTTTCTCTTATACTCTCACACTTATGTCAGTGAAGACAAACACTGGGCGTTTTTACTTGTCAGATCTGTGCAGAGGAGACCCCACTCATAGTAAGAATGCATGCTTTTCAATGTATTCTTGAGCAATAAAAACCCTGAGTTGTATAAATGCACGCTAGTTTAATGCCATACAGTAGAACATTCTAGGCAAAGAAACAACATCTCCATGGAGACAGAGAGGTTGCGCACCTTCCACTAGAAAAGTTACACAGTGCACCTTTTATCCTGCTTTATCCATTAAAATCACATTACCACATTTTTACTTTTGTCCCCAGTTCCCACCAATCTGGAATATAGAATGCAGTTGAACGTCATCAACAGTCTCCGGTGAAGCTAACTAGAGGCACTACTCTGTCAGAAGCTCTGTTAGTCTAGTTGGACTTAAATCTGATCTTTATTTGAACACAATCTGACTATAAAAAACTGAATTAGCAGGAACTACAACAGGTGAGTTTATGTTTGCTGCTAAACAACTTCTTCTCAAACAACATTAGAGTCACAAGTTAACAAGCGTTAGCCAACATCAAACACCAGGACCATGAACGCTCATGTTGATCACAGGCTCCTGAAAATGTATTGTTTAAATCCATTGTGTTTGAGATTTAAACAAAATGTATTTTGGCAGTGTTTGCTGTTTTGTGCATTGTGTCACCATGGTAACTGCTGAACATTCTGCTACAGACATACATGCAGTAAATGACTAACACAAACGTAGTCTTTACATTTGTCACTTAATCATCTGGGAGGCTCTGGATCACTGTGGGAACACCTGCAGACATCTACAACAATGGAGAGACTGTGAAGAAAGGGAGAAAACGAGGAAGACCAGGGGGACGATAGAAGGGGGGACAGAGAAGGACAGAGAGACAGGATAAAAGAGTGATAAAAGAGCAATTAAGAGGAGAGAGAAAGAGGAGAGAAAGAGTCAGATGGAGAGGAAAATGGGAGGCAAATGTGAGGAGGAAAGAGAGGGAAAAGGGATAAAGACTAGAAAGAGGAAGGGAGAGGAGAGAGAGACTATGCAGGTACATGCTTGTGTGATCATTTATATTTCTTATTTATTTCAGATTTTATTCAGCATTTTACATTTCAGTTCCACCTGATGTGTCCGTTTGAACAGAACTGGATAGAGTAGCTAAAAATTGTAGTAAAAGTAAAATGTAAGAGCAACGTTACTTTAAAATAATATTATGCAAGTAGAAGTAGTGGTGCAAGAAATGACTCAAATAAGAGTAAAAAAGTATTTGGGGAAAGTTCTACTCAAGTTAGAGTAACACAACATCTGATTTATCAGCTAAAGCTCATGGATGATCAAAAACATAAGCACAAAAGCCTGTATTTTTAAAGGATGAACCACAAAAATGTGAAAATATAAATCAAGTGCAAGAAACACAAATATTCAAATCATTTCATATTGTCAACGTAAAGCTTTTGTCACTTTTAGAGCAACCAAAAGTTTTATTTACATTTTTCTATTACTTCAATCCAAATATTTTTCAAGTAGGAGTAAAAGGAATGCTGCTTAAAAAGTACTCTTTCTTTACTAATATACTCAAGTAAATGTAACTGAGTAAACCCTCTAAACATTTCCTTTTAAGGTTGAGTCCATATGTGTGTCAGCTTATGTGCGCTCTGTTGTAAGCTGACACGGTTGCACAGATGTGGGGCACTGTGCTCCACTGGCCCTGGTCTAATGAATGAGGAGCTCAAACAAAGAGCTTATCTGAGGAGAGCAGCTTTCTCTCAGGTCTGCCTCAGGTCTGCCTCAGGTCTGCCTCGGCTCGCTGTGTTTGTGGACGTTACTCATTGATCAGAGCAACTGTGTAGACTTAACCTAGACACTATCGATCCACAAGAGACTGATCAATGACACTGGACTGCACAAGAAAACAGCTTTACAGGCTACATAGGTTATGCAAAATGTATGGAAAAATGAACAAAATCAGATCATTTCTATAAAGGTTTGGTAACACTTTATACTAATAATAACGCCACCTTACTTAGACTCAATACATAATCAACTAATATTTTAAGACTGATCCAGGTTTACTAAATACTCCTTAATTAAGTAGTATTATTTATTTATTTATAGTACTTTTACCATATATGTGTAGGTTCCATAGTGGTCCATGAGCGTACAGTAGTTTATATAGTCTCATCTTTGGATCATTCTAAAGCTATTCAGGAGAAGGTTCATTTCTGTTGAGTTCATTTAATATTTTCAGCTCATTTCATCACCAATTTAGGGTAAATGTATTATTATTTAAAGGTGCACTGTCCAACTTATCTAGTGGAGGGTCTGCTATGTATTTGTCTCCATGGAGATGTTATTGCTTTGCCTGGAATGTTCCATGGTATGACATTAAACAGAACTATCTAGTCTTTATTCATTACAGGCGTTTCTATTGCTCAAAAATACAATAATTCCTTCTGTGAATAGGGGTGACTCTTCACAGATCTGAATTATAATGTAGTGTAGGGCTGTTACACTATACTGTGGAACATTCTACACAGTTTCCATGGAGACAAGCAGGTGACAGACCATCCACTAGAAATTTTACGCAGTCCACCTTTAAATTGTGTTTTTATTCTGCAATCTGATGTGGTATTTTTATTGATTTATTTATTTATTGCTTGATAAAAAATTTTAAAAATGCACTTGTTGTGTTAAGAAAGTAAGTTTCATTCACGTACTTGTCTCTTGCTAAATTGTTTTTGTATTTGTTGTGACAGGAAAAGAGGCAAATCGCAAATGTTTGTTAATAGAGCCAAGCCCAAAACAGCTAAAGCATATAAGTTGTGCAACCAAACAATCTTGTGTGTTAAGATTTCTCATTTCATCTGAGCAATATTTCATTCTGGAGAAGAAAAATAAACTCCACAGCTTGAAATCGACAAAACAAGCCTTTGAGACAGTTTTTTGGACAGTCCCTCAGCTTTTGCACAACAGTAAAGACAGACATATTTATCCATCTGTCGACTCGCACACTGCACTCAGACTGTGTCGTGTTGCCCTTGGATGGACACACTGAATCTCTGAATCAAAGTTTGTGTCAATTCTGTGACTGGAATAAAATCAGGAGGGTATTATGCTTCTATGGAGTATTAATTGCTTAAACATATTTTTTGGATTGCAGTCTGGATTGGGTGGCGGAGCTTCAGACAGACTTTTTTACTTTATTTATTTATTTATTAGTATTAGTTATTGATTATGTTTCTGTATTCTTTTTTGTCTTTATTTTTCATTTCTAATTATATATTTTTTATTATTTGTTTATTTATTTATTTTTAAGATTTTAATTTTCTAGTACTGCATTTTTGTGGTGAGGTTTTGTATTATTATTTATGAAAACCTATTAAAAAAACACATTTACATATCGCATCACAATTCAATATTACTCAAACTTGCATAAATGATTCCAAAAAACGCTTTAGGCATGTTTTTGATGAGGAAACAATATTATAACATGGTAGAAAGCTTAAAAAAGTCTCTACTGATCTTCATTAGAGCTACAAACAGACTTCAGAAGTACTATGAGATATTTTATACAAGTGTTCCACCAACTGACGGGGCAGAGTGGGAAGTGAACCTATCCCCAAAAGGTCAAAACCTCCAGCAGACCAAGGTTATGGGAAAACACCATCTGCCTCAACGTCAAAAAGGTCAAAGGTTATGTAGTCATCAACTGGTTCACTGTGGAAACAAAACTCAGGAGGGAGGTTAGTTACAGTAGCCTTCACATCGTCACATGGCCTTTATAAAGTCTATCACTGAAACTGTATTTGTCTTTCACAATTTAGTTCAGTGGCACAAACACGTTGACAAACTCTTGAATTAACTATTGTATTCTGGGATAAGGCAAACAGCGATTCTGAGACTATGCAAAAACACCCTTGTGAAATGTTGCTCATGATGACATCTCTGCCTATTGCTTACAGACCCTGGTTCTTTGGAGAAACTTGGAAGACATCAACCACTATCAAGCAACAAGAATCATGTAACTGGAGTGCCGACTGTTTTGAGACAGGCCAGAACACTTTCAATAGTTAGCTTATAAGGAAAGAAATGTGCAATAGCTTTGATACAGCGTCTATTCAGGGCCGGTTCTAAGTATTTGGTGGCCCTAAGCAAGATTTTGGTTGTAGCCCCCTATATACTTTGAGGACTAACTGTAACTATATCTCACTGGCTATTATACAAATTTTATACTAACATGTTAACTTCACATGTCAGCCCTACTCCTAAACTTTCTTTTAAGACAATTTCATTATTTGATGACACTGATACAATGTTAAAGCACAGAGGTTTTTTCTCTCTTTATTTCAAGTACATGCAGTGCACTTCAAATGAACTGGAGTAAATTGGATCAGCCCACAGCAGTTCTCTCACTTAGTAGCCTATGTTTATTCTGCGGGCTGGCCCTGCATCCATTAAAAGAATTTTAATTCAGGATATTTTCCTATCCAAGGCCAGCATAAATTTGCAACTAAAACTGTGGCTAGAAACTTCAGCGCAAACCATGCTGGTGTCCGCATTGGCCAACACCACAGTGGGCAGGCTAACTTACAGGATAACCAAGTAATCAAAAGTAATACTATGTGTATACTTTTACGTTAAATGCATTGAAACTATTAAGAATTTTACCACTGGAATAATTATTTTGGGAGTCATTTACAATTTTAATTGATCTAGAAAAAAATATATGTGTACATTTTTGCATAACTTTTAAGTATTTACGTTTTTCCCTGAGAATCTATGCATTTGATACCTCAGTCAGTATTGATATAATGAGACTTGGTATCGCCCCACCCATTCCAAAAAAAAATACATTCCAGAAATCAACATCCCACCAAAATCAGTGTGTCAAATGAATGTTACACTTTAGTTTTCACAAAGCAGCTGCAGTAGCTCTAATGGTTCTAGAAAGTCTAATATTCTAATTTGTTTTCTTTGTCTTGCTTCTCTCTCAAACCAGCCTCATGGCCTGGGTTATGTCAACAAATCCCGCGCTCAACATTGACCCTTCACTTCGGCAATTAATAGAGCCCATAGCCAGTGCACGAGGACATCCAAACAGTAACAGACTGGACCCCCCACAGGCACAGGTCAAGGCTGCTGTCTCTCTCCCCCCTTCTTTCTCTAAGTGTCTCTAAACGTCGAGAATTTGACCCCTCTGTGCAACCGATGTTTATGTGCGTTCACCAAATTGGATTGCTACGCTTTTTTGGCCGTGCACTCGAAGAGGCCGGAGGAATTTGAGCTGATATGAAAATAATTGCACCACTTAGGCTAAGTTTGACATGCTAATAAGTGCTGTGTTTGTCGGGTTTCAAACACGTGACGCGCTGGGTTCTGGTGTTTAGGTGTAAATTTGTTGTAACTAATTGTAGAACTTGGGGTGGTGCATTTTGTATGTGCAGTATGGAAAGACAATGTATTAATGCGTAGTTTGATTATTTTGGTATTTGTCAGTTTTTAGATTACACCGGGGTATGCTGCTTATCTAACAAGTTGACACTGATATAAGCTGCTTTCAGTAACTTGGAAACATGCAAATATTTGGAAATACTGACTCGAACAATTATGCACTTGTACAGAAACATGTGTGCCAATAAAGCAATGTGGAAATTATTTGTGATAAACAAGCTTTTATTGTTTTCACTAGTGTAGAGAAATATCCCCTGCATTTGACCCACTCCACATTGTCAAGAGAAGCGGGGGGCACTGATCGGGATCTCTGGATCTTAGGAGGAAGCTGGCAGTGGAGTAGGTCTACTTTGCATGTTCTTAATAATCCAAGAAGGTCCATTGACTTTCTGTTGAAAACTGCAGAGCCTTACATACCGGCATTGTAGACAGCACATAGCAGCAGATTTTCATTGCTTGTTTTTATTTTTGAAAATATGCTATGTGACATTATTGAACCCTACATGTAAATATTTGTTAATACAACAAAGTTGGCGGGGCGGAGGAAGGGTGCAGGGGACTTTTCAGAGCAGCCAAGCCTCAAATGCAGGACAGTACAGGAATATTCAAATATACATGAATCAAAATACAACTTCTATCCATCCATTTTCTTCCGCTTCTCACGCGGAGAACAGCTGTCTAAGCAGGGACTCCCATACTTCCCTCACCCCAGACACTTCGTCCAGTGGGACCCCAAGGCGTTCCCAGGCCAGCCGACAGACATGGTCCCTCTAGAGTGTCGTGGGTCCTTCCCGGGGCCTCCTCCTGCAAGGACAAAGTACAACTTTGAGTTAAGATAACGATTTTAATAATAATGATGATTTATACTATGGTGGAAAGAACACTGCAAATTTGTACTCCAGCAAAAGTAGAGTTACATGGCTAAAAATGTACTCACAAGTACAACTACTGCTTCTAAAAAGTAAAAAGTACACATAAATTACCTTTTAATCAATCTGCATATCCTGGCCAGTCAGAACTAGTTATGCAGTGTTGTTATGTGTGTTATAGAACAACCCATAGAACAGATATAGAAAGGAGCAGAAACAGCCATGGATAGGGACATGTACTCAGAACTAACGATACTAAATGTAACTCTTAGACCAAGGCAGGAGGAGAATCGTTTCTTTCCCTTCACTCGTTTCTCGGTCTCTGCTGGTTGAAACTCATTCTTCTCTCATGTCATTGTAGATTACTTTGACTTGGGACACCACTTGCTGTAATGAAAGAAAAATGTCCAGACATATTTAACAATACTTCATCTGTTAATGCTGTGATAGAATTACAACTTTGAATAATAGTTTTAATCAGCTGCTGCCGTATTTCCAATTCAAACCAGCGCCTGGCTTCTTTTAAAATGTCAAAGTTTTGTAAGAGAAGATCCTGTGTTGTAAGTGTTGACATAAATGTTGAAGTTGTGGAGTGTTTTAAGTCTCTGCCTTAGCTCCTCCTGAGTGTGTTGGCACAGTTGATTTTATTGCTAAAATAATGTGGAAAAATGTGCATCTTAACTGAGCAGGATGTCTGGCCTGTAACTTGGCTCGATGGCCTCACCTGTTTGTCTCTATGGAAATGGAGAAGTTTAATGCCATACAGTGGAACATTCCAGACAACGCAATATCATCTCCATGGAGACAAGCATGCCTGACTCTCCACCAACAAGGTTACGAAGTGCACCTTT
This sequence comes from Taenioides sp. WSHXM2023, assembly GCA_029959045.1. Lineage (NCBI taxonomy): Eukaryota > Metazoa > Chordata > Actinopteri > Gobiiformes > Gobiidae > Taenioides > Taenioides sp. WSHXM2023. The sequence continues at coordinate 27,213,800 of CM057090.1, forward strand.
AAGATATGTATGGTATTGTATAGATGTAATACAACAGAGAGATATACACTTCTTTCACTTGCAAGTTTTTTTTGGTTGTTAATAATTCATTTTTGTTCAATTTGTGTCCAACGTGTCCAATGAAATTAATTTTGCTGTTACAATAGATAATAAATAGATAATTCCTGTTTTCTGTTATTATGTTGTTTCCTCATCAAAAACAAAACACTGGAATTGTGTTTTGTTTCATTCACACATGTTTAACACACAAATCCTGCATATTTAGGTTGAGTTTTTCTCTCAAACCAAAAACACTCTGTTTCATTTTGCGATGTCATGTGGTAATACAGGACGTGCTCCACTATGTTTTTAAACTCCATACACCTTCACTTGAATCATTTTGGTAATTTCAACCCTAGAATTGTCAGTCTCTTCTGAACTAAAGGATAAAGGAGCTGTTAACTTGAAAATTACAGCTTTATGACATCACAAGGTGAGCATTTTGATCTTTGGAGATGAAGACAGAGTAATAATAAAGGTCTACTCAAACATGTGTGAATGAAACTCCAAGTATGTTTCTGATGAGGTAACAATATTCACACATGACTAAAAGCTGACTAAAAACATGAGTCAATTTTGTATAATATAGGACCTTTTTAATAAGTTAGTCCTTCTTTTTTCCTTATATGGTTATCATTTCTTTACTACCTTAAAAGTCTAAAACAACTCCAGCTGGAAACATGGAAGTGACACAGCAACAACAGGAAAAACTCCAGGAATCCCAGGAATTCTCTGACAATTGAACGCATCACTGTGAATGGCGTGACTGGATGTCCACTGAGGGCCATTGGTGATGCCTTCAGGGAATGTTGTCAGAGCGTTTTGTCCTGTTTTGTCACAATGTTTGAAAGACTGAGGCGTAAAAGAGGAATGCGCGCTGACAAACAACACCTGCTATGAGGAGACACCTGCTGCTGCCCCAAAATAAGCAAACACCATCGAAGAGGTGCTAAGAGAAATGGCACAGGAAGAGAAATAATTCCTCTCGTCAACTGTAATGTATGAAATGTTTTTAAAGAAGGCTATGCTTAGTTCTCCAAAACATGTCAATAAGGAAAAAGATGAACAATACTAGAGTGAGTGACCTATAAGACCATCTGATGTTTTTGCTTCATTGTGCAGGTGTCTATGGAATCTGGTTGTTTTCTAAGTTTCTGCCTCTATCACATGGGAGCAGGTGGTCATTGTCCTGTATTATAATGTATTTTCATAATAAACTCAAATAGTGAGTTTAAAATCTTGAGCTAAAATAATTTGTACTGGTGATACAGTCAAATTTTTTGATATGACAGATTAACTATTTATGGCACTAATTTCAAACACAGGTCAGATTTTGATATTGTCTGGAATCAAGATTTATTGATTTTAGATTATGGTTCTGAAACAGCCCAAACTTAACTTGGAGCGATTTGTAGAAACGGGGTAATGCTGCCCTCTGGTGGTTATGCACCATATTACGGCATTATATTATGGACATTAAATAAATCCTTTGCACACAAAATATGAGTCTATATAACAAAAGTCTGTATATTATGGGGTGGTAAACGCACAGATTGACGATGAATGAATTAAATAAATAAATGCTGATGAATTGCAATTACTTGAACAAAATAATTTTTGCTTTTTTGTCTGCGTGGAACCTATGCCTTTCCTGTTTTATTGACTAACGACTGGATATGCATCTGAAAATAATAGGTTCGTTAGTAATACTTTAATTAATTTAACAAGTTGGAGACTAAGATGCGCATCGTGACTGCGCAGACGAGGAAAAACACAGCCCACGTTTAACCCATGCTGCCGAAACGAGGCCGAAAATATTAGTCAAGGTTTTAAACCTAACTACAATATGAACGGATTTGTGCTTTCAAAATAAAACTTTTCCATTTCCATTCTAAACTTTTCATGAGTATATTTTGGTGTTAATTAATTTTATTCGTTACAGTGTACATATTAAAATATTTATGCAGTCAGAAACGCAAAGCAGTCAAATGTTCAACCGATTAAAAAGAGAATTATGTTTTATTGTGGAGGTTTGGACCGGATGTGCTTTGACATTTTGCTTCCGTGTAGTTACTCTTTCCATACATTCCCTGTAGCCTCGTTGTGCATAGTATCTTGGAAAGTAAGTGTCTTTATTTTAATACGATGACCATCTAATTCACCTTTTGCCTTTACCAGCGAGTATTTTAGATTTGTGGTCATCTTTAGTTGGGTTGAGTTCTTTAGTTTGATAAAGGAAGATAAACAAATCGATGCTAGTGTATGTAGCTAGCATGTGTTGTGTTATTTTGAATGAATTCAATAAAATGACTTGAATGGTTCAATAAAATAACTGGTTGATCGTAATTAAAGCCTATAGTGTCTGTAGTTCTTGTTGCAAAGTTTCTGTAATCTGTCAGTGAATGGATTATACAGTGAATGACAAATAACATGTTTAAGAGGTTAACATCAATCATGCATTATTAGCATTGTCTATATTATAATCATTTATCATAGCACAATTATAAAGCATGACTGATAAAATAATATATGTCCAAAATCTATTCATAATTTGTAATATGTAATATCTACCCACCTAAATTCAGCTGGCTGGTTCTAACCTATTTTGCAATTTCTATATTGATATTATTGCGGTTACTATTTTAGCTCATGTTCATGTTTTGTAACTTTCAGATGGAAGAAACAATACCGGAGGACACTTTGCAGAGCCCATGCCCAAAACTTAAGGTCTCACCATTCAAATTTTGATCTCTATATTGTTTTTATTGCAATTTTATCTTGTGTTCTAATCTATTGTGTCTCTGTTGTAACATTTAGATGGATGAAAAAATGCCAGAGGACAGTTTGCAGAGTCCATCATCATCATCATCAAAAGTAAAGCGATTACTCTCTTAGCTTGTGCTCTGATCTTAGAATGTCAAGATCTAATAGATGAACCTAATTGGTCTATGTGTTCTAACCTGTTCTGTTATTTTATTTGTATTGATTCATTCAGATTGAGGAGAAAATGCCTGAGGAGACTTTGCAGAATTCATCTTCCCCAAAAGTAAAGATTGCGCTAGATCTATTTGTAAGATTTCTAAGATCTATTTGTGATTTCAATAATGGGTCTTTTTTTTGATTGATTGATTGATTGATTTTATTGTGATTACTCTTTTCTTTTAACTTACTCTTAATCATATTTGTATATTAAATTTCAGATGGATGAAAAAATACCAGAGGACAGTTCGCAGAGTCCTTCATCATCAAAAGTAAAGTGTTCAAATTGCAAATTCTATTAGGGCTGCACAATTTTGGCAAAAATTGTGATTCGATTTGCGATATGTTTTTAAAAAGTAGGATTCTGTTCAAAGTGCACATTGTAAACAACTCCAGGAGCATCCACATTTGAGATTTGACATTTTAAATCTCAACTGATCAGTTATTACACAAATCCTTCAATTTCAGAATATGCTTTGAGAGATCTAAACTCCAAGTACAGGATTTTTTTTTTATTTATTTATTTTTTTCAATAAAAAGACAGAATCTTTATTGTGCTGCACTCTTTTTTTGCAATTACTCTTTCAGCTCATGTTCTAACTTATGCTTTTATTTGTGTTGTAACTTTTAGATGGTTGAAAAATTGCCAGAGGGTACTTTGCCCGCCCCACCTTCCACTCAAAGTGAAAGTTCAGTTACAAATCTCACAACTGAACAAAGTGCGCCAGAGGAAGAAGTTTCACAGATGTTATTGGCTCCTAAAGACCAAGAGATTGAGATGGATGTGACAAATCAAATGGAGAGCCTAAACTTTGAGCCCGGTCAGTTGGACGCTTCAACACAACTCGCTCAGACAGAAAAATGTCAAGACGAAGAAATACAGATGACAGGAGATCAACCATCGACCGCCATTTTAATTGAAGAACAGAACTCGGAGGACTCGGACGAAGATTCAGACAGGTGAATAAATGAATAGTGTTCTGTGCTGGCTGTATAGAGAGTAGAGGTGGGAGATAAATATTGAAGAAATGGATAATGTTGTTTTGGAGATATGCACAATTAGAATATCAAATATATCATCTATAATTAAAACTAAAGATGTCAAAAAAGATAGAATTGTGTAATGTAATATACAAAACAAGAATCATCAATCAATCAATTTTCATGTGAATCCTTATACATGTGCCCTCCTCTGGTTTGCAGTGACAGCTCCTCTTCCTCCTCCTCTTCTTCCTCATCCTCCTCCTCTTCTTCATCTCCATCTGTCCGAATGCTGGAGGAAGATGATGATGAAGGCTTCAGTCAACCCGCCCCCATCAAAATACAAGGAGAGGTCCTGCTTGAGGTCTGTCTCTTAAAGAAATCCATTTCTTTACACTATTATCACTACTACTGTTATATTCTATTGTTAATATGCTTGTTTCTTTTATATTTGACTTTACATGATTATATTGCATACGTGTTAACATTTTAGTTTATCTCCAAAAGGATTTTCTAACTATACCCAAGCTGCAATAAGCCAGTTATCAGGTTTCCTCATAGTGATATTGTAAGATAAATTACTTCTCCTGCAATGTGGAGATTACAGATATGGATGGGAAATTTGGTTTTAAGTACTATGTTTACATCAAGTTTATACTTAAGTCTATTGCAACAACACTTTTAGTTCCAGGTCGTCTTTGTAAATGAAAATTGGTTGTCCAGTTTGGTTAAAAAAGTGTTGACACCCAGATACTATACTTCTGGATCATCACCAAAATTTAATCATCTGTTGGATTTACTATTAGGAACATTTCCTGAAAATTGCATCAAGATTCGTCCATAACTTTTAGAGTTATCTTGCTAACTAACAAACAAACAAACAAACAAACAGACAGACTCAGGCGAAAACATTACCTCCTTGGCGGAGGTAATAAATCACATAAATAGGGCAAGTTTCTTGAATAGTGTTAGAATTGTCTGGCTCTGCACCAGAACTTGTATAAGACCTGCTTTTTAAAGAAAGTACAATTTAGTGTTAAAAATGACACTAAAAAGTTTCTAAAATCAAGCAGTTTTAAAATGATTTTCCAAGTATCGAAATTGGTATTGGGTATTGAGCCTTTTCCTTAGTATCAACATTAAGAGACTATATCATATGTAAATAGAAAACTAATATCAGTAGTTTTTACTTAAACTATGATTTCTAAACAGGAGTTGCCTGAGTTGGAGGTGGTGAGTGTGACTTTACCAGAGGACGCTGAGCTGCAGCCTGTGGGAGCAGTCTCCAATATTCTAAATCGTCTCGGTGAGTTTACAAAGCCATTCAGGACCGTATGAGCAAAAAGGATGTGAAAATGTCACAATTTTATTTTTGTCAAAAGCTCAAAGATAAAGATTTGTTGTTTCTGCAGTTGTGGTGCAGTCGCTCAAAGACACTCCTCCTCTGAAAGAAGACAGCCTCCTCTTCACATCTGAAAGAGTCTCTGTGGGAAAGGTGAGGGATATTGTACTGCACTGTTCATCAGTAATAGACCTGTTGTGTATTTGATCATTTTTAATAATGTTTTACTTTATCTTATATATGAACTACATGATATAGAAAAGGACAAAAATCCAACCAGATGAAACAAAACACAAACATTTGCTCTGCTGCTGTTTTGATATAACCTCAAAATTGTAGTACATATTGTATTAAGTGTTTTATATTTATTTATTTTAACTCACACTGTTGCAGTCTTCTGGACAGAAAAATACATTTATCAGCATAAACTGTGTTATTTTCTCCTGTCCTTCCTCTCACAAACCATTTGGCACTTGTCCAGTCCTCTGCAATTTTATAGCACATTTCATAAACAAAAACAGTTCTGCACAATACTCTTATCCCAAAATGGAACACTCCTTCTACAGTAGATTAAATAATTCCTAATTAGATGCAGACAGTGTATAACAGTTTGTCATATGTGATGCTTTTACAAAAAAAAGTAAGCACGATAGTAAATGTACGTACTTTTTGAGCGTTCATGTTTGTTGTTAACATATTCCTTGTTGTCTTCTTGTGCCCCCTGGTGTCAGGTGTTTGAAGTGTTTGGCCCTGTCTGCAGTCCATTTTACCTCCTGAGGTTTAACTCTGACAAGCAGATCCACGACAGAGACATCACTGTGGGACTCACTCTGTTCTGCGCTCCAAATATTAAGGAATACACAGATTACATCCTCACCCAGCAGCTCAAACAGTAAGTACTTCACTGTACACACAAGTCCCTCTGTCAGATGGAGGCAGGGCCAGTCCTGTATCAATTATGTTTTTTAACAGGGAAAAGGGATCTGACGCATCCTGGAAAAACGATGAGGAACCACCTACAGAGGTAAATTATATTACACTACACAATCTACATGTTATAACAGTTTATACACTTTAGTTTTGTGTATTAGTTGGTTATGCTTTTTTGTATTTTTATATTTGTTTATGTTATTTAAACTTTCTTGCATCAATTAGTTGTTTTGTCGGGTTTATTTTCTAAAGTGCATCCATGTGTTTAAAGTAAATGCCTTTGTGTCCAGGCTTTGGATTACAGTGATGACGAAAAAGAGCAAGAAGCCAAAAAGAAAGGAAGAAAGAAGAGGAACCACAGCAGCATAGGTACAGACTGTTCTGAAGTTTGCATTATTTTTCAATATGGTCTTGATCATAATCTAAAATAAAATGCTCAAACACAGACACCCACAATGAAATGTTTTTAACATGTATCCCAGCAAATATCTGCAAATATTTGTATACCAAGAAAATAGTTGCTATGTTCACTACCAGTTCACTACCCTCTCATTCATTGTTTTTTCTTTTTTTTACTTTCTACATTTTAGATACATACAGAAGACATCAAATATATGGAATTATGTAGTAAGGAAAAAAGTTAAACTAAATCTTTTTTGACAAAGTAAAGGATAGCTAGTTTGAGGATTTGGATATAAAATATAAAAAACATTGTTGAGTAACCTTTTTTCTTTGCTTCATAATTCCATATGTCTTACTTCATAGTGTATATTTGATGTCCTCAGTATGTATATAAAATGTAGAATGTAGTACACATAAAGAAAAACAACATTTGAGATGATGTGTCATTTTTTCATCTGCAACTTCATTGACGGTTTGGAGTTAAAAATTTTAAAAATAGGATATATTATTATATATGTGGGCAAAAACTGTACAACTCAAGGTTTTTGGTTTCCTTTTTTTCTTTTTTTTTTCTTTTTTGGTTAAAAGCCCAAAAAAGTCAACTTGATATTTCCCCTTTTCCTACACTCATATTTTGAAGCTCTTCTTTGAACTGTGCTGTATGTTTACTTCTTTTTTTGTCAGATAACGGCACTCCTCAGAACAACCAGAATCCGCAGCTCGATACCAGGACTTTCCCTCCCAGACACCAACGCCCTCCCTTCAGGCACCAGAACCAGAGGAACCCTGCTTTTCGCCCGTCCAGACCCCCTCCACCGCCTCCTCACCATCACCGCGCCCCTCCTCCTCCCCCGGGTCCGCCCCATGGACTCCCCATGTACCCGCCCCCTCCCTGCCCCTACCCCCCTCGCCCTCCTCCTCAACACCTGCCCCCAAACTTCCACATGTACCCCCCTCCTCCCGCCTTCTTCAACCCGGCCTTCGCTGCCCCCTTCTGGCCACCGAACGCCACGTCCTACCTGGATCTGCCCCCACCCCCACCTCCCCCTCCTCCGCCACAGTGAATGTAGTTACTTCTTACTTAAAGGTGTATTATGTATTTTTTTTTCTGTTGGGGGGGGGGAGGGTTGCCACCTGCTTGTCTCCGTGGAGATATCATTATTTTTGCCTAGAATATTCCACAGTTTGACATTTGGCTTGTGTATTTTGCATTTACACAAATACAGGTGTTTTCATTGCAGAAAAGTATTCTTGCAGTCTTATTGTGAGGACTCGCCTCTCCGTAGATCTGATCTGCTACTTGGCCTGTTTGTTAGGGTTACGGTTAGGGTCATCGTCATCTGTTTGTTTCATTTAAGATAAGTTTATTGTCCTACTGTTGAGTATCTAATCTATAACATCTCCATGCAGACAAGCAGGTGTTGGTCCTTCACCAGAAAAGTGCATCTTTAAGTGTATTTTTTAATCAGATACTGGTGCTAAGCAAAACAAAAAGTCAAATTGCAGATTGAATGTTTTAAGTTGGGCAATCTCATATTCTTTAGGGCTGCAAGATTAATCACAATTTGGATGGATGCATTTAGCAAATCGCAAAGATTCAGTTTTTAACATGCCGTAATTTCATCCACAAACTAAAAAAAATGTGTTCTTCTACATAAAAATGGCTAACCATGTAGTTAAGATCTGTACAAACATGTTCAGGAATGTATTTGTTTGTCAGTTCATATTTGAGTCAATTCTCCTGGATATTTTGTCAGTTTTTTGGGCACTTTTAAAATGTGAACTTCTGTGAAATGTAAACTTAAAGATAAATTGCAAGTATTTTTGCAATTTCAAAGATTCAAGATTCAATATTTTTCCCAAATCATTCAGCCCTAACATTCATTGACATATTAAAGATGGCCGATATATTCTAAATAGTTTTGAAGGCAAACAAAAATGCAAATACCAATCAAGTGCCCTATGACTGAATCATGAGATCCAAATTACACATGGTCCTATTGCCCACCAGTACTTGACGGACTAAGATAATGAGATAAAGTAACATTTCTGCACTTTATTTTATACTCATTTCCAACATCAAAAACGGCATCCTGCACACACTTCTAGTCCATATATTTATATAGGCTGCAGGAGACTTGTTTTAGCTATTCTTTCTCCACAAAAACATATTTACATAAACATTTCTGATGCATTGCAAAAGTGTTTATTTGCTTCAAGTTAGACAAAATTGCAGTAGTCATTTTTATAATCAGTTAATGAATTGTTATAACTAAAACTTTTAAGAAAACGTTGACAATTCTAGCTTACTTTTCGCAGCATTCTAGATACACAAAGACTGTATGGAGAGGTTAATCAGACTGGAAGTATTGTACAAATATGAGTTATTCCACTCAATGTTGCTTCACGTTCATGTTTTTCCTACATTTTTTTTTTGAGTACTGTACCGCATTTTATTTGTTTTACAGCAATGTTTATTCACTGATGCCTAAAAAGAAAATAATTATACTTTTTTTTAGTTAATGTTGGCACCTTATAAGCTTTATCACTCATCATTTTCACAAACTGCCTCTTAGAATGGGGCTGAGTAGTAAACTGTGTGCATTTTAGGCACATCATTATATAAGATATAAAGTGTATGTTATGTACAGCTCCACTAATATTGGCATCATTGGGGAATCAAAAAACATTACCAAAAATAATGTTGCCAGCCTTATGAATAGTTGATTATGTTTTAGAGTATATTCTAGGAAACTACTTACGGATCCCAACCTGGACCTACCAATATCAATGCGATAATTGCGTGTTTTTTTCCAATATGGATTTCTTGAGCCGTTGTCGATATCTGGTATTAGTCATGCTGTTGTGGCTGATAAATGATTTTTGCTAATCCCAATATTAAGCTTTTAAAATCAATTACAAGGACCACAAATTTATGTTAAGCTATAGTAAAGTAAAGGAATCAATTTTTCACTTTTGTATAAATAATAACAAAATGATCTGGGATATAAACTCATTTGTAACATGACTGTGTAAACATACATTTATATTTTAGCATAATGTCTCTTCTATTTCCATTTGCACTCATTAGTCTGTTTAAAAATAATAATATGCAGTGTGGACAAACTGAGAATTACACATGGCAGAAAAAATATTGATATAAAATATCAGCAAAAGTTTTAATATCTGGCCGACACCAATATCTGGGGAAACTCTATCACTGATAAACAATAAACCATCCCTATTTTGAGTCATGATAGTTTAGTCCTGGTTAAATCTTGGTTAAGTCCTAGTTTAGTTCTAGTTTAGTCCTTGAATCACTGCTGAAGAACTGCAAAGTTGAACTCCAAAACTACTACACAAAGTTGCTACAACCAGAGATGCCAATTTTAGTGGAGCTCATTGTATTTTTTGACTTCTAGTGTCATTAAATATGATTTGTTATTATTTTTTGTACTAATGAAAATACTATATACTTGTACAGCACAAAATAAATGTCTAACAAGAGTTGAACCACACATGAATTGTGAAACTTGTTTTTAAGATGGTTGGAAATACTTGTATACGCAAGTGGATTTCCCAAGCGAACATGTCGTCATGACCTTGTGTATCTGAATTGCTCAGTGAAGTCATTTTTCATTTTGTGATACAGAAAGGAGAGCAGCATTGTATTGTGTAGCTTTATAATTACAATTCTACCAGAATTGTATTTTCTCTTATGAATATGTATATTTTTTTATTTCTGAATTTATGATGAAAGCATTATATTGGAAAATATAGTGATTTTTCAGTTTGCTTTAATCACACTTTTAGTACGGCACTGCAGGTCCAATCTGATTTTTTTCCCAAATGTGACCTGAATCTGATTCTTTCATGTCAACGTGAATAGCCCAAATCTGATCTTTTTTTTTCTAATACAACCCAGGACACTTTGATGTGTGGAAAACATTTTTGCTTTGAATCTGATCTTTTGTGCAGTGTGAACATGCAAGTCACTTTTATCTGACTTCTACCGGCCTGAATTGCTAAAGATGCCACATTCAGTCACTGCAAAAGGCAAGAATAAAAAAATAATTTAGCTATTTAGTTAGAAAGTACAAATACAGTGAGGTTTTAAACTTAATTTCTGTTTTGGGAAGGAAAGTGTGACAAAGACAAAATTTCAGCTTCTGCCTGTTGATGGTAAAAAAAAATTATAACAATTATTTTATTACTATATAGAAAAATGGTGATCACACAGCCTGACTTCAGTCCTGTCCCCGTCTGTACTTCAGGACACTTCAGGGCTGTTGGGTTCACACATGAAATCTGATTGAGTCACATTTTATTTGCAGTGTGAACCTCCTCTCCAAAAAAATCAGATTTGGGAAAAAGTCTAAATGGAGAATCAAGACCTGCAGTGTGAACGTCGCCAAACTGGTCAACCCTGACATCTGTTCTACAACAAAAGAGGAAATGACCAAAGATGTCTGTGGTTGTGTTCAAACAGGAGAAGGTACATCTTGTTTAGTTTTACTGTAGTACTTGTAGTACTTTGGACATATTTAAAGATGGCTGTATATTTTCACTCCAGCACGTCTGAAATCAGCGTTGAGATAGGAGAATATCAAGAGATGAACATAACTGAGCCCAGGTCCACTTCAAAACCAAGTAGGTCATTTTACCAACAATATTAGAAAACTTGCAATTTCTGCTGTTGTCTAGTTATTGTTACTTTAACTTATCCAATACTGTATGCAGTGGTGAAAGATCAACTCAATTAAGTTACTAAAGTAAAAGTGGAGATACAGGAGCAATAATGTATTCAAGTAAACATAAAATGTCACGTTGATATTTTTTTTTTTTTCAAAGCAGTTGATAAATCCAATAAGCTTTTCCAGTACTTTTTGGCCGGTATGTGTAGGGGACAATTTAGATTATTTATCGCAATTGATATAATTTGATTTTGCTACAAACTTATTCACGCCCCTGTTTTACTATAAACTGGATAAGAGCTGTGCAGTCACTTTTGTGCAGTGTCCTCTTTGTGCGAAAGTGTTTAATCACTGTAGACCGATATGTCACTCTATATAAAGTCTTCTTACCAGTACCCAAAAATCTAAAACTAGTACCTTTCAAATATATTTTTAGATTAAAATGTGTAAGTATTTTACATAGGCATTTGGAACTAGTGTAGTGATGTTGAAACTGTGCTAGTTTGGGATCAGCTGAAGTGACTGCTTAATTAATCTCTTAGTTGTTTGGTGTTTTTTATTAATATATTTTGTTTGCGCAAAGACTGAACTCAAAATATTTTGGTGTCATCATGAAGATGCTAAAAAGCAAAGCCCTCAGACCATATGGGAAGTCATTAGCCATTTTCAGGCTGGTTCAGAAACGTAGTGGAAAACCAAGATACTGCTTAAATGGAGTAAAGTAAAAATGTTCACTGTAAAAGATACTTTACTTCAGTACAAAGACCTAAACTTTTACTTTGTACTGCAATACATACTCCACCACAGAAACTTTGACAATCAGTAGTTTTACTTTAAACGAGGACTATTTAAGAACTGAACATCTTACTGGCCTGAACCTGGATTAAATTAGTTCTGTACCAGGTCTATATACATTAGGACTTGTATTTAATTTTATTTTCATTTTTTTCCTTCAGAGTGCAAACATCTAAACGGTGTAGTCCTGAGCTTTGGTATTTTGTGTATCCTGCAGGCTGCTCTCAACATTTCTCTGAGGCTGACTTTGAGTGAGTTCAATTGTTTGCTTTTTATTATATTAGTTAAATACCATGTCAAAACATTGTCATGAACTGAATTTTCATCAGCGGATCTCACCTTAGATTTTTGCCTGTCACTTGCCACTGCATTTCAGTAATAATACTACACCATCCACTCGTAAACATGATAGTACTCAGTTGCACACGAAAACCACTCTTGCCACTCATCCAAGTAGCTTCTTCAGTTCTAACAAGGTTCTGAAGTACTGTATCTGAGTATCTGCTACCGTAAGGAAGACTTACCTAATCCCCCTAATGTTGATATAACTCCTACTGTTTTGGGTTTAGTGGTTGTCTGTTTATTTGTAAAACTAAAATAGCTTTGACTTTTCACAGCAGAGAAAGCTGAATTAACTGCAGGTGAATCTTTTACGACTAGAGCTCCGGCCCCTCTCAACAACACAACAGGTCGGTGCTCTTATCTTGTGCATTAGAGCAGTATGGACACTAGGACTGAAACACTTACATCAGAATAATCGTGACTAGTCATCTATTAAAATAACCATAATCATATTTTCATAATTGAAATTGTTATCTTGAGAATACAGACTCTAAAACACAAGCAAAAAGACATTTTATCACTGACTGTGGCATTAAAGAACACATGTTATGGATTCTTCTGTTCACCACGATTAGTATTTCACTTTTTCTTGTTTTTGGAGCAGAGGACATGAGCAGGCTGTGCCCTCATGGATGGCTGCGATATGGATCCAAGTGTTACTTCCTTTCTACACAGACAGCAAATTTTGATCAGAGCCGAATAAACTGTGAGAGGAGAGGAGCTCAACTGGTCAAACTCAACAACAGACGAGAGCAGGTACAGAAATCACTGCAATTTATGATCATAATAAATATAATAATAATCATTAAATAGAGAAACACAGCCACATCACACTTTCTGTTCTACTATTAATCATTCAGAATGACACTCATCACTAATGTGCACAAAGTGGTGTTCATAATTGCTGTATTGTCCTCAGGCATTTCTCACTGGACTCACAGCGGCTGTGTGGATTGGGATGACCGACAGAAACAGGGAGGGCATCTGGTTGTGGCTGGACGGGACCCGGGTCAATAGAAAAGAGTAAGACTTGAGTTAAAGCGAGAGCTGTATAGAGTAATACCAACCAAGAACTATAAACAAGAGTAAAATATATTTGATGAAAAACTAAAGTAGCTGTTTTACAAATACGGGACGGGAGTTGGTTAGTCCTGCCGTAGGCTTAGAGGACGCCATTTTTCATTTTGGATGTTTTTATTGCATTGAAACATGCGTCCTTTTTGTGAACTGGCTTGCACCTCCACAAACCTGTGCCTCCATGTTGTAACTACAGCATCTTTCTTTGCCGGTTTAATGTTTTAACACTTTGTTTGCTCTGGTTGTGTTCACAGGCTGCAGTGGGCCCCTGGACAGCCCGATGACTCTAACGGAGGTGAAGATTGTGGCGACATTCGAAACCAAACGAACTTTATTGGTCTGAACGATTCCAACTGTTCAGTTCTGATGCAGTGGATCTGTGAGAAACCTCTGAATGGGATGTGAATGTGGATGTGAACCAATCAGGACACAGATTTTCTGTAGATGTTTATTGATTATTGTAAATATATGAAATACTAAGAAATACACATGGGGGGTGGGGTGGTCGTAGAAGAGTAGCCTATATTAAGTAGTTGTTGCCAATATGTCATGATGAAGGATATTGTATTTTGTCTTTGAGTAAACAGAAAATAAATAATAAATCTGTGAAGGATAAAAAAAAGTTTTAAAAGTTTTGTTTTTTGTTGGGGTTTTTTTCAGAATTTATGATGAAAGCATTATATAAAACATTGTGATTTTTCAGTTTGCTTTAATCACACTTAGCTACTTTCACACTGCTGGTCCAGTCTGATTTATTTTACCCAAATGTGACATTTTTTCCTGTGTGTGTGAACAGCCCAAATCTGACACTTTCATATGTGGAAATACATCTTATTTGAATCTGATCTTTTGCAGTGTGAACACTCAAGTCACATATTATCTTAACTGCCCTGAAATGCTACAAGTGCCACATTCTCTCATTGGAAAAGGCAGAAATAATACACCTTTAAACCAAAAAAAGAAAAAAAGGTCTGCCAGAAAACAGTAGCGAAGCTTGAAAGTGCAAATACAGTGAGGTTTTAAACTTAATTTGTATTTTGTGAAAGAAAGCATGACAAAGACACTCTCATCTTTTGCCTGTTTATGGCAAAAAAAAATATATAAAAACATTTTGATTAGTATATAATGAAAAATGCTCGATCACTAGTCTTTCTCAAAATAAATAATGGAGAATCAAGACCTGCAGTGTGAACGTAGCCAAACTGGTCAATCCTGACATCTGTTCCCACAACAAAAGAGGAAATGACCAAAGAGGAAATGTCTGCGGTCGTGTTCAAACAGGAGAAGGTACATCTTATTTAGTTTTACTGTAGTACTTTGGACATATTTAACTTGCAATTTCTGCTGTTGTCTAGTTATTGTTACAAGTGCAGGTACATTAACTTATCTGGTAGAAATAATAACTTAAGTATGTGACTAAAAACTATGCAGTAGAAGAAGATCAACTCAATTAAGTTACTAAAATAAAAGTGCAGATACAGTTATAGTGAAAGCAAGAGCTGTATAGAGTAAAACCAAGAACTACAAAGAAGAGTAAAATATATTTGATGAAAAACTAAAGTACCTATTTTACAAATACATAGAATTTGGTCTAAGGAACGGGAGCTAGACTAATTTTGGATATTTTATTGCACTGAAAATTGTGTGTCCTTTCTGGGCTCCAGTCTTCCATAGTATGAAACATATCTACAGTATCTCTATGGAGAATATTCCGAAGTATGGTTTTAACTTTCTATGGAATCATACTAGTTACTCCTTACCGTCCTGCTCTGACTCCATGTTAACTACAGCATCTTTCCTTGTCTCTTTTAACCCTTTCTTTGCTCTGTTTGTGTTCACAGGCTGCAGTGGGCCCCTGGACTCTAACGGAGATGAAGATTGCAGCAATATTTGAAGTCAAAATAAATTTATCGTTCAAATGTTCAGTTCTGATGCAGTGAATCTGTGAGAAACCTTTGAATGGGATGTGAATGAACCAGTCAGGACACAGACTTTAAATAGATGTTTATTTTTTATTGTAAATATACGAAATACAACAAAATACACATGGGGGATGGAGTAGTCAAAAATATTTACTCAAGTAAGAAGCCTATTGTTACTAATATTGCTAATTAATATAAAGTAGTTGCTGTTGAGTAAACAGTAATTAAAGAAAAAATTTAAAAAAATCTAAAAAAAAAAAAAAAAAAAAAAAAAAAAAAAGTAAAGTTTAAAGCAAACCTTCAAGATTGTTGACACAGTTTAGTATGTAGTGCAGATGACTTGAAAAGGAAACAAAAGTCATTATTTGTCCCAGAATGGAGAAATAACTTTATTGCATCACCAACACAGATCCACACAAATTAAAACTATAGCCTGATAAATTATGTGTTATTATTGTATTGATGTCTCACATAATATTGTAAATAACAGCTGAATGAGAAATATGGAGCACCGATGAAAGCCCAAAATGCTTTGTTCCACCTTGTGATGTCATGTAGTGGTAGTTTCCAAGTTAACAGCTACATTTTACCTCACGTAGTTTAGTAGAATTTGGCAATTCCAAGTCTGAAATCATCCAAATGATTCTAGTGAAGGTGTATGAAGTTTAAAAAGACAGTAGAGCACTTCCTGTATAACCACATGACATCACAAAGTGGAACAGAGTGAGATAAAAACTCACTCAAGTTTGTCTATTAAAACAACAACAAACAAAACATAACATTAGATATATTTTTGATGAGAATACAACATTACAACACAGATCAGAAAATAGCGTAATATGATCGCTTTAAGCAGTTTTACATCAGTATTGCAATTTACAAACAAGGTGAACAAAATATTTGAATATATCTGAATTTATGGAAAGCCCCTTGAGATGCAGCATCTCATTTTCAAGGGGGACCAAGAACATAAAACAAACACATAGTTTCACAACAACCCATAAAATACAATAATACATACATACACATACATACATACATACATACATACATACATACATACATACATACATACATACATACATACATACATACATACATACATACATACATAGATACACACAATACAAGTAACAGGACAATTTTGCTCACATCCCTCCCCAACCCCCATAGGTTCATTTCATACAGTCATTAACCTAAACACAGTGTTATGGAATCAGCAGCAGTGACAGTCAGTTTTCAGGTAAGTTAACAGAGCCGTTCTAAAGGAGTCGAGAGAAGTTAGAGATCTCAGTGATGAATATGAAATAATGATCTTTGTATGTTACAGTTTAATTTTAAATATTCTCAAAAAAGCAACATATGTCTTCTTTAACTGGTTGAGGCTGTGGAGATACATCAGACAATGAATGGCTGATACTACCTCAATGAACCACACATTGTACAAATACACAGAGCAGGGCTCTATTCCAAAAAGTAGATTTTCACCTTTGAAGAGGAAAAGAACAATGGGAGGCAGGTAGCAAACTACAGTGTTAATCTGCACGCCTAAAATCACACCAAAAGCTTTTCTTTTCATAGACTTGTTCGCCCCATTTTGCTTGTCCCCTGGAGATGATTTGATGAGGGTTCTTAATGTCGATAAACACGCAAAAGAGTTTACTGCCAAGATAGCTGACAGAAAAAGGCAATCAAACTTCAAAAACGCATTTAGAAGAAACAGGTGGATTCCGCATATGGTCATGACAAAAGCAATACCCACCATAGTGTAACCGCATGCTACGGCTACCACTGCAAACCGATATCGTAGAGGTCTGTATTTTAGAAAAGTGATCGGATGATTGACTGCTAGATATCGCTCAACACAAACCAAGCTATGGAACAGTGGATGGGCCAGAGATAACAGACTCACAAAGCAACTCCACGCGTACGTATACAAAACGGGCATGACCTGGAGACAGACCACACAGATCACTGAAGAAAATGACATTAAAAAATCGATAGATAGAACGCTTAAAGTGAGCACGTCTGTTTTTTCGGTGAATTTGGAACAGACTTGGTTGTAAATGACCAGACTTTGCACCGGGAGGCAGAGGAATGCAGGGAGCACCAGGAGAACAGGGTAAAGACGGACAGGCTGTAGCAGGCAGGGGTCGCAGATGCTGGGGAAAGTGTCATTGATCATCTCCATGGTCTGAAAATATAGAAAGGAAAGGGTAGAAGTGGTTCTCGATCAGGTATGATTGATGTTTTGCAGTGATGTCACACTGGGGGGGTCTGCATGTATGTCTATGGCGTAATGTTCAGCAGTTGCCATGGTGACACAATGTATATATTAGCAAATACTGCCAAATAAGTTGTAATATAGTCTGAAAACTCAAACACAATATGGATCTGTTTAGGGGTTTGATTTTCAACAAAAACGTGAGAGTAACCAACAAAATAAACTGTTTGCTAATGGTAGCTAGTTTGTGACTGTCATGAAATATGATGCCAGATATGTGGAATTATAGCTAAGGGGAAAAAAGTTAAATAACGCAATCAATAAAAAATATTTTATATTGTAATTCCGAGGTGTAGCCACCCTTTGGTTTGTTGACAACGCTTGGCCTTCTCTCAATGACTTTCATCAACTTTTTTTTAGTTTATTTTTGTTTATTACATTCCATATGTGTTCAAAAGCTAAGAGTTAGAACTATTTTCAGAAATATCAGATAAGAGTTTATCCACGGTAACAGACCAGAGAGAGTCATTTAGTTAATATTATAATATTGTGAAGCTAAAATCTGACTTACCTTTGAACGTGCACTGATGTTATGGTCCAAGCTCTGATCAAAGCAAAGTGTTCACCTCATGCCACGCCCTGTACCTCTGCATTACAAATCACACCTCTCAAACGGGGCTGCCAGATTCGTCACATTCAGCAAATCACAAAGGCTGCAATTTTTGAACTGCCATAATTTCCTGCACAAATAACAACATCTCTTATTCTGCATAAGAACTGCTAACCCTGTAGTTTAGATCTGTACAAACATGTTCTTAAATGTTATTCTTGTATTAGTTTGTTCAAAATTCAAACCTTTTATTAATTCTTCTCTTCTAAGGAGGGTTACCATAGGGCCCGGATCACTAAAATACTCAAATTCAATCGCAAGTCCCTGGCACGTGAGTTTGGTTCAAATAAGGAAAACATTTATTTAAATCAGGGATGCACCGATACCGATACTGCTATCGGATATTTGCGCAGATCCAGGAAATTTTGCAGGATCTGATATCGGTTCAATGATGATATCCTGGCTGGGCCTTTTAATTTGATGTGACAGTTGGATCAAATGTGAAATAAGTTCACTGTTTTGGGAGGAAAATTCAACCTGTCCCAGTCCCTACACTGGTATCACAAACACATAAAGCTTAAGTATTGATATCAGTGTTGGAGCTGAAAAAGATGGATAGCGTAGATAGATATTGTTTCAGTGCATGTTAAAATCATCTATATCAGTCTTTCTCAAACTAGAGTACATGTACAACTGATGGTACTCAAGCTCCTTCTAGTGGTACTTTGACAGTTCTTCAGACCATTTTATCCACTTTTTTGTCCTCATTTGGATACTTTCTTGTTAAGAAAATTATGCAATCCACTTTTGGGCCTGGTTTAGCCTTAGATTAGACCTGGAATAGTCCTGTTACCTGATATTTGACTTATCTACTCGGAAAGTCAAATCTTTTTAGTGATGGTACTTGGTGTGAAAAGTTTAAGAGCCCCTGATCTATATAGAGTCGGGTTAAATCACGCAGGACGTGTACTGCTCACATCAGTAGACCCAGGCGAGATGTTATTTCACACTGGGTGAGTTTTGCATTTTCCTCTGGTCTGTAAAGTGAAGCCTCATCGCTCATGTTTGTCAACACCTGTCAGCACCTGTCGCAGTGCGGTTTAGACGCTGTCCAAATGTGCCCTGCCACACCTGTCACACGCTGCAGAAACACACTTATTTACCATCTGCCCATGTGGGGTGGATTTAACAAAAAATCTCACCTATAGTAAAAAAAAAATTATTTTTTATTTATTTATTTTATTTGTATTTATTTATTTTTTGTAAATTGTATTTCCTGGATGTAGCAGATACATGACATACATAGTGGTAATTTCATAACTGTTACCAAGCAATCATAATTTTAAGGCCAAAACTTTAATGACTAAATTATTACTAAATTACAAAATACTTATGGTTTTAACTAATAAAAATAGAATAAAGACATTCATTCATTTTATTTTGATAAACTGGTGAAACTTTTTTTTTTTCCTCAAATTGTCACTCAACTAAAGTAAAACTATGATAAATATTTATCATATTAGATATAGGTACTATCCCATATTAATACGTGAAGAAATGTGAAAACCTGTCATATGCACTGTAATTTAGCATTATCAGCTCTTAAAGTGGAACTAAACACTAAAAACTTTTTTTTTTTGGCTACTAAACTGTGTATACCATGTTTTAATTGCATTATCTGTTATATTACTATTCTATTGTCACTTTTTGGTAACTTTAGTGCAAACTAGGTAAATTTGCAGCTTTCTGATCAAAAATGCATAAAACTAAGTTTGTGCTGCCTTCAGTGGACTTCAGTAGCAATTTCCAGTAGCTGGTGACATCACAAAAGACTGTCGTGATTATAGCCAAGTGTTTCTGATCACAAACACCGGCTACAGGAGCGGAGTTTGAAGTGTGGATACCTGTTAGACCAATCACGCTGTTCCTTAAATGTACAGACCCCACCCTTCCTTTCTCCTCACTCTTTTCTTTAGTCGTCCAGGTACTGCCCAAGTTAGCAGCTCTATCTATGGTTTAGTCCCACTGTAAAGTAAAAGGTTTGCCTAAATGCATGGCTCCACAGCTGCTCTGTGCTGCCCCCCGTAGCTGCAGTACCGCCTGAGACCTGAGCCGGTGCAGTGGACCTGCAGATTCACTGTCTGTCTGAGGCCAACACAAAGCTGTAAATCTCCTTCTGCAGAGTTCAGTTTCACACTGTCTTGACCCACACCTGCCACTGGACAAACTTATATTTAACTGTGCTAATTTATGCTCCGTGTGCCTTTCTGTAATTCTTCCACTTGCGTGCCACTAGTTGTGACTTTATATTTTGACCTTTATATAACCAGAGAGGATAACAAAAAGCTACAACCTCCTCACTGGACTGTCTGATCATAATTTAACATTAGTAGCAAGAAAATTAACAAAAAATAGATTTCAGAGCACACCACATCATAAAGAAACTATATCATACATACCTAAAACCAAATAACCTGCTTATGAGAGTGAGATTAATGGCCTGGACTGGGAGGATGTTCTTTCTACAGAGGACTTGGTTCATGGCTGTGACTTGTTGGCAGAGAAGTTGAAATCTGTTAAAGATAAGTTTACTGTGGAGTCCAAAAGAAAACAGAGAAAGAGAGTAACCCTGCCCTGGTTTAGTGACACTATATGGCAAATGATGAAACAAAGGGATTTAGCCTTAAAAAAAAAGCCATTAAATCTAAATTAGACACCGATATTTTAATTTATAAAGGTTTGCGAAACAAAGTTGTCAATGAACTGAGATTAGCTAAGTCACGTTTTTATATTCAAGTAATAAATGAGGCTAAGGGAAACAGCAAAGACATTTGGAAACACATCAACAACCTCATAGGGCGTGGAGGACACCACACAGAAAACATACAACTAAAATCTCAGGGCAAATTAATAAAAGACAATGGTTCCGTTGCAAGTATTTTTAATTCATTTTTTATTGAGGCTGTTTCTGAGTTAGGCAATCATTTTAAGAATAATAATATCACATCTGTTGTTTCCCTACATACTGAAGCTGACCAGGGCTTCAACTTAAAAGCCACCAATGAATCACACATTAAAAAGATTATTGGTTCCTTAAAAACTTCTAAAAGTAAAGATGCTTTTCATATGGACAGTATACTCTTAAAGAAACATCTGAACACTCTAACACCCCCAATTACACACTTAATCAATCTCTCCATAACACAAAGCCGCTTCCCCGATAACTGGAAGCATGCAGTTATCACACCCATTTTCAAGTCTGGAGATCGTCATGAGCCAAATAACTACAGGCCAATAAGTATATTACCAGTACTCTCAAAGGTTGCAGAGAAGGTAGTTATTCAGCAGCTAACAACACACCTAAATACCTGCAACCCAGGTCTAAGCAATGTGCAATTTGGTTTCAGGAAGAACTACTGTACTGAAACAGCTGTTTTACATTTCACTGAAAAAATCAGAGCACAGCTTGAAAAGGGTGGAGTTGTTGGGGCTGTATTCCTAGACCTGCGTAAAGCCTTTGATACTGTAAATCACAATATTCTCACCTCCAAACTGTCTTACTTTAATTTTTCAACACAAACACTGACATGGCTCTCCTCATATCTTTCAAATAGGGTGCAATGTGTCAGAGTCAAAGATGAATACTCCAGTTATGTAAAAAATACAATGGGCGTGCCTTAAGGATCTGTGTTGGGTCCTCTTCTTTTTAGTTTGTACATCAATGACCTTCCACAATACTGTAATAGAATTGATGTACAACTGTATGCAGATGATACTGTCCTATATGTACATGGTAAAAACGCTCTGGTAGCTGCTGAGAAATTAACAAATGCTATGCAAGGTGTGGCTCAATGGCTTGAGCAGTCCTGTCTTACTCTGAACATCAGTAAGACAAAGGGCATGTTCTTCTGCAAAAGTAAGGGACAGACTCCAACTGCAAGCATTAAAATTAGACATGAATCTATTGACATAGTTACTGAATTTAAATACCTTGGCATAACACTTGATTCTAACCTTAATTTTAAAAAGCATATTAAAAAAATGACAAAAACAATCAAATATAACTTGGCAAATTTCAGACACATACTGTAAGATCGTCGCTTCCTATGGATGTAGCCAAAATATTCATGCATGGTCTTATTTTTTCACATATTTCATATTGCATCACTTGTTGGGGGCAGGCCAGTGAATCTACTATTAGACCACTAAAATCACTATATAAACAAGCCATAAAAATTCTTGATAAAAAACCACTTCACTATCACCACTGCCATATTCTAGAGAAACATCATTTATTAAACTTTGAAAACTTCAGAGCTTTTTCAAGCTTATGTCTTGTGTATAAGATTCTAAATGGTCTGGCCCCAGCTTGTCTCTTGGAGTTTGTCTGTCACCGCCCTGCTGGTTCAATACGATCATCAAGAATAGCATCTGTTTATGACTGTAGAATACCTTCATATCGTACAGCTTTTGGACAATCTTCATTCTCTTTTAATGCCACAACACAATGGAATGCACTAACAAGTGACTTAAAGAGCTGTCTCTCCATCAGCAGCTTCAAAACACAGCTTAAACTTCTACTAAAAAACAGTCAAAACTGCAATCACTGACTTATGGTGCTGCAGTTTTGGGGGGGGGGGGGTAGATGTAGATGATTTGTTTTTATCTTGTATTGTATTGTATTTTGTATTTATCTGTATCTTTATGTTTTTATGTTTTTATGTCCTGCCAGGGACCACAGATGTAAATTAGCCTGAGGCTAACTCTGGTGCAATGCATTAAATGGCAACATTTATGTTTTAATTGTACAAGGTCCTTAATAAACTAAACTAAACTAAATTCTACTCAGATTAATCCTGGCTGGCCTCAGAGGAGATCTTATTTTGCATATTTCGATTGGTAGAGGAAACCATCACGGGAAGAACATGCAAAATCCACACAGAAAGTCCTGTGCCACCTGGGAGTCAAACCTGTAATCTTGGATAGTCTTGGATAGTCCCTATCACATTTAATGTTACATCAGAAAAAACAACAAAACCAACAATGCCTGTCAGTTCCTTCTGCTCAACTTCCTCCAGAGATGGGTAGTCACAAATGTTACTCAAGTTAGAGTATTGTTACTTCAAAATAATATTACTCAAGTAGAACTACAAAGTAGTGGGCCAAGAAGACTCAATATGAGTCATTTCTTGGCCCACAGTCATTTCTATGAGTCTGAAGTGTGAACAGTACAATTTCTCTTAAATGTAACCTAGTAAATGTAAGTGAATACTACCCACCTCTGACTTCCTCCATGTAAATCAATACTCATATTAATATTAGTGAAATTATGCTGTGTATTTTAAGACAACTGAACCTTAAAGAGAACAAACCCAACAAACATGAGTGAACTTCTTCTTCCTCAGACCTCCTGAAGCAGAACACACTCATTTGGGGCATGTTACTGCTTCACTGATGGATTGATATTCAGGAAAATGTTTTGGTTACATGTGTTTTGACTAAGATGTTTGCATTGTATCTTTAATGCAAATCATTTGTTTGCGGCAGACCAGTGTACATCATAGTGATATGAGATCAGCTGATTTGAACAGAGTTACGATGGGACAACAGCGCCCTCTAGATTTTATTTGGGACTATATTTCAAACAATGTCACTTGCAGAGACATCACTTCAAAGTCAGGCACTAGACTGGAACTAATTCTGGACTAAAAATCTGAACTCTGCTCCAAACCACATGTTTTTACTGACAGAGGATTGACCTCTTCATTGAAAAGACCCGAGCTGATCACTGACTATTAGAAATGTCTGAATCTTGCTTTGTGTCTATGGAGATGTTATTGCATTGGCTAAATGTTCCACAGCATTAACCTTTTTGTGGCTATAAGCATTTATTTCATCACTGGTGTTTTGATTTCTCAAAGATACCATGAAAAACATGCATTCCTACTGTGAGTGGAGTCTCTGCCTGTGTGTACTTGCATATAGATCTGTTTAATGCCATAGTATGTAGAAAAGCAGGTGGTATAGTGCAACATATGTTATAACCTCATCAAAAACATGCTTGAAAAGGTTTTGTATGTCCTCCATCCATGCATGTAATTGTGCAATCTCTGCTGGGCACTATTCGAACCCTCCTTATGGTTAGCAGTATGAGCCAAGACTCAGCCCACAAGCCTACGTAACTTGTAGTAATACTACACTACAACTTTATGCATTTTAATACATTGTTTTTTCGGCAAATATGGCATTTTCAAAACAATAGAAGGTAAGGTTAATGTTATGTGTTAACAATACTCCATAAAAGTGTAATGGCACTCTTTAAATGTGGATTAAGCACAAATAACAGTAATATAGTCATGTTGTATAATCATGTGATAATGACTCACTATTGTGACTGAGGACATGGTGTACCCCAGAGTTGACCTCAGCGCAGCCCCACCTCTGAGTCAGCGGGCTGGGGTAAGAGGAGCCACACTGACCCACTAAAGCCTCCAGCACACAGGCATCTTCCTGTGGATCCATCTGCAATGTTATATCATGTAGCTGATGTATTACTTTTGCCTTTCGGATAAATAAATAAACAAATAAATAAATAAATAAAATGTTAGTTACAATTATTGCAAGAAGCAGATTTTATTATTATTTATGATTATTGACATCATAATCAATAGAAGTGAAATTATTAGTTTTCTTTCGGTCACAATGTCTAATATACAATATAATAATTCCTCTAATAAGTTACCAGCTGTATTAAAAATATATTAAATTTAAATGTCTTAACGTAAGAAATTGTCAAAACTAGTAATATTTAGTCCTTACAATTATACTATAACTCGAGTAATCATCATTATCAATTAATTATATTATACTATTATTTATAGTCTAAAAAACAAAACAAACAAACAAACAAACAAAAAACATTTGTCCAGTTGACAAATTAAATTTCTCCTTTTTTGCCAAAAAAACATACTACACACACAAAAATAAAATAACAAAAAATATCAAACTGGAGGCACATTTTCAGTTTGGCGACCTTGCCAGACAAGTCCTATACATATTCTTTGATATTGGATCTGAACACATTGAACACGTACTGTATGAGGCCGGTATGCTCTGCTCATACATAGTGTAAATGAGTTATAAAAATTCCTGGCGTGGGTTGGCTGTGTCTGTGATCCTGCATGTGGGGGGTAGAGGTTTGTGAATACCAGAATACCACAAGCACAAGTCCCATAAAGCTGCTACCAGGAAGACCTAACACCTAGCACTCTGCAAGGGTTGCTCATCTTTGAATGTTTGTACAGCTATAGTTTCTTTTTCAGGTATTTTACAGTTTCTGAACTTTTTTTGTGAGGTTATTTTGGAGGATTAAAAGAAATGCAGAAGATCAAGAAGAAGAAATATGTTCGGAAAACTTCAGTTGCTCTCCTCAAAGCAGCACAACAGTGAGTAACAGGCTTGTGTATATGGATCTAATGAAATGAGTTGTACACCTATCACTATATCTCTCGCATTATTATTATTATTATTATTATTATTATTATTATTATTATTATTAATAATAATAATAATAATAATAATAATAATCGTTTGCATCATTTGTACAGGCTGCATTTTGTATTACAATAAATATAACTAAATAATATATTGTATTGTATCGATTAGTAATGGCTGATTTGTGCATCTTGGAATGACCTTTCTTAAAAAAAACATTATTATAACTGTACACTATTGCCACCTGCTTGTCAGAAATGTTATTACAATTTTCCAAGGTATGGCATTAAACTTATCTCTATGGAGACAAGCAGGTGACGCAACCAGTCATTGTTATATGTTTGAATATTGTTTATATTTAAACACATTTAAGAGCATTAACATTTAAGAGAAAACTGAAATATGAATCACATGCATGTTTATAAAGATCTAAAATACAGGGTTAGCAGATTTTATACAGAATAAGACAAGATGGTAATTGGCAGAAGAAATAAATACATTTTGATCTTGATGTCAAATATCATTTTACCATATAGCCTTCTGTAGAGATCCCTTAACACAGTGCAGTAGTTGTACACATGTTCACACTTATTTGATAGGGCTTTGTTGTGATTGGCTGCAGACAGCTGAGACTGTGAAAGTCTATCACAAGCCAGACTTAGCACCGTGCTTCAGGTTTAGCATTCACATCGCCATTGTCAACATCATTTAAAAGCATCTGTCACTAAGCATAAATATTTAACACACTGAATGTGGCAATGTGGTATACAACCTCTCCAGTCACACATTCAGACATGACTTGTTTAAGTGTCTTGCCCAAGGACACAACAACAGCATCAAAGCTAGACTCAAACTATTAACACCGAGGAGAAAACACTGGTAGATGTAGATGGAAGCAGATAGAGGGATATAATGTAATCCAATAAGTGCACCTGTCATATCTTGACACAGCTACCCCATTCAAGATATTCTACATTCAAACCCACATTTTGGCTGGTTACTATTTGGCCACGTGTAATGGACATAAGGTAAGATAAGGAAACAAACACGTTATTGATAATGCCTTATCAATAACGTGCCTTGCCTTAAATCTAAAAGCCTATTAGATAAAGAAATGTGGTTTTAATGGCAACCATTAAAACCACATTTATTTATGGTACAACAGAGCTAAAGACTAAAAAATGTAACTTTAAAAGCAGTAAAGAACACCAAAATGTGATTCTAAACAAAAACAACACAAAACAAAACAAAACCATAAACAAAACAGTACAAAACAGTAGAAGACCAATACTGTGATATAAAATGGAAAGACAAGTGTTAAAATGACTAAAACTACAGTCTTTTAAAAACCTATGTAAAAACAACACCTGTCCTACTTTAAAATCTCAATTACACAGGGGAGAAGATTTCCCACCGGCTGCTTTAGTTTTAACAGCACAGTTAAAATTCATTAAAAGTTTAAAAGAGCTAAAATTGTTAAAATGAAGGAGAGCGTCAAAATCTTACCTGACACCAGCCTATTTAAGCCCGACTTCCGCTGACACAGGAAGTTGGTGTCAGGTGATTAATAAAGGG
Source organism: Taenioides sp. WSHXM2023 (assembly GCA_029959045.1). Taxonomy (NCBI): domain Eukaryota; kingdom Metazoa; phylum Chordata; class Actinopteri; order Gobiiformes; family Gobiidae; genus Taenioides; species Taenioides sp. WSHXM2023. Next base: position 27,241,206 of record CM057090.1, read on the forward strand.
CGCCCCCTGCTGTCCGCCATGCTTATATTTGTAAAGCCTTACACTTGTAAAGCCTTACATGTGTAAAGCCTTACATGTGTAAAGCCTCACTCTTGTAAAGCCTTACATGTGTAAAGCCTCACTCTTGTAATGCCTTACATGTGTAATGCTTTACATGTGTAAAGCCTCACTCTTGTAATGCCTTACATGTGTAAAGCCTCACTCTTGTAAAACCTTACTCTTGTAATGCCTTACATGTGTAATGCTTTACATGTGTAAAGCCTCACTCTTGTAATGCTTTACATGTGTAAAGCCTCACTCTTGTAATGCCTTACATGTGTAAAGCCTCACTCTTGTAAAGCCTCACTCTTGTAATGCCTTACATGTGTAAAGACCTCACTCTTGTAAAGCCTCACTCTTGTAATGCCTTACATGTGTAAAGCCTCACTCTTGTAAAGCCTCACTCTTGTAATGCCTTACATGTGTAAAGCCTCACTCTTGTAATGCCTTACATGTGTAAAGCCTCACTCTTGTAAAGCCTCACTCTTGTAATGCCTTACATGTGTAAAGACCTCA